>OX632356.1:18156521-18464021 GCA_951751655.1 Ophion costatus | reverse complement strand
TTTGAAGTTAAAGTTTCGCGTTTGCTGTCAGGAGACAGATGTTCTACTTATTCCGATGAAAGTTGTTGGGAGACTGTTTTCTACGAGTGGTGATGGAACACTCTTCTACGAGTGATGATGGAACACTGACTTGATGATTTCCTTCTTCTAGGGTGTAGGAAAAATTGGGATGCTGAGGTGGTGGGAGAAGGAACCTCTGGAAGAGTGCACTTTTGGCGGTGCATTCTTTTTGGATTGGTGGAAAAGACATTAAATATTGGTCTCTTCGGTTGATTGGTCGAAAGAAGAGAGTGGGAGCAGGACGTAGGTTCGTCGCTCTATTTCCAGGAAGTGGAGCTGCGCTTCTTTATCTGGAGCGCGGAAAAATACAGAGAGGAAACAGGGCCTTGTCAGCGGCAAGAACGCACGCTCGAGATAGGGCTTGGTGACCGAGGCCCGCGAGTCCACGTGGGAAATATCAACGCAGTTTTATGATCGGGTCAACTTTCTGGGTCGGAGGATTTTCTTCTAGCGAGTGTATATTTTAAGGATTTGGACGTTTTCCGCTCTTGGCGGGCCGTTATAATTCGGTATCGTCGCGTCGTTATGTATTTACATCTTTACGAATAGGAATTTGTACCATCACGCATTTCTTGCGTGTCGCTTCATGTGTTCGTCATCCTTGTAATCCGAAGGTTTCCTTCGTGCATTTTTGGTCTTAAGGACACTCTGCGATGTACTCGGACTCTGCTCGGATTACAACGAGACTGTTCGAATTTTTCCGCTTGTACATTGGTTCTCGATATCGCTAACAAGGTGACAGTACGGCAGTCGGATTTTTGTAATTTTTCGTACTCATGGTACGCGACGTTCAGAGCTCGAATATTAATATCCCAAAGCAGTTCGATGCCATATTCAGAAATTTTCGAGAAAATTGACTTTGAAGTATTCGAGCGCACTCTTATCCCACAAAGATGCGACGATATTCGAACCGGGCTCGTGGCGTACCCGGTAGCGCTCGAGTCTAGTAATCGCGGGGTCGCTGGTTCAAGTCTCACTTCGGAATGATTTTTTTTTTTCATTTTTTTAAATGAAAAAACGCGTCATATTTTTAATTATCTCTTGATTATAAACATACATTTTCAAGTATCAATATTTATAACCAACAACATTTTTAGGATGAAAATGAAAAACGTCGGGTAAGGAATTGAATACTTTATTATTCGGTCTGTATTCGTTTGTTTTATACATCGGGTGTAATGTTACACGAGCCAGAGTGATAACCATCGTAAAAACAAGGATAACAGTAATTTTGACGGCATCTCGCACACCGTACAAACGCTGGATTGTTACATTCGCAATTTTTTTTCACTACATCGATCGGAAAACAAACTTCATTCACGTTCATGAAGATTTCTCTTTGATCGCAAAGTTTCGAAGCAAACCACGCATATCTGATCATGTTATTGTAGACCGGAGAAGCGTTATATTCACATATTTCAACATTTATTCTTCTATTTATATTCCTATTAATCTACAAGGGAGTTTAGGTAAATATTATTACTGGATATTTTTACGTCGCCTATTCGCAATTTCAAGCAAGAGATAATCAAAAATAAGACTTGCATTTATCATTGACAATTATAATTACATATATGTGAATTAGCATAGATTTTATGATTTTTATCCCGGGATTATTTATTTATTTTTTTATAAATAATCACCTATTGTTATATATAAATAATATATGATCATATATGAGAAAATATAAAATTATGTATAACTATAATGAATTTTGTCGATATACAAACATATATAGATATATTATATTAATTATATATAATAATATGTGATTATATACAACAAAAATTTATCGGGATATTTAAATGACGGAGGTATGCGAATTGAAAAAAATAAATGAAAAAAAAAAAATTTCGAAGTGAGACTCGAACCAGCGACCCCGCGATTACTAGACTCGAGCGGTACCGGGTACGCCACGAGCCCGGTTCGAATATCGTTGCATCTTTGTGTGATAAGAGTGCGCTCGAAAACTTCAAAGTCAATTTTCTCGAAAATTTCTGAATATGGCGTCGAACTGCTTTGGGATATTAATATTCGAGCTCTGAACTTCACGTACCATGAGTACGAAAAATTACAAAAATCCGACTGCCGTACTGTCCCCTTGTAAGACAGCTACGCTTTCGCGTGGGAAGGTACGCGAAACACTTAGTTATATTATTATGGATAGGCTACATTTCCGCCGTGGTAGGCCTAACTCTAAAGAAAAATATTCAGATCCGTCGAAAAATGAGAATGCCGCTATCGTGCGTATTAGGCTTAAAAATACATTGTACGCATTTGGTCGCGACGTCACACCGCCCCCCTTTAGGATTGAGCGTCTCGCTCGATCAGGTTCGTTGAGGGTTGCAACCGAAAATTTAGTGGCACGATAGCATCAATTGGCATTGCCATTGATCGACTTATAATGTGACTTAAATATGTTCGAAGATTGTTGTCTAATATGGCGGTGTAAATTTGATTATCGCCTTACAAGAAAGTTTTGTTTTTTATGTATATACACCTTTTTACTTCACTATGAAATATATAATAGGTACGCGTTTTCTCCTATTTCTTTTTCCTTGTGCATATATACTTATTTACTTATTACAACTCATCCTACTTGACAAGGTCAAAAGAACAATGTCACGTCCTACGATGTACTCGCTGAACTTTTCCCTTAGACAAAAAATTATTGAAACAGAGAGTTCAAGATTCCAAGACAGGCCAACGCACTGCGACCATGCACGAAGAATGTATCGCATAACCCAGCCAAAGACCTTGGTCGTCAAAATTTGAAACTACACGGTTCTAGGGCCGATTTCTCCGAAAAGTCGTAAAACAAAAAATCATGACTGCGAGCTAGATGGCTTGAAGATAAACCCTAACGTTGTTTCGATTCGTACTCGTATGAGAACCAAAGACAGACCAAGGGCTCCGGAAAACTCCACTCGAACCGGCCATAAAATCGAGAGCGCAACGAAATTCGAATGCACGTGCAAAGCCCGCGACGCGGCTAGTCGCTACGTTATCGCGTGGCGCCTTGGCACCACGGCCCCAGACTTCAGATAAACAAATTCACCCCCGCGTGTTTTCCTACGGAAAACTGGCAGAGGAAAGACTTCTATGTCCCTCGCTCTGATTAGCTAATGGACGATTAATATTACTCCCACAACACGTCCTCGATTGGGTAAAGGAACATTAAAAAACCAAAGTCCCCTTTTTCCATACTCTACGAAAAAACGGAATCTGGAGCAAGAAGGTCCAGGGGATGGTGGTAGAAGTTAGTCTTCCGGCAACCATGATCACACAAGGTTCTTTTTATCGAGTCTCAATCCGAGTCTCCGGTCAGAATCCAGCGAGCTCATACCTAGAGTTCCTTAACCGATATCCATCGCGTTGAATATTCATTTCCTTTCTTGTAGAGCGTACGTTCTCTTGCAACTCGAGTTTATACAAATCTTGTACTTCGAAAGTTCTCTAACAGTTACGCGATAATCTTAAGAATTTTAACATTTGTATTACGCACAATATTTCATTGTATTTTCCATTCTCTGACCGCGAAATCCACGAATACTAGAATCTGTGTCACCGAACATTTGCTGTATCCGTCACACACACTCACATCATCTGCGACCGTTTCGGGCCACCGACGAAGGGCCCTTAGTTTTACGACCGTACCCGGCACCCAAGCGACTGGGTCAACGCTGAGACGCATCAAAGTAAGCGAACACATTTTCACCCTTTTGTCTTCAATTTGTATCTTTCAAATAATAGGATCAACCCATACGGCTGATTCTAATAAATTACGAGTCAATTGAACACAAGTGTCACAACCATTATTTTCAACGATTGGATCATCCACGAAATTCCTTAAAGTTATCCTTTCCACCGGCACGTCCCCTTTTTAACCCTCATCCCGTGCTATTGCGCTAGGCGTAGGCAAGAAAGAGGGATACCACACATATATATATGCCTACGTCCCCTCAGGACGTGACATATAATTTTTGGGGGCTCGTCCGGGATCATTAAAAAGGGAATGTGCCTTTGGAGATCAACTTCATGGATAAGGAATCAACTTGCGCGACACTAGATCTAAATATAACTAAGGACTTGTCGTATACAGAACCAAACGAATCAATTCACCCCGGTAGTTCAGGTTATGCTCTGAGGGGATCAAACGTTCGACTACTTTCTGGTCTTGGACCTCCCAGTAGATCTTCAAAACAACCATATTTACCCCCAAAAGGCGGAGCCATGAACCCAGAAACCCCAACGTTGAGTATAAACGACTTGATGTTGATAAAAGACGTTGTTAAGATACTCCCAGAATTCGATGGGAAAAATGTTCCGTTTTCGGAATTCGTCGCCGGGTGTGAGGACGCAAGGGAGGTGGTTTCCCCTCCGGCCGAAAAGTACCTGGTGAAGATGATCCGGAATAGATCGATAAGCCCCGCTAGGGACATGATTCACGCGACAAAATTCGAGAAAGTACACGACCTATTAGGATATCTTAAGAAGCTTTATGCACCCAACAAAACTGAAATGCAACTAGTCGGAGAACTCAGTACTATTCGCCAAAAGAAGAACGAAACTGTAGCTGAATCTTCTATGCGAATTAAAAGGAAAGGAAAAGAGATGCTTGATACAGAAAGACCATCAGATACCAGACTAGAAAACGAGTATTTCAAGAAAAGGATGGACAATTATTTCCTCTCGTGTTTCAAGCGTGGATTAAGGGATGAGATCGAACAGCGACTCCCCCATTGCGATAAAATTTCCATTGCTATCGATCATGCAGTTGAAATTGAACGCGATCTTGAAGTACGACGGGAACTACAGTCAGCTTCGAATAAATGTGAAAACTTCCCTCCCCTCAAATCAGTTAAAATCTGTAATATCTGTAAAAAGGATAACCACACGTCGAAAAATTGTCGTTTCTCGATGCTCACTTGCCAATTATGCAAAAACCAGGGCCATAGCGCCGACCAATGCAAAAAGAAACAGGACGAATGGGAGGTATTGACCTGCCAGATCTGCAAAGGTGCCGGGCACAGCGTGGACAAATGCCGTTTAGGACAACGGTCCCCTATAGTATCCTGTCAACTGTGCAAGACCTCGGGCCACATGGCCCCTGATTGCCCTACTCGTAATAAATCCCTTAACCCTTTAGAGGACCGCCCGCGTTTTAAAAGCGTTCCCGAATGCCAGTATTGCCACAATCGTGGGCATACCGCAGACAACTGCTTCAAATTAAAAAATTACACTTCGAGCCTCGAATGTTAATTCAGTCATAACCGCGGACATACCGCGGACAATTGCTTCAAGTTAAAAAACAGTAGCACTCCAAGCATCGAGTGCCAGTTCTGCCACAATCGCGGCCACGCGGCAGATAATTGCCCCAAGTTAAAAATAAACAGCGCTCCAAGCATTGAGTGCCAGTTTTGTCATAACCGCGGATACACCGCTGACAACTGTTACAAACTAAAGAACAGCGTAGCTCCGAGTCCCGACTAACTTACATGCCGCTATTGCAAACGAGAAGGGCACTCCATAGTAAACTGTCGGACTCTCGAATATAACAATAAGTTGCGAAGCCGGCCGGGAAACGGGCTGAACACCACTCGGACGGACGCACCGAGTGGTCCGTCCCCGACAGAGCGTCCGGTTCACACGATAGCTCTACGCCAGCCGCACGGCGGTACCCAACTTATACAATAGAAGCAGAAAAATTCGTCACGCTACCTTCGGTGTGTATCGGAGCACTACCAGAAAAAATGAAAATTTCAATGCTATTAGATAGTGGGGCCGTCCCAAATTTGATCAAAAAGGAATATACAAAAGGTTTCACCGGAATCGATGAAAATGATATCATAAGATTAAACGGAATATCTGAACTACCAGTCTTCGCGCTAGGTAGTGTGTGGTTCCGCGTATTACGTTTCGCAACGCTCTTTCACATCATACCAGACGATGTGCCACTTCCTTATCCGGGGTTGTTGGGATCCAGATACTTTTTTGAAACAAAATCCAAAATTAATTACGAGATAGAATGTTTCGAGTGTGGAAATAATCTATGGTGTTTTGAAAAACCACACGAAATCATTGCGGAAATCGAAATTCTACAAGATTTACCACTCAGGTAGAAATCCACCCGCCGCCGCGATCAAATGAAATAAACGTCATCACTCGCTCTCGAGCGAAGAACGACGAACCTCCCGTCCCAGATGGAGACGATCGGCAAGTGGAAGACACACTTGTCGAGAAAACATCAACAAGGGTCAGCGTGCTTGCGCCCGAAGCCACAGATGCACGCGCTAGGACCCACAACCCTCCGCGCCGAACTCAAAGAGCCATAAACTACGCGGAGAGTAGTAGCGAGGAAACGGAGGCCGAAATAATAAGTCCCGCACGTGTTAGGCGACCCACTAAGGGCATTAACCCCAAAACAGCTGAGGTTCCCGACCGGCGCCAAGCACCTCCTGCTATTTATTCCGGAAACTCCTACATTCCTAACTCCGATGATCAAGCAGATTCAGACTCCAGTTCGATTGACTCAAAACTTTCCGACGAAAATCCTCCAGTCAAAGAAATTAAGAGGCCAGAATTAAAAATTGCTAATTGCGTCAGTACGAAGGAACAGTTCCAATTTCGGAACGACAATCTAGTCTAATTCATAGTCTCAACAGGGAAACCTTGTGACCCTGGAGGACAAAAACTATTAGAATCCAATAAGTTCCCCATCTGGAAGGATTTGTCGTTAGGCCGAGCCTACAGCAAAAAGGTTGGAAAAAAGTATCACATCGCTTTGGTCATTAAGGGAGAGCAGTCTGCATCGCTCGCTTTAATAACCGAAAGAATTAATCAGGGCATGAAAAAATTAAAGTCGATTTGCGAAACACTCGACCTCCAGTCGATCAGCTTTTGTCATTGCCAACACGTCGAGCACTTAATATGGGCAGATGCGCTGAATATCGTAAAAGATGTATTTAAAAACAGTCCGGTTAAGATACCTCGGAACTTTGCGCTACGTACCAGTCGAAAAACGTGATTCCATTTTCTATGAAATGCATAACTCCCCAATCGGGGGTCACAAAGGGGTTTCCAAGACTTACGATAGAATCAAACGCGACTATATCTGGGAAGATTTAAAATCGGACGTTCAAAGGCGGGTGCAGCAATGCTTGGAATGTCAGCTAAAGAAGTTGGTCAGAGTCAAGACAAAGCAGTTGATGATAATAACACACATCCCAGGTACAGTTTTTGAGAAAATTTCAATGGATATAGTAGGTCCAATGCAACGGACGTCCAGCAAAAACGAATATATCCTCACAATCCAAGACCACCTGTCAAAATATAGCATTGCAATTCCACTTCCAAACGCACTAGCGACGACAATGGCCGACGCATTCATAAAAAGGTTCATATGCGTCTTCGGCGCACCAAAAGCACTCCCGACGGACTAAGGGAGTAACTTGCTCAGCGGTCTCATGCGGAGAGTAGCAAAAAGGTTCTGAATTAAACGATGTCGAACGACCGCATTTCATCCCGAATCGAACGGATCGCTTGAGAGGTCTCACCACGCTCTAGCCGAATTCCTTAAGCAATACACGGATAAGGATAACGAATGGGACCAATGGCTCGAATTAGCGATGCTTTCTTACAATACAAGTGTCCACGAAAGCACCAAATACACACCCTTCGAGGTAGTTTTCGGTAAATTAGCACGAATCCCATCAAGCGAACCGCTTAGGGAATCGGATCAGTTACCTACGTATCGTGGATATTTTGTCGAATTGATCACCCGTATAAACGGAATCAGAACCCTCGGATACGAACATCTAGTCTCATCAAAACATCGCTGAAAAAAATATTATGACAAAAACGCGAATCCCAAAAGTTTCAAAGTCGGAGATTTCGTTTTCCTCCAGAAAGGGCCCAAGCCAGGGAAACTCGGAGATCATTACACGGGACCTCATAAGGTCCTGGAAAAAAAGATAAGGGTAACGTAAAGATCCAGTACCAAGGCAAGCCACGAGTCGTGCATGAAAATAGATTACGATATTTGCACACCAACACCGAAGTAAAGCCTAAAAGAAAACCCAAACCAACGGGAGTCGACGACTCCGAATTTAAAAATTAGCAAGTAACCAATTAATGATAATTATTCCATTATTTGCAGATGATCGCTATCCATTTAACATGGCTCATTTATTTAATCAATCCTATCGTCAGCATGGCGGGATAGGACTGAGGATCGAGCTCGTCGAACATTCGACTTGGGCAGATGTAATTAATACCATGAAAGAAGCATTCAAGAACAATCACATCAAAATATAAATTTGTTTGGAAACTTTTCAATATGTACCGATTGAACAAGGCGATCTCATTTTCAACGAAATGGACAAGTCCCCAATCGGAGGACACAAAGGTGTCTCAAAACCCAATTTTGATCCTCATTAAATAAATTATCATAATAATGACCTTGTTTTTCAGATGGCCGTTATCAACCTATTCAGTAACATCTAACCATATCACCTTTGCACTTGCAACCAGAGAAACAGATTAAATTTTTAGTTACAGTATCCTCAGTGCAGAACACCCGAAATTGTTTATATTCGAAACTCGCCCAACTAACTGTTTCATAATTCAAAAAAAAAAGAAATCCCCATCGCCAAACTACATATAATTGCTTACATCAATTCCAAATTCATATACGTAATCATTATATTATATTAGGAAATCATCATATTACGATATGCATACGCAACAGTGTAACATAAGGCATTAAAATTCAAAACTTGCTGAACTAACCGTTTCATAATCAGAGAAAAATGTCCAGTTGCAAACCTACATATAATTGCTTGTACCAATTCGAAATTAGTATACGTAGCCATTATATTATATTAGGAAATCATTATATTAAGATACGCCTACGAAGCAGTAAAAAAGGGGAGCGTCATATACTCCCAAATAGTTTGATAGTAGCGATCCAGGCCTCGGACAAATTGTATACAATTTAGTGAAGGAGCCGAGTTGTATGGCAATACTTACCGGCGGAAGAGTATACGTAATTTAATGTATAAGAATACAAGGAAATCTGGTCAGGTTGAAAGAATTTTCCGATCAATTGCCGTCACTCGTGGGAACGTAACACATTCCTTTACTTCTCGAACGAATATATTACCAAAAAGGCGAAACAACCTGCAATTCCTTACTTCCCCTACCAGATGTGTAAATATGAAACCGGAATTTGCCTATAGGTGGCGCTAGATGTCGATGCAGTTACCGACACATCACGTCAGCGGTGTCTTGTTATTGTATTGATATCCGACAAAGATTTCCAACTCACAATAACACGAGTTTCATTCAGTAGCATTAGTTTATTAGAGATAAACATGTCGAGTTTTGTGCCAACAAATTACGATTAGCCGACAGCACTACTTTTCTGTTTTCATCTGAAGAAAACCGCAGCCGAATCGCATCGAATGCTTGTGGAGGCGTTTGGTGAGCATGCTCTCGGTAAAACACAGTGTTTCGAGTGGTTCAAACGGTTCAAAAGTGGCGATTTTGACGTGAGGAAAGAAGAAAGTGGAGGACCACCGAAAAAGTTTGAAGACGCTGACCTGCAAGCCTTGTTGGACGAAGACGACGCTCAAACACAACAACAACTGGCGGATGTACCTAAGGTAATGATATGATACTTTGTATCATATCATTACAATAAACGTGTTTTTTCTGTACAAAAATTCCGGTTTCATACTTACATACCTGGTATATTACCTTTTTGGAAACATCTAGTACAAGTTCATTCCTGTTTCGGTCGAGGCCACACCACTTGCAATCATGAAATCAACGACGTAGTCTACTTGGCGATACACCAACCCAATATCACCCAGCATCATGTGGGATCGATTCCAAAGAAGATATCGACAACGTACGAGCATGTGTAATGTTTCCCGTTGAAAACCCGCTTTCCTAAACAATATGGCACGGGGCATCAGTGGTCAAAACACTGTCAACCAAGGAGAGTAGTTGAATCTCCTGGAAAACGACAACCTACTATATCAAGCGGACTCCACCTGAAATCGCACCTGGAAAAATAATCCACTCAATTCAGTACAGCAAGCGCTGGTTTCACCCAAACATCACTCGTCGTGCAAGCGATCAAGCTCCTCATAGATACGGCGATCCATGCAAACAGCCGACAACCTGTGTACGGCTGGTCGATTTACCTCGTCGGTGCAGTATCGGTGTCGGTTACACACCTCCTGATGCACCTGCCTAAACGACGTAAGAAGAAAACGTCAACGGTGGAAACTGGTCGAGACCTCCACAGATTCATAACGGCTCCTTCAGTCGAGCCAAAGAGTCAGGCCATGACCAACGCTCCAACACATGATCTCTACATCAAGATCTCTGATCGTTCAAGGTCCAATAAACCTCCTAAGCCACGTTCCTTTCCTTTGAGTTCACACGAGAAGACATTCAAGTATCAAAACAACTATTCTAATAGTGCTCAATAACCTTCGTTTCTATCCTCATTGTTATTGTTCTTCTAACCTAATCAGGTCAGATAAATTGAAATAAGTAAATAAGTATCTATGCATAAAGAAAAGAGGGGAGAAAAGGAAAAGAAGGAGGAAGTGAAAAGGTATATATACATCATTAAAAAAAAGGAGAAAGAAAAAACCATCTTGTACGAAAATGTATTTGAAAAAAGGGGAACTTTCTTGTCAGCCGATAATTAAATTCACACGTACATCATAAGAGTAGGATAACTATGACTCACAACGCCATATTAGACACCGATCTTCGGATATACTTAAGTCACATTGTAAGTCGATCAACGACGAAGCCAACTCATACTATTGTGCGACGGTCTTTCCGATTGCAACATCCAATGAATCTGATCGAGCGAGACGCTCAATACAAAAGGAGGGAGGTGTCACACCCTACGATGTACTCGCTGAACTTTCCCCTTATACAAAAAATTATTGAAACAGAGAGTTCAAGATTCCAAGACAGGCCAACACACTGCGACCATGCACGAAGAATGTATCGCATAACCCAGCCAAAGACCTTGGTCGTCGAAATTTTGAAACTACACGGTTCTAGGGCCGATTTCTCCGAAAAGTCGTAAAACAAAAAATCATGACTGCGAGTTAGATGGCTTGAAGATAGACCCTAACGTTGTTTCGATTCGTACTCGTATGAGAACCAAAGACAGACCAAGGGCTCCGGAAAACTCCACTCGAACCGGCCATAAAATCGGCCGAAAACGGGCAGAGGAAACACTTCTATGTCCCTCGCTCTGATTGGCTAATGGACGATTAATATTACTCGCCCAACACGTCCTCGATTGGGTAAAGGAACATTAAAAAACCAAAGTCCCCTTTTTTCATACTCTACCAAAAACGGAATCTGGAGCAAGAAGGTCCAGGGGATGGTGGTAGAAGTTAGTCTTCCGGCAACCACGATCACACAAGGTTCTTTTTATCGAGTCTCAATCCGAGTCTCCGGTCAGAATCCAGCGAGCTCATACCTAGAGTTCCTTGACCGATATCCATCGCGTTGAATATTCATTTCCTTTCTTGTAGAGCGTACGTTCTCTTGCAACTCGAGTTTATACAAATCTTGTACTTCGAAAGTTCTCTAACAGTTACGCGATAATCTTAAGAATTTTAACATTTGTATTACGCGCAATATTTCATTGTATTTTCCATTCTCGAACCGCGAAATCCACGAATACTAGAATCTGTGTCACCGAACATTTTCTGTATCCGTCACACACACTCACATCATCTGCGACTGTTTCGGGCCACCGACGAAGGGCCCTTAGTTTTACGACCGTACCCGACACCCAAGGGACTGGGTCAACGCTGAGACGCATCAATGTAAGCGAACACATTTTCACCCTTTTGTCTTCAATTTGTATCTTTCAAATAATAGGATCAACCCATACGGCTGATTCTAATAAATTATGAGTCAATTGAACACAAGTGTCACAACCATTATTTTCAACGATTGGATCATCCACGAAATTCCTTAGAGTTATCCTTTCCACCAGCACGTCCCCTTTTTAACTCTCATCCCGTGCTATTGCGCTAGGCGTAGGCAAGAAAGAGGGATACCACACACATATATATATATGCCCACGTCCCCTCAGGACGTGACAACAATAATTATGAGGATAGAGAAAAACGTTATTGAGCATTATGTTGTTTCCGCTAATTTACGCAATACAACGAAACGACTGAACGGTCAAGAAAGTATTTGCGAAACGGCATTCCAGACTGTTTCGCATCCTCCTTGCGAAAGAGTCACATTTTTGACAAAACGCAAACGTCAACATGACACTTTGTGACACGTCCTGACGAAGCATCGGATGATGTTCGTTCTAGGGCAAATTGCGACAATCAGAGTCGACAATTAAGAAAAGTTACCAGGGAGTAGTCAGTCCTTGGTTGGCTTTTGAACGGTTCGGTCCTAAGGTACGACCGACACACTGTAAATTCAATTTTAAGACCAGTCCAGTAATAAACTTATATTCCTATTCAACGAACTTGAGTTCCAACTCTTAATTTCGCAACGATCCCAAAAATACCTATCCCGGGTTCTCGTGCCGGGGATACAACATTGGTGGCAGCGGTGGGATCTGCCGAAAAGTTCGTACGTTGTGCGTGGACACGCACATCTACCACTCGAGCACTATAAGCGAGTGATCGAGTACACCCGTGTGCTAGAGTGAGCCAGCTCGACCGAGTCGGAAGAGGAATACAGAGGAAAGGCTACAGCCAAGCAGAGCCAATCCCAGAAAACCTGAATCCCGAGGATCAACGGAAGAAGGACTCAAAAATCGGAGAAATCGTACCCAGAAGCAGTGTACGAAACAAAGGAACGAAAAACAGGACGATCAGCAGTTCATCAACCAGCATGCATCTTGCGATCATCTACCAGTAAGTGACGGAACATTTCATACATAAAAATCCTCCAATGCCAGAGAATTCGTCTATGTCGGACGAAGAAAAAGCAGACCGGTATCGATTGCCCGGGAGAGACGAACTATCGCGATCGTTAGATTCGTTTTTTAACACTGTCATTATTTACGACGGTGAAAGTGAATTAGGCCGAAAGCGTCGTCGGGAAAATCCAAGCACAGGAAAATTAGATTTGACTCCCGTAACGTACGCGAAATATTTAAATCCGAAGCGACAACATAATCAGCCTTCGGAACACAATTCGTCAGACGCGTCTTCCAGTGCTGACGAAACATTTAATCCCGTTGAAATCGAAAGAAATAGCGAATTAAATCGCCAAGATTTTACGTTACTCAATCAACGAACAGTAACAATGGCCGAACACGACGACTATATGTCAATGAAAGAAGGTCGGATGAGCACCCCTATATTCGACGCCTCCAAACCGGAAGCCGTTACAGATTTTACACGAGCAATAAAATACGCGTCGACTCGAGTCCGTCCCAAAAATGTCGCGGATTTATCACAAGCTATATTGCATCTCAAATTGCAAGGCAAGGCCGAGGCAGACCTGCGTTACAAAGACGTAGAGACGTTCGACGATTTGCTGACATTATTAAAATCACTGTCCGAGGCGAAGCGAACAGTCCCGGCGCTAAAAATCGAATTCAATTCATGTAGACAAAAACATGACGAGACTGTACAAGCTTACGCAAACCACGTCGAGTCTATAATGATGGATTTAATCACGGGTTGCACGCCCATGGTCAATTCGGAATCTGGTCGAAGAGCAATCGAAAACCGCGTCGAGTCTATAATGATGGATTTAATCACGGGTTGCACGCCCATGGTCAATTCGGAATCTGCTCGAAGAGCAATCAAACAGTTAATTAGGCATTTTGCCCTGAATAATTTCGAACATGGACTTCGCAAGGACCTACACCTAATAGTAAGGTCACGAGGGTACCACGAGTTGGGCGAAGCAATCCGCCGAGCAATCAAAGAGGAAAAATCGGTCGAAGGGACCAAAACAATCGCGAAGAGAGTCTCACACAGTAGCGGATAGTCCGCACCGTCACACGCCCACGATGGGCGAAAATCGTTCCCATTTCAAAGGCCCGCGTCGCCCAGGCGCTACAGGGAGAAAAATTTACACACAAGCGTGGTAGTAGAACAGAGAGAAATAATAAAGGAAAAAATAGACGGAAACGCAGTAGCGCAACAAAGAAAGAATTAAACAAAGAAAGAAAGAAGACTCCGCGCGGCAGCGGAGAGAGAAAACAAAGAAAGAGAGTATGGCCGCCTACCATTATGAAAGCGAGAGAAAAGAATCCAAGTCCGACAATACGGACTCGGACAATGACAACACGAGCGAGAGCACCCGAGAAAGAGAGCACGAAAAGAAAGACAGCGTTACGAATATCCGCACAAAGAGGAGAGGCCGAGAATACGACTCAAGGTACTACGAGGCAGCACGTGGAGAAGAAGCCGCCTGGGGAAGTGCGGCACTGGGGGAATCTCCCCGTGAGTTAAAAGAGTCGCCGTGCGCGAGCACGAGCGCGAGCGACGAAGAAAACTGCAGCATTGGCGTATCCACTCCAAGCAAGGATGACCGAGCAAAAATAATACAAGAATATCACGATGCCCCTCTAGGTGTGCACCAAGGCATCACACGGACGCTGCAGCGAATACGTCAACGGTATGTGTGGCCGGGAATGAAACGAGACGACACCGCACCATGCTACGTCTCGGAGGGAGATTTAGAATGGACTCGCGAGGTTGCCGAGTTTGTGCGCGAATTTTGAAGAGAGGTAGATTGCGCTGTGAGTCTTAATTGGTTTCCGCGCGAGTTCCGAACACAGTTTAATAACAATTGGATTGAGACGATTTAAGGTGCGTGCTTTGGTTTGAGGTTGAGGTTCGCCCGATACTTTGATCGAATAACTTACTGTCGTGAGTGTTTCTTTCGATTTACAAATAGAGTTTATTAACACACTTGTATGTATGTATCGGTTGAATATAAGACGCGTATAGTGGATTGAGAAATATGTTAGACGGTTACGTGGACAGAGTATTATCTGAGTAAGTCGACTTTTCGATTCGGAGACTGTTTACAGAGTGACGCTCCTTCGTCTTACAAAAACGGCGAGAGTTCGGGTTTCGGAGAAGAAGGAGTGTTTTGGGGGAGTGCATTTCCTACGATGCGTTATTCAGGGATTGGTTAATCGGTCGTAAAAATTACGTTAATTTTCGTGATTGGTTAGCGGAGTGGGGGAACACGATTCTGGATTTCTTATTGGGTCGCGGCTGAGATAGACGCGATCGCTGCTCTTTTTCCAAGAATCGGCCTTAGCGCACGTGTTCTCATGATTCTCGCTGAGGGCCTGTTTTACGACCGTGTGGAGTCACGGGCGAGTTTTCCGTAGGGGTCTGTTTGGGATTTGGAGTAAGAGTTTCTGTTCGCTTTGGTCTTGCGTTTTTTCTATTCGGGAATTTTCCTACGTGAGTTTCTCGCTTGGAGCACATTTGCTCGTAAATTATATACTATCGGTGATTTAGTGCGTGGGAGCGGATGCAAGTCGCTTTCCCATTCTGGGTCTTGTGGCATATTTCGACTATTGCGTCCATAAAGTTTACAAAATATAACTTTGGTCGAAAAATGAGGGTGCCACTATCGTGCACGTGTGCAATGATAATTTTTGGGGTAGGGTAAAAAATTTGAAGGCTGGGACGTAACACACATACAAGAGTGCGACAAATGTCAGCGAAATAAACCGCCAAAAATTAAGAAGGCACCGATGGTCATCACAGACACGCCAAGCCGAGCGTTCAAAAAATGTACTGTTGATATAGTAGGTCCCTTGACTGTGACCGAAAAAGGCAAGAAATATATTCTGACTTTCCAGGATTTACTAACAAAATATAGCGCAGCAATTCCGTTAGAAAATGAAGAAGCCAATACAATAGCAAAGGCCCTTATAAAGGAAATTATTTGTAAATTTGGTGCCCCGTCCGAAATCCTCTCGGATCAAGGCACAAATTTTCTAAGCAAAATATTTAAAGAGATGTGTGATCTCCTACAAATACAAAAATGGCAAACCACGGCATAACATCCACAATCAAACGGAGCCCTGGAAATATCACATAGGACCGTTGCAGAATACCTGAAAAATTTCGTACGAGAGGATCAAGGGGACTAGGACGAATGGATACCATACGTCATGTTCACATACAATACCACTCGACACACGGCTACGGGATTACGCCGTATGAACTGGTGTTCGGAAAGGAGGCTAAATTACCAACCGCACTGCGAGAAATTCCGCGAGCAACGTATTCATACGAAGAATACGCAGCGGAATTACGCGAGCGCCTGAGGGCGTCATGGCAACAAGCGCAAGAAAACTTGAAAAAGGGGAACGAGAAATCGAAGCATCAATATGATCACACGGCCGGTAAAATAGAGTACCGCCCGGGTGATCAAGTGCTCCTTTACGACGAGACCGTGAGGAGGGACAGATCGGCCAAGCTCGGCCCGAAGTGGGTGGGGCTTTATACACGGTCCGATGCCGAGAGGTAGGTGAGACCTACCGTATCGGCCGCGGACGCAAGGAAGCACGCGTACACATGAATCGCATAAAGAAATATATCACCAACTAGCCGTCTCGATGGCCAGCGGGTGGGCGCCGAGACAGGAGGGGCCCGCGGCTCGACCGCACGAAAGGCCCGTCATCAAAAAAAAAGGTGAGAAGAGAGGGAGAGAAAATATATATACATCGCACATGAAGTGCGGAAAGCGAGAACGTGCATCTCTAAAATAATTTAAGCCAAAAAAGGAATGTTTTATTCTTATAATTAATGGAGGCCACAATGGCTCTCCCGCATTTCGCCCTGAAAAGAGGAAGGGAAAAATAAAATAAGTAAACACAGGAATACGTGTGAAAAAAGGTGGTATATTGTTACATTCGGTTTGAGTGGTTAACCGAACACCCAAATGGGGTCCCGTTTCAACCCCAGAGGGGAGGGAAAGAGGGCGTGCAGCCACCACATGGTGGGCGGCTGATCCACCAACCCTCTTCCGGGCTGTCATAGAGCAGCTGACACAAGCCAAATAAGTCGGCGGGCTCCCAGCCCCACTCCATGGCCTCCAAGCTGTTCGGATCCTCGGCCCAAATCTTCAGAAGGTTGGCCCAGACCCGGGCGCGACGGCGGCGAACGCCAACGGCGTGCTGGATGAAGAGCCGCCGCCACCATCCCTTAGAGGATGAGCGCCTCCTCTTGGGAACCCGTGTCGTCTGAAAAAAAACAAATTTTTTTTTTAGGAGGAAGGGAATCTCCTCCGATGCAAGAAAAAGGAAAGAGAATCCGTCTACTTACCACAACGAATTCCGGACCGTCCTCCTCACTTCCAAGTACCACCGTTTCTCCTTCATATCGCGAGTAATCCATGTCTGGAATAAAAACAAACAAAAACAACAATAATTATTAAAAAGCAAGATAAAAGGGAAATATAGAAAACAGAGAAAGAACGAATACTCACCGAGGTGTAATGCGATCGGCTTCCGTCGAAAGTCGAAACAAGAATGAAAACGTCGCGGTTCACGCATTAAACGAGCGACTTGATCGAAGCACACACGCGCGATCTTTGCAGAAATGAAGAAGGAAGAGGGCATCAAACTCAACACTCAGCAACGAATCCGAATAGAAAAAGTCTTCAATGAAAAAAAAGTTAAAATTCTAAAAATAGATCATAAATCTATATGTATATCTATATGCAGATATAAATTCCCCAAAGAAAAGAAAAAGAAAAAACACGTCAGTTCCAAAGAATTTAACCCCGCGAATTATTTTCGCAGGATACTAGCTCTGGCCCTAGGGTCGAGCCCAGGTGAGGCTGATACACCGGAAAAACCATACCGGATAGAAAGGTTCACGGTTTCACCCAGAATTTTCTATGAGGAAATCGGGACAATGTCAATAACGCGCGACGTATGGAAACTGGCGGTAAAAATGGACCTAAGTGGAATAGCGGAACAGGAAGCGCAGATCACCGAAGCCACGAAGAAAATAATAGACCTATGCGCTCAAGACCTGCGGGCCAACTTACTCTGCCATATAGTCACAAAAACAACGACTCGCATGGTAGAAAAAATTAACAACGAACTACAAGCCGCATACGACATAACAGGAAATAAAAAAATTCGTTATCGACGAGGTTTGATAGACGGATTTGGGGGAATAATGAAAGCAATAACAGGAAATATGGATGCAAAAGACGCATCCGAAATCAGCAACGAAATAAATAATAGGCAAAAAAAGTAGAAGATGCCTTAAAAGGAAATGTGCAAATTTTGGACTCCACGATAGATCTTTTTAATCGATCAACAATCCGTTTGGAAGAAAATCAGAAAGTGCTACAAGCTCTCGTGCAACAGATCAAACATTGAGTCGTCAACCAGTACAACGACCTAAACGTCCGGCAACAATTGGATGAACGAATGATGGCCGTGAGCCTCATTGTAGAGTCATTACTTAGTGACGTACGACAAGTAGTTAACTTTTTAATAGGACTCACGAGAGGAATGGTGAGCCCAAGCATATTATTGCCAAGACAGTTGACGAACTATTTGACTGACGCTTTACCCAATGTGCCGATAGGACATACGTTCCCCACCGCCATAAACTACGCGGAAATGCCAAAGTTATTGGAGTTATCATGAGTAGGCGCGTATAGTACGAAAACGTACATTGTACTTGTAATAAAAATACCGTTAATTGGCACTGAGGAATATAAATTCAGCAAAGCTTATCCTCTGCCCACCAAAATAGAAAATCATAGTTATCAATTTATAGCAATAAAAAATGATCTCCTCGTGGTAGAAGCCACGAGAGATTCTTGCCTTCATATAACAAAAAATGATTTAGGAAATTGTAAAGCTATAGCGTCACATTATTATTGTCGACCAAACCAAGTAGCGCGTCCCGCTCATACTTGCGCATCGTGTGAGGTGGCATACATTGCACCTGAAGATAAATACGCGATTTGCGACCGAAGAGTCGCTCAGATAAATAGCACTCTAATTATTGCGTTAGAACGCCATGGTAGGTGGCTATACGTTGCACCAGAGCCCGAAACACTGCTCATCCATTACGGAAAACAACCAACCGAGTATGCAACCCTTACGGGTGCAGGGACTCTGGCTTTGGACGGAAAATGTTCCGTCACCGCCCCTAGTTTTAGACTAGAAACCGTCGGCGAAATAAGACAAAACGAATACGCCGATTTCCTACCGCAATATAATTTATTATTCTTGTTTACAGATATGAACATACTCGATCACACATTGACAAAAATTGTATTACCGCACGAAATTATGAACGTTCCAAAAGAACTAAACAGGATCGGCGAACGTTTAAAAACCATAAAAAATAACCTAAAAAGGGAATCAAGCGATTCTAGGACATATGGACATATAATACGTAATTATTCGCTATGCGCAATCGCGCTGATAATACTTGGAATAGCCTATATATGTATGCTATTACCGTATGAACCACGCATGGAAATCCGTCAACAATGAGAGTCAAAGCGGCGCCGAGCCGGCGCAATCAAGCAACGCACAGTCGGCAAAAAGGAAGCTGCCTGTGCCCAAATTGAGATTAAAAATCAAGCGAAACGCATGCCGAGTTCCGTGTAAAACGAACAGGCGAAAATGTATACAAAAGAAAATGTACTATATTCATGCGAGAATTATTTTAAGAAAAAATAATGATATATATATCTGGGATAATCACATGGGAAATTAGAAATTTGTAAACCGAAGGACCGCACATTGATACAAAACAAATCCCAGGAGGAATTTGATCCTTTAAGTGGGGGGGGATGTTGTATCCGCTAATTTACGCAATACAACGAAACGACCGAACGGTCAAGAAAGTATTTGCGAAACGGCATTCCAGACCGTTTTACATCCTCCTTGCGAAAGAGTCACACTTTTGCCAAAATGCAAACGTCAAAAAGTCACTTTGTGACACGTCCTGACGAAGCATTGGATGATGTTCGATCTAGGGCAAATTGCGATAATCAGAGTCGACAATTAAGAGAAGTTACCAGGGAGTAGTCAGTCCTTGGTTGGCTTTTGAACGGTTCGGTCCTAAGGTACGACCGACACACTGTAAATTCAATTATAAGACCAGCCCAGTAATAAACTTATATTCCTATTCAACGAACTTGAGTTCCAACTCTTAATTTCGCAACGATCCCAAAAATACCTATCCCGGGTTCTCGAGCCGGGGATACAACAATTATGAGAGTGGTTGTTTTGATACTAGAAAGTCTTCTCGTGCGAACTCAAGGGAACGGAACGTAGCTTAGGAGGTTGATCGTACCTTGAACGATTGGAGACGTTAATGTAGAGATCGAGTGATGCAGCGTTGGCCTTGGCATGGCCCTTTGGTTCGACAGAAGGAGCTGTGACGACTTGATGAAGTTCGTGACCAGTTACGCGGCTGACGTTTTCTTCTTAGGTCGTTTAGCCAGGTGCATCAGGAGGTGCGTAATCGAGTCCCATACCGCACCGACGAGGTAGACCGACCGGCCGTACAGAGTATGTAGGCTGTATGTATGGATCTTCGATGAGCATGATCATTTGCACAATGGGTAACATCCGGGTGACACCAGCGTTTGCTGCACCGAATGGAAGGAATTTTTCCCCAGGTGCAATTTCAGGTGGAGTCCGGTTGATATTGTAGGTTGTTGTTATCCAGGAGATTCAACAACTTCTCTCTTTGGTTTTACAGTATTTAGACCACTGATGCCCCGTGCGATATTGTTTAGGACAGCGGGTTTTCTACGGGAATCAGTATGCGTTCTCGTACGTTGTCGATATCTTCTTTGGAATAGATCCCGCATGATGCTGGGTTGGTGTATCGCCAAGTAGATTTCGTCGTTGCCTTCATGCTTGCAGGCGGTATAGCTTCGATAGCAACATGTATATACTAGTTGTCCCCAAGAAGTAAGATGGGGGAAATAGGGAGTTGAAGGCCGTTTGCATTTCGCTTTTTTATAATATGCGCGTTTGAGGAGTAAGGAAATATGTTTCGTTCTCACGAGCGACAGGCAATTGATCGCAACATTCTTTTAACCTGGTCAGGTTACTTCTATTATAATAAATTGAATAACGTATACTTGTTCACCTACGAGTATCGCAATATAGTCTGGCTCCTTCATTAAATTGTATACAATTCGTCCGAGGCTTGGATCGCTAAAAACAAAACGATTTTGAATCATTTGGCGCTCTTTGTTACACTATTGCCTATGCGTACTCTCATATAATAATTTTATAATACAATTTAAGGTCTACGTATAGGAGTTTCCAATTGGCGTAAGCGAACATATTTAGGTTCGTGACTGGAGATCTTATTCGAACTGTGGAAAAATGAGTTCGGCGAGTTTCGAACACAAACAATTTCGGACGTTCTGTATCGAAGATACTGTAACCACACATTTGTTTTGTTTTTCTGGTTGCGAGTGCAAAGGTGATATCGTCAGATGGTACTGAGTACGTTAATAAAAGCTATCTGAAAACAGTGTAATTATTTTGATTATTTATTTAGTTACGATTAAAATCGGATTCGTTGTCTCTGGTTAGTTTGTGTTTCTTTTCGTTTATGGTTTCAATGTTAATGTGCGAGTATCGCAATCGGTTTTCATGCACTATTCCTGTTTTGTTGTTATACTGGATTATTACGTTACCCTTGTCCAGTTTTTCTCGCACCTTATGTGGTCCGGTATAATGGTCTCCGAATTTACCTGGTTTGGGACCCTTTTGGAGGTAGACAAAATCCCCAACCTTAAAACTCTTTGGATTAGCGTTGTTATCATAATATTTCTTCGAACGATGTTTGGACGAGACTAGATTTTCATAGGCGAGGTTCCTGATTCCATTTATTCTCGTAATTAATTCGATTAAATACCCGCGATAAGTGGGCAGCTGATCGGATTCTCTAAGTGGTTCGCTTGATGGAACTCTCGCTAGTTTGCCAAAAACTATTTCATATGGAGTATACTTTGTACTCTCATGAACGCTGGTATTATATGAAAGAGTCGCTAATTCTAGCCATTGATCCCACTCGTTATCTTTATCGGTATATTGCTTCAAAAATTCAGCCAGTACGTGATGAGATCTCTCAAGGGATCCGTTAGATTGAGGATGAAATGCCGTTGTTCGACATCGCTTGATTCGAAATCGTTTAGCGATTCGTTTCATGAGGCCACTTAAAAAATTACTGCCTTGATCTGTAAGGAGTGCTTTGGGTGCACCAAAAACGCATATAGATTTCTTTATAAATGCATCGGCGACCATTGTCGTTAGTGCATTTGAGAGTGGAATCGCGACACAAAATTTAGAAAGGCTGTTTTGTATAGTGAGAATGTTTTCGTTCTGATTGGACGTACGTTGCATTCGACCTACTATGTCCATCGATATTTTTTCAAAAACCGTGCTAGGTGTATCCGTTACGATCATTGGCTATTTTGTTTTGACTCTAACCAGTTTCCTTAATTGGCAATCTAGGCATTGTTGAATTCTTCCCTGAATGTCCGATTTCAAGTCTTCCCAAAAATACTCTCTTTTAATTCTGTTATATGTCTTGGAGACGCCTTTGTGTCCTCCTATTGGAGACTTGTGCATCTCGTAGAAAATGGAATCTCGTTTTTCAGTTGGCACGTAGCGTAGTGTCCCTGAGCAGATGATTACTCTTGTTTCACTGGACTTAAATGTTTCTCTTAGTATGTTCAAGCCGTCAGCCCATATTAGACGCTCGACGCGGTTACTGTGGCAAATACTCACTGATTGGAGCTTGAGATTTTCGCAAAGATCTTTTAATTTCCTTACGCTTTCTTTGATGTTTTCCGATACGAAGGATAATGAACGAGAATACTCGCCTTTGATGACTAGGGCAATGGGATATTTTTTTCCAACCTTTTTACTGTAGGAACGACCTTCTGTTAAATTCTTCCAGAGGGGAAGTTTATTTGCTTCGAATAATTTTTGCGATCCAGAGTCGCAAGGTTTTCCAATTGAGTCGACAAAATATACCGAATGATCGTTTCGATAGTGAAATAATTCCTTGGTTGTTACGCAATTTGCGATTTTAAATTCAGAGGTTTTATCTTCCCGGAGTGGGAATTCTTTGTCTTCAGAGGATATTGAGTCAACTGCATTGGTGGAATCGGAATCTAGGTCAATAGAGCTTTTGGAGTTGGGAATTTGAGGTGCTTTGCGCAGGTTACGCCTCTCAGCTCATTCGGGCTCTGTGCCCTTTCTGGGTCGCATAACACGCGCGGGCCTTGCTATCTCGGCTTCTGTTTCCTCGCTGCTACTCTCCTCGTAGTTTATGGCCCTACGATTTCGGAGCGCGTGGCGCCGGGACTTGGAGCGCACGTCTATCCCCTTAGAGGCAGGTACGTCAACCTTTCCCGATACGTCGTTAACGAGTTTTCCCTTGACCTGTTGTTTTGTTTTCTTTAACACCTGAGCTGCATCGTTTTTCGCTTGCAAGCGGGTGACTACATGTATTTCTTCTATTTTTGGAATTTCGTGGATTTCTGCCTGGGTTGTAAAGCTTACGGGTCCTTCATTTTCGCTAACACTATTCTCTCCTAATTCGCGGAATATATCTTGTACTATTTCATCTAGATTTTCATCGTTCTTCTGTTCGCAATGAGGGATGGCTTTGACATCCTCAAATTTTTCAATTGGGTTACGCGATAGGGCATCGGCGTTTGAATTTAATTTCCCTGACTTGTACACGACGTCGTAGTCGTATTCCGAAAGCTTAAGTCGCCATTTCAGGACGCGTGCGTTCGCGTCTTTGGCTGTTTTAAACCAGACCATGGGCATATGATCGGTCACAAGCGTGAATTTCCTACCGTAAATATGAGGCCTAAACGCTTTAACCCTGCGAATAATTGCCATTGCCTCTTTTTCATGTGTCGTACCGAAGGGCTGCCCCGCGTAGTACGCACGACGTATAAGCGGTCGGTTTATCTTTC
Organism: Ophion costatus; assembly: GCA_951751655.1. Lineage (NCBI taxonomy): Eukaryota > Metazoa > Arthropoda > Insecta > Hymenoptera > Ichneumonidae > Ophion > Ophion costatus. The sequence continues at coordinate 18,439,949 of OX632356.1, read as the reverse complement.
CCTATTTCACCTTGTGATAATACTCCGCCTAAGGCATAGCCGGAAGCATCCGTTGTTATTATGAGCGGTTTCTCAAAGTCTGGATACTGTAAGAAGGGAGCTTCACAGAGCTTATCTTTGAGTATTTCGAAAGCCTTTTGTGTTTCTTCGGTCCATTCGAAATCGACTTTACCTTCTAAAAGTCGCGTCAATGGTTTCGCGATCTTCGAAAAATCCTTAATGAACCGACGGTAGTAACCTGTTGGGCCTAAAAATTGCCGCATATTTTTAACAGTTTCGGGAACTGGGAATTCCGTTACCGCTGACAATTTATTGGGATCCGGTCTTAACACGTCCTTCCCGATTTACGCCCTAGGTAATTAACTTCTGGCCTGCAAAATTGGTATTTGTCCGGTTGCAATTGTACATTGGCTTTACGCAACCTTTCCATCAGTTCCTCGATTTTTTTACCGTGCTCCTCTAAATCCTTGGCGTAAATGACGATGTCGTCGAGATAAACGAAGAGGGACCCTCCTTGGAGTCCACTCAACACGACGTCCATCAAGCGCTGGAACGTCGCCGGGGCATTTTTAAGCCCAAAAGGCATTATCGAAAATTCATAGTGCCCATACGGAGTAGAGAAAGCAGTTTACGGCTTATCATCGGGATTTATTTCCATCTGATGGAACCCGGACGCTAGATCGAATACGGAGAAATAATTTGCGTTGCCTAATTGATCCAGAATGTCTGTGATGTTAGGCAACGGATAAGAATAGCCGATTGTCTTTTCGTTAAGGGCCCGAAAATCAATTACCATTTTCCAACGCTTATTGCCATTGGAGTCGGGTTTCTTTAGTACTATCCAAACAGGACTGTTGTTTGGGGATTACGAATAGTTAAGAATCCTCGAGTCCAATAGCTCGTCTACCTGACGCTGGACTTCGCCCTAAGAGCCTGAGGAAACCTGTATTGTTTTGTATTGATCGGGAGATGATCGACCGTGGGAATCTTGTGCCGCAGCACAGATGTAGACTCCAGAGGTTCGCCTTTTATGTGAAACCTATCTGGGTATTTTTCGATAATTTTTTCTACATGATCTAGCTCATCTTTGGCTAGATGATCGAGCCGCAGGAGCCCTCTTATTGTCTCCGTGCGCTCCGAGAGATTTTTTATATTACGCGATCTTGGGTCAGGCATGGAAACGCAATTTACGATTTGAATTTCTCTGAGATTTGAATTTTTATTTATCTTCGATTTTGAATATTTTTCGCTCATTTGCTTTTCTTTTATTTTTACTCTTGATTTTTCAATTTTATTCGATCTTGATTCTTGGCCTGAGATTGTATTATTATTTTTATTTGATTTATTGATCTTAGTTCCAGTTGTTGCCTCGCTACCATAATTTTTTTTGAATTTTCCTTGGTCATCACTCTCTTTGGGGCGATGCCAGGTTTTTAATTCGATATTTTTCGTCGATTTTTTTTAAATTGGCCTCTTTTGGGCTCTGAAAATGGGCGATTGTCTTGCAATCGTCGCTTGAAATAGAAGAGTCACGAGGGATCGAACTGGAATGAGAGATTGTCATGCACTCTCTACTTGTTTTATTTTCTGCTAAGTCTTCGATCGCGTCGAATTCTTGCAGTTTTACGACCGGCACGATCTGTCGTATGGCATCATTTGTGGTATTGTAAATCTTCAAATGAGCCTTCCCGCGGATGTTCGTTACCAGGCAGTCGCCGGCATATACACCTTCGCGGATTTTTAAAGGCGAGAGATAACCCTCCTTTATCGTGCTATCCTCCGCGCGTTTTTTGTATAGGTCGGGTATCGTTGGCTTGAGCCTCTTCCATGGCCATGTTTGTCGGACGCGTGGGGGTCGGGGTACCGCTCGGTGCGTCCGTCCGAGGGGTATTCTTCCCGTTTCCCGACTGATTTTGGGACTCATTATATTCAAGTATGCGGCAATTTTCTAATGTATGACCGAAATTTTGCAATATCGGCAAGTCTTGTTGTGCCAAGTAACTTTTCTATTGACGAAACATGACATACCGCAGGTAAATCAATTATGTTGATGGGATTACTGCCAGCAACTTCCGTTTGCATCGCTCCGTTGCCCAAATCTATCTATTCAGTATGAATGATTTGAGGACCCGCAATCTTTGGTACGAGTACACCATGACGGAGAAAAGGAGATCAAGCGGACTGCAGACATTCATTTTCTTTGTCGTTGTCGTCATTAAATTCCGTTGGAATGGCTAGGTGGCTCAGCTGTGGGTTCTTGTAGGGAGCCTGTATTAAGAAACAAAAAGTATCAAAGTTGTACTTCTTTTAGATAACACATAACATATTTATAGTAAGAGTACGCACCTTTGTAATAATCTCTTCATCTCAGCCATATTTAATCCACTCGTGCAGTATATACTGGGGTTTTAAATGGTTCTCGCTCGTAACGTACGTAGCCTGCAGCTCTACGTTGCCAGGAATCGTGGCTTCCCATTTTTTCATACGTTCTTTGTCTTTTGGCACGCGAAACACCGACCGTTCAGTTTTTGCACTTTTGATGCTCGTTTTACAATTTAGTATGACGCACGATGGCGGCATGATCACCACTACTTAATGTCCACGGTTTCCACAATTGTTCAACGATCACAAATACAAATAGTTACGAAAATAGATTCAACAGTACGCAGTTAATCATTGAAGCACGAGGTCACGGTCTTACATACAGGTCTTTAAAGTCGCTCAAAATTTCAGTGGTGGGGGATGGCCTTTTATTGAAGCACCGACTGTTTTAACTCGTAACCTCGAGGATCGCTGCTATAGAGTGATGCAGGCTGTGTGAGAGACGAAAATATATTTCAAAAGTAAAAAAAACCCAAACATAACCGCTTATTCACGCGATCACACACGACGTGCTCTACTTGTAAACTTGTAAAAACGAACCCCTCGACCACGGTCGACGGTCTTACATACAGGTCTGGAAACTCCCGCCGTGTGGGTAGTTCGCTTATGGATGCCAGACGTGTAGTTCATATATTGCCCACTGTGATCGCTGCGAACTAAACTCCGGCATGATGACGATGGGTGGGGGAAGTAAGATAGAGACAGCGCTAGCTTTTCAATCTCTGTCTCACCTCAATGTATATTATTCGTTTTTAATATTATTGTAGACTATTATAACACGCGGTAAAACGCAAATGCTTATTTTACAAAACCTCCGGCCCCAACCCTTTGCCCGCAAGCGGGTGTGAAAAACATGAGGGATTTTGAGTTATTTGAACGAGATATCGAATTTGGCTCAGTGGCAAATCTCTTCTCGTATTACCGTAGCATTTTGTGTTCAAATCCACTTGTCTTTTTTAAAAATATACAAATACGGTAGCTAAGTTTATTGGAGACCATTGTAACACGCAGTAAACCGTTCCAACTTTATGACACCTGAAATTGCGTGTTCCCACTTCTCGCGCAAAACATTGTCATTAGGCGCCGGGAAAAACGACACCTTTGCATTGTCGGCTTTACGGCCGGTATTGCAATAAGGAACCGCGCACCGTCTTGGCATTTTTGCCAATTTTTCAAAAATCTTTTCTTCTTATATGAGAGAACAATATCCGACACGGGGATATTGAGGTTAGGTTTGAGAAAACGCAGCAGGCGGATAGAGCGCAGAGACGAGTAGTGACGGGATTACGAACTAATCCAGTGCTTCAATAAGCGTACTACCCCCACCACTTGATTTTGTGACGAGTGTCCAGACTTGTATATAAGACCGTGCCCTCGACTACCGTCTTACATACAGGTCTGGAAACTCTGCCAGAATTCGCATGGTGGGGGTAGGCCGCTTACCGACGAAAATATTCGTTGAGAATGGACACTACGCGATGCTGCAATCTTGCCCCCAGTTGAACAAAACAACCAAAAATAATTTTTCTAAACAAGCCCACTCTTCAGGGATCGAACTCGGCTCCTCCAAAACGGTAGCTCAGCACCCTATCCGTGCGACCACGATTATTATTGCATGAATAAGACAGTTTTCTAACATTTAAGTTATAGCCACGCTTGGGGTTCAATTAGATTTGGCGGCTTGTTGGGTTGGTTCACCGTTTAATTTTATTCATTATAATTAGCTATATTGGTAGATATACCACCAATATATATATACTCATATATATATTGTAACGGGTCTTAATTCGTTACAGATAAATTTATAGGTTCGGGGACTCAAACATGGAAGAAATTAATAGAAACTCAGTTGTTTTGCGTATTTTTAACATAATACGATTTATTCAGTTTGATATGGATCGATATAATCTAAAATAACGCTATGTATGAGTGTAATGTGTTGTTTGTGTTGTTTTATAGTATGTTTCGCAATATTTTTCTCGGTCGGTCAATTACTCATTACTCGCATGGTACAATTAGGTCGGCGGGATCCTTTATCATGGTTCGATATCGATTACCCCTTCTTTTCTAGTTCAGGGGCATTTGTCGGCCTGTGTTTGCGACGTGCTTTCGCTGGCGGCGCGGTAGGTATCGATACTTGGCCTATAGCACCGCGGTACTTTCCCTTGTTACTTTCCTTTAGGGCGCGTCGAGTCACCGCGCTCTCTCACTCGTGGCGCTAGAACTCGCGAGGCACGGGCCGCGGGCGCGCGCTCTCTCTCGTCACGCGCCGCGATCTATTCCCCTACCCTAGCTCTGCCCTTCGCGCCTCGGTGATCGATGCTCGCTCCCGATCAATTATCGCGCGTCGATAATTGATCGCCTGGTCCTTGATCTTGGCGTGCGATGTCGCCACCGACCGGTCTATGATAGTCTAGTCGAGAGATGTGCCGCGAGCACTCGACTGACCCTTTTTTGCATAGGTATCGGCGCTCTCGTAATTTCGGAATACCTCCTTGTCCTTTCTGCGATCCTGATCCATCTAACTCGATGATCACGGTGTGTGTGTGTGTGTGTGTGTGTGTGTGTGTGTGTGTGTGTGTGTGGGTGTGTGTGTGTGTTTCGTATGACGGTACCCTACTCTTCCTTATCTCCTAATGTAATATTTCGTATATTTTCCAAATTTAATATTCTTCCCTTATATCTATTTGTAACGCTCGCTCGTTATGCTACCTTCTCGGATCCTATTTTCTCCTGCTCTAATTTTTCTATCTATTTTTCGATAATCGTTCGTTGCCCTTAAGTGGTTAACTTTCCTTATTGCTTTTTTTTATTTTTCTTTGATTTTCCAATATTATCTCACAAAAATAATTTTATTTCAATTCGTCTTCGTTTTTTGTTCCTTAACGTTCCGTGTTCTAGACGTTTCCGCTCCGCGAGGGATGTACTTGGTCCAGCAGTACGTGTTATCTTCCAAAAAATGAAGAGAGCTCTCTAATGCCTTTTAGGCGCGACTCCGTTTTTTCCTTGTTTCTCAACGTTCCGGGTTCCAGACGTTTCCAACCCACGAGGGATGTACTTGGTCCAGCAGTACTTGTCAATCCACGAGGAATGTACGAAGTGATTTTTCTAATGCTTTTTAGGCGCGACTCCTTGTTTCTCTGGTTTCTCAACGTTCCGTGTTCCCAGCGTTTCCTTTCACTAGGGATGTACTTTGCCAAGCAGTACTAGTCGATCCACGAGGGATTCAAAGAGCGCCTTCCTCCAAAATTATCGTCCTTTTATACTCGAATTTTAACGCTTTTTCGGTCCCCTTCTCTTCCGTCTTCCTTCAATTAGATTAGTGATTATCCGGATTTTACCGCTTCTCCCTCTCTTCGGTATGCCTCTAATTCAATTAGTTTAACGTCTGAATTTACTTCGGTGACCGTTAGTCTCCCTTTGTTATTGTCAGCCATTAATTTAATTAGCGTTGTCGGTTCGACCAACATGGCGGACCTCTTAGTCTTGGTCTGTTTTTCCCTTTACCCCTTCCTTTTCCCGAAATCGGTTGACTCCTAAGTCTCCTTGGGGCGATTTTCTGTTGTTTGGTTCATGAGACGGTCTTTTCCGTCTCATTGTCCCCCTTGGCTCTTTGTGTTTTGGGTCGCTTCATCAGCGATCCAACTCACGAAGAGTCAAAAAAAAAAATTTTAAACCAAGATCCATACTTCTCTCTGTATTGAGTCGCTTTATTCCTACCGGGCTGTGTCTTGAAGGTCGGCCTTGTCTCCTTCTTTTTTTCCCCCTCCCCCTTAAACTAACCGCTCGCCTGTTTATTCGGGCCGCTGCCCCTAATTCGCAAATCGCAACAACCAAACAACATTTTATGTTTTTATTTATTTTCACAAGGAGGCCAGGCTGTTCTCGTCGTCGCTGTCGATCTGTTCGTTCTCGTTGTCCTGGAGTCCCATTTCCCTCCAAAACTGTTCCTCCTCGCTGTCGTAGTTCTCGTCCGAGATGTCGTCGATTCTTAGGGTCTCGGTGTCGTCGTAGCTGTTGTTGTCGTCGTCGTACTCCGCGTAGTGGTTGTCGTTGGTGTTCGTGGTTCTGTAGGTTGATTCGTGCGCCATGTTGTTGTTGTCGTTGTTGTTAGTCCATTGTTGCTCTGTTTCCATGTGGTACGTAGGTTCTCCATAACGACACCCTTTGTTTTCTATGGTGGGCAGGTTTGGGGTCGATGTTCGTCGTGCGATCCCCCCTTCGATAAAGATTTCCGCCAAGCTTTTCCCTTGATTTGGGCCCTCGTTCTCTAAGTACAGGTCTGCGAGAACGAGGGTCAAATTGATGGGTTTTCCCCAAATCTGCATGGTCCAGGTGGTGTCTTCTATTATCGCCCGTGCGTCGGCAATCTGATCCTCCGTCCATTCCTCCTCGGTCAGGACCAAATCCCCATGGCTCATGATGACGGTCTGGATCGGGTGGAGCAGTGCTTCGGTGGGGGGGGGGGGCGTGTAGCACTCATCTTGTGAGCCAGCCACGCTCCATCCCCGGTCCCCCAATCAGAAGACTAATCCTCTTTCGTCCTTTTGGTCCTGTACCGTGGCCTGGTAGAAACAATTGTTGAATCGCCATAGCACGGGCGCCCCCGGGAACACCTCCTCCTCGAGTGACTGGTAGATTCCTGGCTCTTCTGTACTGCGGTGGCTCCACATCCCGATTATCGCAGCTTCGCGGCCGTTTTCTTCATTCAGATGGATTGCCACCTCGTTCGGATTTGTTAGACCCGCCACGGTCACCCCTCGATACTCTTGCTTTAGTGAACTCCCATTGAAATTTTGATACATCTTGTTGCTCGGTATGTAGTTGACGGTTGACTGATAGGCGATACTTTCGACTTTCGACGCGTTAATCGTCCCCTCTCTGTTAATATCCCCACGATTTTCCGGGGTACCCTCCTTTAATATTTTCACCAGTCGCCTTGAATAATTCAAATTCATCGACGTCGGGCGCGCTGTATCGATTCTGTTTTGCCGTTCGATTTTCGCTGGTTTGAATTCTCCTGTCTCCTGTTGCTGATTGGTCTCTTGCGTTTTCTCGTGATATTGTATTGGTACGGGATATGAACGATGGATGTATGGCTCCGGATCCTTTAGTACCAATTTGTGGACGTATGCGTGCCTCCGCCCTGGTTTTTTACTGAAGATGTGCCTGTACTGGCCAATCAATGCCTTGAATTCTTTCCTCGTATTGTCAGGTAGATTCAGACAATTTTTTAATTTCTGATCAACTTCGTCTTCGGCCAAGTCATAATTTGTGGCGCTTCCGATCTCAGAAATTTTTGCCAATTGTCTATTGTCCCTTTGCCATACCCATCTTCCTTCTTCAAACTCCGCGATGACTTTATTTTTTACTTTGAGGGTTCCCTGGTGTGCCTCGATTCCAACTTGTAATTCTAGCATCCCGTCGACGCCTAATATGGCCGGTCTGCTCATTTTCGGGACTACTAGCAGTTGTAGTATTTCTGTTGCGTCGTAGAGTTTTGCTTCGGCCATTATTTGTGTTCTGATGCGACCCGATTTCCCACCAAATGCTCCGATGGCTTCTGTGCTCCTTATCGGTACTTCTGGGCAGTTTTTTAAGTCTTCCTGGTGTTGACGGTAGAAGTCTTCTGATATACAAGATATTTCGCTCCCGCTGTCGACCAATATTTCGGCGGTAATTCCTTCGAGGTTGATCGGTAAGGTAGGGCATCGTGGGTGAATTCCTCGTATTATTCCCCGTTGTCCGTGTTCTTCCATGAGGAATTCTTTTGGGTGCTCGTATGTATCGTTTGTTGCTAATTTCAGGGCCTTATTATTCTTTGATGTCTGTTTTTCCTCTTGGCTCCCCGTCTTCCAACGCCCTTTTTCGATGTGGCTATTCCGAATTATCCTGATCATTCCCATAGGTATGGGTTGCTCAGAAATTTTACTATCTTCGGACTCCAGTTTCTTCTTTCTTCTTTCCTTCTTCTTCTTGTTTCGATGCACCCTTTTCAGGGCTTCTTCCATGGCGATTTGTACATCCTCGTCTTCTTCCGTTGCGCCTCGTGATGTTCCATCCTGTGGTATCTGTACGGGCGCAACGTTTACTCGTTTCCCTGGTTCTGTTGGCTGATTCTCTGTGTTTTGTTTTGTGCTGGGATATTGCTGGTACCTAGACCGCCCTGCGGATGCGGAGTCCATGGTGAAGCGGCGGGGTTAAGAGGAGGTCTGTTATTCCCGTATTCCGTCTGCCATGATTGTTGTCTGGGCAATCGCGCTGGCATCGCGTTGTTATTCCCAAATCCTCGATTACCCTGTTGTTGATATTGGAATGGTGATGGTGTTCCTGGATAACCTGGATTCCCTGGCCGCCATGGCTGGTTGAGTCCCATTGGTCGTGGTCCCCCAAACGTTCCAAAACTCTGGTTTTTCCATGGGTTATTTTGCTGCCATGGTGCGCTGCTGGGTTCTTGTCGACGGGGCAAAGATCTTTTTGCGTTGAGTGGTCCCGCCCCATCCATGCTTTCTAATAATTCGAGGAATGAATCGATCGTTTTGATTCCGTTGACGCGTACTGCCATTCTAATCGACTCGTCGAAATGGTTCGCGAGTTTCCTAACTATTTGTTCTTCTGCCGGCCGTTCACTCAAATCCTTGGCATTTCCGAATATCTGGGTCGCATATTCGCTTCGAGTCATCCGGTGTCCGTCCCATTCGAAGGCCCCGAATTCGAGGTTTCGCCGTACTTTATCCTGAATTTCTTGGCTCCAGTAACGTCCACGAAATTTTTCTTCGAAGTCGTTAATGGTTTGGACCCTATCCTCGACAATTCGCCACCAGTCTTTGGCGGTGTTTGTTTAGGGACAGACTGACCAAATAATGGAGGTCCTAGCTCCTATTGTTTCCGGTGATTCGCCAAAATTCCTTGAAATCTTGCAGGAAACGCATAGGTCGTTCTCTGCCGTCGCCATTATACGTCGGTGGTTTTTGTTTCGCCGCGTATGCTTGGCTCACGTTCAATCCTGCTCCCCAGGTGGTGTTGCTCATTGTGTTTGAGTTTTGAGCGCGGATATTTTTTTCACACTCCGTGATACGTTTCGAGTGTTCCGTGACCACTTGTCCTACATCCTTTGATGAATAGAGGAGCTGGGTTATCGTTCGCCGGATGGCTTCCATTCGAGTGTCTAAGTCCTCGATTTTGTCGTTATTTTCTTTTCGCAGCTGTGTGGCTTTGCTCTATTAATTTTTGAGCAATCACAATTTTGCGTTCCGTGCGCTCCTCGATTTTATGGACTTCACTCGTTATTTTGGTGTTGACCTCCTCGTGCAGCTGGCGCGACCTCACGATGCAATTATCGGTCTGCTGCTTAATTTCCGCTTTGGTTGCTATGCGTTCCCTTCGTTGCTCGTTGCGGATACTATTCATTGCTTTGATGACGGCTTTAGTAATTTCACTTTCTCCCGCACCTCTTTCATCTGTCCCGCCTGACCCTCCGCTGACGTTGAATGTCTCTTCATTCGGTGTTTCTATCGGTCTGGGTCCGATCGCCGACAGTCGCCCAATATTTGGACGATCCCTTTGACGGGCCTCTTCTAACAGTCCATCCGCAGTAGTTGATTCCCAATGAAGGGAGTTTTCATCGTTTAGATGCGCCATTTTATTCTATTCTATTTTTATTGGATTTATTTTGACACCTTTTTACGAGTTTTTCTTTCTTTTGTTATTGCCCCACGTTGGGCGCCAAAATGTAGTGGGTCTTAATTCGTTACAGATAAATTTATAGGTTCGGGGACTCGAACAGGGAAGAAATTAATAGAAACTCAGGTGTTTTGGGTATTTTTAACAAAATATGATTTATTCAGTTTTTTATGGCTCGATATAATCTAAAATAACACTATGTATGAGCGTAATGTGTTGTTTGTGTTGTTTTATAGTACGTTTCGCAATATTTTTCTCGGCGGCGCGGTAGGTATCGATGCTTGGCCTATAGCGCCGCGGTACTTTCCCTTGTAACTTTCCTTTAGGGCGCGTCGAGTCACCGCGCTCTCTCACTCGTTGCGCTAGGACTCGCGAAGCACGGGCGGCGGGCGCGCGCTCTCTCTCTCGTCACGCGCCACGATCTATTCCCCTACCCTAGCTCTGCCCTTCGCGCCGCGGTAATCGATGCTCTCTCCCGATCAATTATCGCGCGTCGATAATTGATCGCCTGGTCCTTGATCTTGGCGTGCGATGTCGCCACCGACCGGTCTATGATAGTCTAGTCGAGAGATGTGCCGCGAGCACTCGACTGACCCTTTTTTGCATAGGTATCGGCGCTCTCGTAATTTCGGAATACCTCCTTGTCCTTTCTGCGATCCTGATCCATCTAACTCGATGATCACGGTGTGTGTGTGTGTGTGTGTGTGTGTGTGTGTGTGTGTGTGTGTGTGTGTGTGTGTGTGTGGGTGGGTGGGTGTGTGTGTGTGTTTCGTATGACGGTACCCTACTCTTCCTTATCTCCTAATGTAATATTTCGTATATTTTCCAAATTTAATATTCTTCCCTTATATCTATTTGTAACGCTCGCTCGTTATGCTACCTTCTCGGATCCTATTTTCTCCTGCTCTAATTTTTCTATCTATTTTTCGATAATCGTTCGTTGCCCTTAAGTGGTTAACTTTCCTTATTGCTTTTTTTTATTTTTCTTTGATTTTCCAATATTATCTCACAAAAATAATTTTATTTCAATTCGTCTTCGTTTTTTGTTCCTTAACGTTCCGTGTTCTAGACGTTTCCGCTCCGCGAGGGATGTACTTGGTGCAGCAGTACGTGTTATCTTCCAAAAAATGAAGAGAGCTCCCTAATGCCTTTTAGGCGCGACTCCGTTTTTTCCTTGTTTCGCAACGTTCCGGGTTCCGGACGTTTCCAACCCACGAGGGATGTACTTGGTACAGCAGTACTTGTCAATCCACGAGGAATGTACGAAGTGATCTTTCTAATGCTTTTTAGGCGCGACTCCTTGTTTCTCTTGTTTCTCAACGTTCCGTGCTCCCAGTGTTTCCTTCCACTAGGGATGTACTTTGCCAAGCAGTACTAGTCTATCCACGAGGGACTCAAAGAGCGCCTTCCTTCAAAATTATCGTCCTTTTGTACTCGAATTTTAACGCTTTTTCGGTGCCCTTCTCTTCCGTCTTCCTTTAATTAGATTAGTGGTTATCCGGATTTTACCGCTTCTCCCTCTCTTCCGTATGCCTCTAATTCAATTAGTTTAACGTCTGAATTTACTTCGGTGACCGTTAGTCTCCCTTTGTTATTGTCAGCCATTAATTTAATTAGCGTTGTCGGTTCGACCAACATGGCGGACCTCTTGGTCTTGGTCTGTTTTTCCCTTTACCCCTTCCTTTTCCCGAAATCGGTTGACTCCTAAGTCTCCTTGGGGTGATATTCTGTTGTTTGGTTCATGAGACGGTCTTTTCCGTCTCATTATATATATATATATATATATATTGTAACGGTTCACCTGTACAGGTAAGCCACCGTCACACAGAATGCGATAGTAGCTACTCGTTTACGCAATACCAGCGTATTCTGACCAGCGTCCGGAGCGACCGGCCATATCGCCGGCCGGGCGAATCACTTGCGTGACGAATTTGGGCGAGCCCGCGACACCTCGCAAAAGGCTCCGCCCATCGCGAAGAGCCAAACCACCGCGGACTCACTCGCAGGAGTACCCGCCCTTAGCAATACCGATCGCGTAGCTTGTACTTTGACCACTCCTATCATACCGAGAGTACGACCAAGAGTCATCGCGACGCCTCTTCACACCGAATGCGCGCCTAATATCCTAGAGAGGAATAATCGGGTATGCATCACCCCTCGAAATGGCTATAGTGTGCGAACGTCCTGGAAATTACCAACGCTGTCACCCCCCCATCGGAGTGTTCCTCGGCGGCGTGATTCCCTACCTAGTCCTCCGGATCCGCAAGAGAAATGGAATTTCTCCTAACGGGCCTGGGGCTATATAAGGGCGTGCACGAGTCAGAGCGGCACCCTGTCGCAAATTACAACCAATATATTACGTGGAGTCACCATCATCCGGAACCCCGGATCATCGGATGGGAGCCTTGCTGCCTTCGCCCTGGTCCCCATCTTTGGATAACCTCAGCTTCGGGTAGGTACTCTATTTCCTTGGGAAGCCCCAGCATTGCGCTGGAAGTCCTACCTTGGGAATAGAGTCGGCGTGGTGATGGTAGTCAGGATTTAGATAAATCATCCGATCGCTTGTCGCTAGGACAAACGATCGCCTTAGCACTCTTCCAACGCCCGCATACTCGGAGTGTGCAGTCGGGAAGCGCCGATCGCGCTTCGCTGCATGCGAGGGAAATCCCACAACCAGCTTCACTGGTTTTTCGTCCTCCTCGCCTGGCACCAAGGAGGTCAGCCGTCCCTTCCGGACGGCCCCGCTATGCGCACTTGAGGAGCACGTGTTCTTTTCGAGTCCGCGCATTACTATTAACGCTAGCCTTTCTAGCGCATGAGCGTCACGGCTTGGAAACCGTGCGTTTCGTTGCATTTGGCAACTTGTGCCACCGGAATTAACCGCCATACACCCGACGAATCTCATTATACGTGTACACGCATTGTTCTTACAGAAGCGGGCACGAAAACGGCTTTACGCGTACCAACGACGCTCGCGGTCGACGCGAGTGCGAGCGAGAGAGCGCGAGAGAGAGAAGCAAGAGAGAGAGCGGCCGTGGAACCGCCCGCGCGCTGCGACTCGCGAGAATCACATACACTCGTCAAACCCACCTAGGCAGCCTTTCTCGCCGTCCTCCTCTGACCGTCGTAAACGTTGCTAGCCCCGATCATGTCATAAATTAACCACGGAATTAACCACTAACAAAATTCATTTTTGCACCACCCAATGCTAACTCAAAAATCCGAAAAGTCAAAATGCCAATGATGACGGATTGCGATGGGCGTCTCTGAGACCCTCAATAACCACTGAGGCATCTCCCAAGAACCACCTTAAGTCCGCTCCATCATTCCTGGCACCTAAATGTACATCGTCCTCCTGGAGGCTACGGGAACCCCTTAAATTTTCCACCGGCGACGAGTTCGCCGTGTATTCCCGAACCTCGTTTTCCCGAACGTCCGAAAACGAAAGGAAAACTTTCGCCTAAAATCCCGAAACGTTTCAATATATATATATATATATTATGATGGGTATCGCGTGTTACCGTAGGCAGAGGAAGGGGGAAGGGGAAATAAATAAAGATTCAATCACTACTAAAATTTCAAATATTATTTAATTACAGTAAAAATGCAATACAGGGTGTTTCATATTAAGTGACCCATCGGGAACTGGCGGATTTAGGGGGGTACCCCGAGTAAACCTGCCAAGGCGTTTTTTTTTTCGTCAAATAGTTTTCAAATGAGAGCGATTAGAATTTTGGCGTTTGACTGATTGTTGTAGGACTTGAAGCCTGCCCTTAGCGACGACGCCACTCGAGTGCCGAGTCTAAGCGCGAGACGCGTAGCAGGCAGCGAGCAAGGTAGCTAGGCATCTGTCTCGGTTGCCCGGCCAGTTTGACGTTTCTTGTATCGTCTGCTGTTATTTTCTGTCATCTTGGGTACGCAAGTTCAGAGCGTGCGTTTGACAGGTAACGCGCGCTCTGAACTTGCACGGCTTGAGGAACGCATCGTTTGACAGATGACGGCACGAATGATTTGACGTTTTGCGTATCATTCGCGTCGCCGCGACAGGCCGACGGATGTGACATTTGCCGCTTCTTCTGCCTCTCCATGAGTCCGTGCCGAGGCGTGAAGGTTGCCCACATTCAGAAGACTTGTAATTCTACCCGCGAGCGATGATGATAGGAAATAAGATTGTTCAATGCATTCGTAATCATTATTTTGGAGATAAATAAAGCACAGAACGGTCAATAATTTGGTATTTTTCAAATATGGAGGCAACGAGCGAATGTTTTTTTTTTCTTGTCGTATTGCCGTTATCGTAAAGACTCGACGCGGACGTTTCCATATCGAATCGCGAGTAAATTGTTCAATTTTCATAACGACTTTGATCAAATTGTCCATTCTTAGTTGTTGCGGCAGTGATAACAAATATCACGCCCGATGATATTATTCAATGAGAGTTTCTGTCATGATTGTTATCTCAACAAATAAAAATTAACAGATTCGGAACCAACCCAATATATTTGGTGTTTCAAGTACCGAAGTACAGTACGTTTTTTTTTGTTTAGTTTTTTACAAGGTTTTGTTTAACTTGACTTGGTGTTAGATGCGAAACGGAAAATCGATATTACACCTACTTCCCAACTATGTAGAGCTCTGAAATTTTGCAAACATACATTTGAGGGGTGAAAATCGACGATTCAACGTTAAAAAAATGAATAAATTAATAAATTAATAAAAAACGACTTTGTGTGAGATGCAAAATGAATAATCGATATTCCGTCCAGTTCCCGATTCCGTAGAGCTCTGAAATTTTGCAAACATGGATCCCAGACGTGACAGCGCATGATTCGACTTACAAAAATACAGTTCTTTTTTAAATGACGACTTTCTGTGGAATGCGAAATGGTAAATCGGTACTTTATCCACTTTTCAACTTATTGGAGCTCTGAAATTTTGCAAACATGAGACTAAGATGTGACAAAAGATTTAGTTTATAGTCGCATATGGGTGACTTGGTAAAAATAATATTTTCGACTTTTTAGCATATTAAGTGAAAGCTCGTTAAAAATTGGTCTCTCACATATAAATGATTTCTATTCATGTTACCGGTATTCTGAATATCCGAATTATCCAGCTGGCGAGTACCCTGATTTTAGGAAAAAACGGTATTTCAAACTTATACAAATAACAAAGATTAAATGCAAGTAGCGACAGCTGGTTCATCCGACTACGAGCTTTTAAGTGAGCAAAACAGCAAACAGCGCGCCGTATGATCCCTGGACCCTCGGTCGAACATTTCTGAAATCATTCGTCGGTTTATACATTCCTGAAATCATCTCTTTGCGATATTATCGGAATGGAGATGAAATCTACCGCGAACTCGTTGTGACCTTGTAGAGTATATCGTCTGGATAATGCACGAAGCGTTGTCCGAATTGATTTCATCTCCTATCGCGATCGGGAACGAGATGAATTTATCTCGTTTCAATATCATCGGAAAGAAGATGAAATCAATGGCGAACTCGTCGTGACGGCTTCGAGTATGTCCTACGTACACTAGAAGAATCATTGACAGAATTGATTTCATCTCCGTTCGCGATCAGGAACGAGATGAAATCATCTCTTAGCGATATTATCGGAATGGAGATTAAATCAACCGCGAACTCGTTGTGACGTTGTCGAGTATGTCCTATGGATAATGCTCGAATCGTTGTCCGAATGGATTTCATCTCCTATCGCGATCGGGAACGAGATAAATTTATCTCGTTTCAATATCATCGGAAAGGAGATTAAATCAATGGCGAACTCGTCGTAACGTTGTCGAGTGTGTACTATGGATACTGCACAAATCACTGACAGAATTGACTTTATCTCCGTTCGCGATCGGGAACTAGATGGATTCATCTCGTTCCGATAAAATCGGAAACGAGATGAAAGCAAAGGCAAACTCTTCGTGACGGCTTCGAGTATGTCCTACGGACACTAGAAGAATCATTGACAGAATTGATTTCATCTCCGTTCGCGATTGGGAACGAGATGAAATCATCTCTTTGCGATATTATCGTAATGGAGATGAAATCAACCGCGAACTCGTTGTGACCGTGTCGAGGATGTCGTATGGATAATGCACGAATCGTTGTCCGAATTGATTTCATCTCCTATCGCGATCGGAAACGAGATGAATTTATCTCGTTTCAATATCATCGGAAAGGAGATGAAATCAATGGCGAACTTGTCGTGACGGCTTCGAGTATGTCCTATGGACACTAGAAGAAGCATTGACAGAATTGATTTCATCTCCGTTCACGATCGGGAACCGAATCGTTGTCCGAATTGATTTCATCTCCTATCGGGATCGGGAACGAGATGAATTCATCTCGTTTCAATATCATCGGAAAGGAGATGAAATCAATGGCGAACTCGTCGTGACGTTGTCGAGTGTATCCTATGGATACTGCACGAATCACTGACAGAATTGATTTCATCTCCATTCGCGATCGGGAACAAGATGAATTCATCTCGTCGCGATATTGTCGAAAAGGAGATGAAATCAACCGCGAACTCGTTGTGACCTTGTCGAGTATATCGTATGGATAATGCACGAATCATTGTCCGAATTGATTTCATCTCCTATCGCGATCGGGTACGAGATGAATTTATCTTGTTTCAATATCATCGGAAAGGAGATAAAATCAATGTGCGAACTCACCGTGACGGCTTCGAGTATGTCCTACGTACACTGGGAGAATCATTGACAGAATTGATTTCATCTCCGTTCGCGATCGGGAACGAGATGGAATCATCTCGTCGCGATATTATCGAAAAGGAGATGCAATCAATGGCGAACTCGTCGTGACGTCGTCGAGTGTATCCTATGGATAATCCACCAAACACTGACAGAATTGATTTCATCTCCGTTCACGATCGGGAACTAGATGGATTCATCTCGTTCCGATATAATCGGAAACGAGATGAAATCGAAGGCAAACTCTTCGTGACGGCTTCGAGTATGTCCTACGGACAGTAGAAGAATCATTGACAGAATTGATATAAGCTCCGTTCGCGATCGGGAACGAGATGAATTTATCTCGTTCCCAATCGCGATAGGAGATGAAATCAATTCGGACAACGATTCGTGCATTATCCATACGACATACTCGACAAGGTCACAACGAGTTCGCGGTTGTTTTCATCTCCATTCCGATAATATCGCAAAGAGATTATTTCATCTCGTTCCCGATCGCGAACGGAGATGAAATCAATTCTGTCAATGATTCTTCTAGTGTCCGTAGGACATACTCGAAGCCGTCACGGCGAGTTCGCCATTGATTTCATCTCCTTTCCGATTATATTCAAACGAGATAAATTCATCTCGTTGCCGATCGCGATAGGAGATGAAATCAATTCAGACAACGATTCATGCATTATCCATACGGCATACTCGACAAGGTCACAACGAGTTCGCAGTTGATTTCATTTCCATTCCGATAATATCGCAAAGAGATGATTTCATCTCGTTCCCAATCGCGAACGGAGATGAAATCAATTCTGTCAATGATTCTTCTACAGTCCGTAGGACATACTCGAAGCCGTCACGAAGAGTTTGCCATTGATTTCATCTCGTTTCCAATTATATCGGAACGAGATGGATCCACCTAGTTCCCGATCGCGAACGGAGATAAAATCAATTCTGTCAGTGATTCGTGGAGTATCCGTACGACATACTCGACAAGGTCACACCGAGTTCGCGGTTGATTTCATCTCCATTTCGACAATATCGCGACGAGATTATTTTATCTCGTTCCCGATCGCGAACGGAGATGAAATCAATTCTGTCAATGATTCTTCTAGTGTCCGTAGGACATACTCG
Source organism: Ophion costatus (assembly GCA_951751655.1). Classification (NCBI taxonomy): domain Eukaryota; kingdom Metazoa; phylum Arthropoda; class Insecta; order Hymenoptera; family Ichneumonidae; genus Ophion; species Ophion costatus. The sequence goes on along the minus strand of OX632356.1, from coordinate 18,422,032 downwards.
AAGCCGTCACGACGAGTTCGCCATTGATTTCATCTCCTTTCCGATGATATTGAAACGAGATAAATTCATCTCGGTCCCGATCGCGATAGAAGATGAAATCGATTTGGACAACGATTCGTGCATTATCCATACGGCATACTCGACAAGGTCACAACGAATTCGCAGTTGATTTCATCTCCATTCCGATAATATCGCAAAGAGATGATTTCATCTCGTTCCCAATCGCGAACGGAGATGAAATCAATTCTGTCAATGATTCTTCTACAGTCCGTAGGACATACTCAAAGCCGTCACGAAGAGTTTGCCATCGATTTCATCTCGTTTCCGATTATATCGGAACGAGATGAATCCATCTAGTTCCCGATCGCGAACGGAGATAAAATCAATTCTGTCAGTGATTCGAGGAGTATCCATGGGATGAACACGACGGCGTAACTACGAGTTCGCCGTTGAATTCATCTCCTTTTCGATAATATCGCGACGAGATGATTTCATCTCGTTCCCGATCGCGAACGGAGATGAAATCAATTCTGTCAATGATTCTTCTAGTGTACGTAGGACATACTCGAAGCCGTCACGAGGAGTTCGCCATTGATTTCATCTCCTTTCCGATGATATTGAAACGAGATGAATTCATCTCGTTCCCGATCGCGATAGGAGATGAAATCAATTCGGACAACGATTCGTGCATTATCCATACGATATACTCGACAACGTCACAACGAGTTCGCGGTTGATTTCATCTCCATTCCGATAATATCGCAAGGAGATGATTTCATCTCGTTCCCGATCGTGATCGGAGATGAAATCAATTCTGTCAATGATTCTTCTACTGCCCGTAGGACATACTCGAAGCCGTCACGAAGAGTTTGCCTTTGATTTCATCTCGTTTCCGATTCTAACGGAACGAGATGAATCCATCTAGTTCCCAATCGCGAACGGAGACGAAATCAATTCTGTCAGTGATTCGTGCAGTATCCATAGTACACACTCGACAACGTCACGACGAGTTCGCCATTGATTTCATCTCCTTTCCGTTGAAATTGAAACGAGATAAATTCATCTCGTTCCCGATCGCGATAGGAGATGAAATCCATTCCGACAACGATTTGTGCATTATCCATAGGACATATTCGACAACGTCACAACGAGTTCGCGGTTGATTTCATCTCCATTCCGATAATATCGCAAAGAGATGATTTCATCTCGTTCCCGATCGCGAACGGAGATGAAATCAATTCTGTCAATGATTCTTCTAGTGTACGTAGGACATACTCGAAGCCGTCACGACGAGTTCGCCATTGATTTCATCTCCTTTCCGATTATATTGAAACGAGATAAATTCATCTCGTTCCCGATCGCGATAGGAGATGAAATCAATTCGGACAACGATTCGTGCATTATCCATACGATATACTCGACAAGGTCACAACGAGTTCGCGGTTGATTTCATCTCCATTCCGATAATATCGCAAAGAGATGATTTCAGGAATGTATAAACCGACGAATGATTTCAGAAATGTTCGACCGAGGGTCCAGGGATCATACGGCGCGCTGTTTGCTGTTTTGCTCACTTAGAAGCTCGTAGTCGGATGAACCAGCTGTCGCTACTTGCATTTAATCTTTGTTATTTGTATAAGTTTGAAATACCGTTTTTTCCCAAAATCAGGGTACTCGCCAGCTGGATAATTCGGATATTCAGAAAACCGGTAACATGAATAGAAATCATTTATATGTGAGAGAACAATTTTTAACGAGCTTTCACTTAATATGCTAAAAAGTAGTAAATATTATTTTTACCAAGTCACCCATATGCGACTATAAATGAAAGCTTGTGTCACATCTTAGTCTCATGTTTGCAAAATTTCAGAGCTCCAATAAGTTGAAAAGTGGATAAAGTACCGATTTTCCATTTTGCATTCCACAGAAAGTCGCCATTTAAAAAAGAACTGTATTTTTGTAAGTCGAATCATGCGCTGTCACGTCTGAGATCCATGTTTGCAAAATTTCAGAGCTCTGCGTAATCGGGAACTGGACGGAATATCGATTATTCATTTTGCATCTCACACGAATTCGTTTTTTATTAATTTATTTATTTATTCAATTTTTTAACGTTGAATCGTCGATTTTCACCACTCAAATGTATGTTTGCAAGATTTCAGAGCTCTACATAGTTGGGAAGTGGGTGTAATATCGATTTTCCGTTTCGCATCTAACACCAAGTCAAGTTAAATAAAACCTTGTAAAAAACTAAACAAAAAAAAACGTACTGTACTTCGGTACTTGAAACACCAAATATATTGGGTTGGTTCCGAATCTGTTAATTTTTATTTATTGAGATAACAATCATAACAGAAACTCTCATTGAATAATATCGTCGGGCGTGATATTTGTTATCACTGCCGCAACAACTAAGAATGGACAATTTAATCAAAGTCGTTATGAGAATTGAACAATTCACTCGCGATTCGGTATGGAAACGTCCGCGTCGAGTCTTTACGATAACGGCAATACGACACGAAAAAAAAAACATTCGCTCGTTGCCTCCATATTTGAAAAATACCAAATTATTGACCGTCCTGTGCTTTATTTATCTCCAAAATAACGATTACGAATGCATTGAACAATCTTATTTCCTATCATCATCGCTCGCGGGTAGAATTACAAGTCTTCTGAATGTCGGCAACCTTCACGCCTCGGCCCGGACTCACGGAGCGGCAGAAGACGGAGCGGCAAATGTCACATCCGTCGGCCTGTCATGCCGACGCGAATGATACGCAAAACGTCAAATCATCCGTGCCGTCATCTGTCAAACGGTGCGTTCCTCAAGCCGTGGAAGTTCAGAGCGCGCGTTACCTGTCAAACGCACGCTCTGAACTTGTGTACCCAAGATGACAGAAAATACTAGCAGACGATACAAGAAACGTCAAACTGGCCGGGCATCCGAGACAGATGCGTAGCTACCTTGCTCGCTGCCTGCTACGCGTCTCGCGCTCAGACTGGGCACTCGAGTGTCGTCGTCACTAAGGACAGGCTTCAAGTCCTACAACAATCAGTCGAACGCCAAAATTCTAATCGCTCTCATTTGAAAACTATTTGACAGAAAAAAAACGCCTTGGCAGATTTACTCGGGGTACCCCCCCAAATCCGTCAGTTCCCGATGGGTCACTTGATATGAAACACCCTGTATAGCCTCGATATAAAAAAAAGAATTTAAATTGATGAATTACACACGAAAATATACGAAGACTCGATATAAAGAAAACAATAATAATAATAATGATAATAATTGACGCGAATATTACGGGATACTGGACACGCGAGGTCCCGACCTAATTTCTCGACCCGTTCCAAATATTTTATTCTCTTAGAGTTTATTTCTGAATTTTGTTTGGCGCCATCACGTTTCACGCGATAACGAAAGAAAAAATCAAAACAAACTGCGCTCGTTTGCCCGGCGAGCGAGAGACTTTATACAAACTACGCGCGGGGAAGTCTCACGGATATCTGGGTGCGGACGGGGTTCTCCGACTCGATGGCCTCTTTATCTTGGACCACGAATACATTACATTTATTTAATAAAGCACCATATTTTAATACGTCATTTGAACTAATAAATGCGCTATAACCCAATCAAATCCGCGATAATCTCAATCGGCTCGGCCGTCGGCCGAGGCCTCGCACCGCGCGACCGCGGCTACGCGCACGCGAGGGGGATTGTTACGGGGACGGCGGGGGATCCGCCACGCACCTTCGTACGCTATTTGATTATTCGCGATTTTTTCAGTTTTTTCACGCACAAAATTATTCCTTTTCTAAATTATTATCGTTCGAGGTATCACAAAAATGGTTCGGCGACGCGCACGGAAGGGGGACGACGAGGGGAATGATGACGGGAGGGGGAAGGGGACACGTCGAAATCGCCCGAGCGATAAAATGATTCGTATTGAAGTTACGGCGGCCTCTTGCCGCTCTTGCAAAGAAAAGAGAAGAGACTTACTTGTTTGACGACGTAAAGTGCGTACGTCGCGTTCTCTCTCTCTCTTTCTGGCTCGATCACGCTTTCTCTCTCTTTCTCTCGCTCTATTGCGCGTTGGATTTTTGGTGTCTGTCGATGACCACGCTCCAGGACTCAATAGCTGGCCACGCCGGCCGGCTCCGTCGCCTCAATCCACGCGGGTTGTAGACGGGAAACGTCCCATTTTTTATTATTTTTATTTGACATTACAAAATGTACATAAAAGAAGGCTTTGGGATATAATCCCCCATCTAGCCGTTTAACCTGCGCGCTGGTCCCGAGCTTATCGACTACTATAAAGATCTCTACCTTACCCGCTGCTTGCTTAACCTAGATATAATTTTTGTTGCCGCAGTAGAAACATAACTTCAGTCTAACATTGACTTCGAGCCACGGAGTATCCCGTTTACAACCTTTTCATAGTTAGGCAAGAGAGAAAAAAAACAAAAATAGTCAACAGATTTTTCCTTTTCCTTCAAATAAAATAAAATAAAACAAAAAATAAGATAGCTGTTAACCTTAGTCCCGTATTCACATTTATCGATATGGAAGATATCCCTAAGTCACAGCCGGTTACTTGCCGACATTATTAATTCGAGTATGAGCATTTTTCTTAGCAATAAACAAATTAAGGCACATTCTGTTTAAATGAAGATATTCAACTTGTTAATAAATTTTCCGATAGCTCTTATTGACTTAACGTCCATAGCACTCAGAAAGGATTCGACGCTGTACGGAGACATACCGTTATATTTTCGTAATTGCGAGCTGAGATACAATCTCTCCTGGTTAAATCGTGCGCTTTGCCAGAAGACGTGATTTGCTGTTTCATATGCTGTCCCACATGGGCAGACCGCTGATGGCACAATATTGAAACGTTTCAAACTCGATCTCAGGGAATTGTGGTTGCTTCGTAGGCGGTTAATTGATACAATTGATCTCCTATTCAAGTCCCAAGAGTGGAACCATGGCTGTGCTTTTGCTTCGTAGTACCTCGAGAAGTACTCAGTACCCTTTTCTTGACCCGATCTGACGCACCACTCATGAAACTCTGTTTTTAGTAAGTTTTTCCAGACATTTTGAAGGTCTGACTTTGACACGCCTATCTGTGTGTCTCTACCGGAGCAACGAGCGGCCTTGGCAGCCTCGTCCGTTAATTCGTTTCCCGCAATCCCCTTGTGAGCTGGGATCCAGTACAGTTTAACTATTTTTCCCGCTTCAGCTAAAGTTCTGATTTGGTCTCTAATATGATTAACCAAATACGATTTTTCCTGAGAGTTGGGGAGCGATTTAATTGCCATGAGGACACTCTTTGAGTCTGAAAATATTGTAAAATATCTATCCTCTGAGGTAGATATTATTCTTAGAGATTCGATAATTGCCATGGCCTCCGCTGTAAAAATTGAGGAGAGACCCGCCGACCGAAAGGTGTAGGTATTATTATTATTATTCGTATTTACGACCGAAAGACCGACGTACGCATCCCCTGGCAGCTTAGAACCGTCTGTGAAAAAGCAGACAGAGCTTTGTATACTATCATGAAAGATACGATTGAATGTCCCGTTGCAGTCGGAAGCCTTTTGGATGATAATCCCCTTTTCAAAAGAAACATATGGACGAAATAGAATGGACTTGTAATGATAGCTATAGCCTAGCGGCTTACACGAAGTGGCAAGAAGGTGGGATTTCCCTGTAAACTCCCCGTAACAGTCGACTAGTGGAATATTCCCTTCTCTGTTAATGATTGTCGGTTCGTCCTCTAGATCTAGTATTTCTTGCAACGCCGAGTGTACCTGGTGTGTGGAATTAGACAGAGCCCGAGTTATATAGTTCCTGCCCAGATATTTGAAGCGTAGGTCTAGGGGCGGTATTTTGGCCTCCGCCAAGATAACATTCGTCGGCGTTGAAACTCTATATCCCATCGCCAAACGCGGAGCCTTGGTTTGGATTCTCTCAAGCTTTAACGTTTGTTCTTTAGGCAACCTGTGGAACAGAAAACTCCCGTATTCTATTTTCGATCTCACTAAAGCGATATATAGTCTAATAAGCAGCAATGGATCCGCGCCCCACCAAGTGTGACGCAGACAGCCGAGGATTGTTAGGGGATCCTGACATCTCTCTACGACGTTCTTAATGTGTGGTCCCCATTTCAAATTCGTATGAAGTTGCATGCCTAAAAAGCGAGCTACTTTGCTTTCTTTAATTGAGACATTCCCAAAGTCAATCTTCCGCGCTCCACTCGTTGGCATATGGTTAGCCGCAGATTTTTGCCTTTCGAAGATAATAAGAGCAGTTTTTTCGTGAGCCAGGGATAGGCCAATCTGAGATAGATGGTCATCCATCCTAGAAAATGTCACCTTCAAACAGTTTAATCCATCAGAAACCGGGGAGACGGGCGAAGCGATTGCTACGTCGTCAGCATATTGTACAATTAGACAGTTGGAACCGACCACGGATTCAAGGTCCATTACGTATATAGAATATAACAAAGGGCTTACAACACTTCCCTGCGGAAGCCCTCTGTATACCCAACGCATCTCATCAGTATCCCTAAATTTGAAGCTAAGGGATCTAGCTGATACTAGGCTAAAGACAAAAGCCAATAAATTACTCGACATTCCAATCCTTTTAAGTTTTTCGATAAGTGTAGTGTATGGGTGGGCCGCACCCTCCCGGTGGCGTGCATGTATAAGGATTACAAGATGGCGACTCGGACTGAGCGCGTGTAAGAAGACGAGCGACAATAAATACTGTTTTCAATACGTGTGTTAATTGGATTGACGGGATAAATCCTACAATAAGGATATCCGCAAGAACGTTATCATAAGCCGATTGAATATCTAAGAAGGCGGTAGGCAGAGCCCTGTCTTGTTTGAAGGCTTTAATTATTTCTGCGTATAGTATAGAAAGGTTGTCCATACAAGACTTTGATCTCCTGAATCCAAATTGGGATTTGGGCAATTTATCGTAAAATTCCAACCACCAACTAATCCTGTAATTTATCATTTTCTCTAATACCTTGCATAGGCACGGGGCCAATGAGGTTGGTCGATGTTTTATCCCATCTCCCCTGGGAATAAAAAAGATTTCGTATTTTCGCCACTCCTCAGGGAACTCGTGCGACCCCAAGATATCATTATAGAGGTCCAACAGGAGTAATTTTGCCTCGTTTGGTAGTGCACAAATAACTAGATAGTCAATCCCATCGAAACCGGGGCTAGATTTAAGGTTAAGTTTTGAAATTGCGACTTCCAGTTCCAGCTCAGTAAAAGGTAGGTCCAAAAAGCAGTCTCCATTCGTGTTCTCAAAAGAGGGACGTGCGATAGGGGTCCACGGAGGGCATAACCTCTCAATCATGTTTTCAATATTGTTCATTTTTCCTGCACTATACTCATTTGCGTTATCTTTGAAATTAAATCGATTTTTAAAGCATTTAATTTTCGTACATAAATAGTTAGGATTTGTATATTTTGTGAGTTTCTCACAAAATTTCTGGAAGTTTTCTTTCTTGATTCGTCTCAGTCCATATTTAGCTTTCGCCTCTGCTTTTTTAACTGCTATTCTATCTATACGTTGCCCTGTGTATTTGAACTTTAAGAATGCAGCCTTCCTTAACCGGACTAGCTTGTCACATTCCTTGTTCCACCAAGGACTGGGGGGACGATTCTCAACTACGCCATTATGATTGGGCTTAGCCCGGTTTATGTTGGAAGGTTGTCCGGGTTTATGCGAGGCATTCAGCACACAATCCTCCACGAGGGAGGCAAAGCATGAATATCGAGTTTGGGTATCTATTGGTCGGTCCAATAAAGTTGGGTTCTCTTGAATTTCAAATTTTAAGTGTTCTGAAAAGGAGTTCCAGTCAGTTTTGGAAGAGTGGAGTCTACGTTTACGTCGATGTGTTATACTTGGTAAAACCGAGCCCCTATATTGAATAAAAATAGGGAAGTGGTCGCTTCCCCAGGAATCCTCGCCTACAGTCCATTTTAATTCTAGCACAGATCCGTCGTCTACAAATGTTAGATCGATTGCAGATTGTGAGTCGTATGACGCCGAATGAAACGTCAACTGTCCTTCATTAAGAATGGAGATATCAGATGTATCCATACCATCAACGATTGCTTTACCAACAGCACATTCCCGGAAATCACCCCAAAACGAGTGATGCGCGTTGAAGTCACCGCCAATCAAGAATTTACCTCTAAATTGCGTGAAGAATGTCGACCGTTCCCGTGAATTTATGCCTATCGCGTTAGGTGGCCTATAGCACGAGGCGATCGTTAGCGTGCTATCCCTGAGATCGAGTTCAATTACGCAAATCTCAATCTTACCCCCACAATCCGTAAGATTGCGGATTTTTCGGTACCTCAAAGAATTTCTAACTAATATCGCAACTCCTCCTCTTGTTCGGGTTTGACGATCCACCCGTACAACATCGAATCCTCTCAAATACAATGGGTCATCTGGCTTCAGCCACGTCTCTGACAAAAGAAAAATATCACCATTAATCGAATTATGCTGAAGTTCAGGTAGCTTAAGTCTGATACTCTTAGCGTTCCATTGGCAAATCCTGATTGTTGATGCGAGTCTAGCCATTTTCCACACGAAGGTGAAGCTCTATCGTCTTCCAAATGCGTTCCAGCAGAAGTGCGATGTTCGGGGCAGAAGCAAAACCTGGGAAAGCATCTTCAAATTTTCAAACGTCTCCTGCGGTATTTGGTCGCCTTTCTCCGCGTCTACTTGGAGTAGTTGGCCGAGGCTTTCCGCGATTGGGTGTCTTGTAGTCGGCCTAGATGACGCGATTTGACTCCAAGATTTCGTCTTGGAGTGTTCTCCCAGGGTCCTTTCCTTGTTTTGTGTGGGCTGATGTCTGGACGAGGGCACCTCCGGCCCATGAGGGAGAGGCGGAAAGTTGAAAATGGTTTTCGTCGGTGTTTGACATTGCGTCGCGTTGTTCTCGAAGGTTCTTCGGGCGAACACGTAAGGTAAATTGTCGTATGCCATAATTTTCTTGATTTCGTTCGCTTTGTGAAATTCTGGGCAGTTTCGATCGAGGGTTCTGTGACCTCCCTGACAATTAATACATTTCGCTGAGTTCTCGCACCGGCCCCCCGCTTCCAGATGACGTTCCATGCCGCAATGAAGACAGCGTTCTCTTTTTTGACAGTTCTTACGAATATGGCCCTGTTCCCCACATCCGTAACAAATTCTGACGGACTCAACGTATGGAGCGACTTGTACGCGTGCCCTCCAAATATAAAGGAAGCTTGGAAGATTCTGGCCTATGAATTCGACGCAAATGGTCTCACCCTCGGACCAAACCGAGCGACCATCAGTAATCTCTCGTCTCTTCACTCGAACCAGATGGCCTACTTCTAAGCCCTGATTTCCCTCCGTGATGGCTTTTCGGATTTCCTCCAAAGAGATGTCAGTTGGGACGTCCCAGATTTTCCCTTTCCGGCTGAATGCATATCCTGGGATATATGCATTGAGGTTTTGTTCCTGCAGGTATTCGTTCGACAGTGACTGGTTGGCTTCGGCTCTAGACGAGAAGGATAAAATCCATTCATTTCTACAATATCCCTCGACTCTATTATACTTAACAGGTGCTTTATCGAGCTTGCTTGAAATGTGCAGAATCGATAGAGGCTTAGTGGTCTTGTCTCTCGTCATCATGCGGACGTGCACAATGTACGGCGCCTGATGTTTTCGTCCGTACACTTTAGGAGTATTTATTCCCGATGACTTAGGTAAGAGCTCCGTCGAGGCGGATGCGGTTTCTCCTAGTGTCTCGTCGTTTATTTTGTCCAGTAGGGCCGGATTCATTTTTCCGGCCTCTCCGTCAGTTGCTTTCATTTTCTTGGGAGCGAGATAGTTATTCTCCAACTTGTGTTTTTTGTTGCGACTCACTTTGAACTCCTCATCGGGATTATTCTGCGCCATGACGTCAGCTGGTTCGTGACTGGCCTCGTCAACAGGGGCAGCTTCCGCGATCTTGTTCTTTTACATTTCCAGAAATTCTCGAAAATTCAACACTGATCCACCTTTTAGATCGAGAAATATAATGTATTCACCATATTCGTTGCCTGAAAGCTGTATCCTCGAAGTCCCTTCGCCGTTAATCGTGTCCGCGCTGGACGCCAAGGCGCCCACCGGCGAGGTTAGGTTAATGATTGGCACACTGGTGTTTCGAAGTTGACGTTCAAAGCTAGATTTATACAGGTCAAGGGTTATTACACCGCTCCAACGGTGACAATGGACGGAAATGCCCCTTCTGAAATCGCGATTTAGTAGAAATAATCTGTCTATTTTCCGAGATTCGATGCACGACTTTCAAGCGTCTCTCGTCTTGACCCGAAACCTCCCATTGATTTTCCATCGATCCGTGGCTCGCCCTTCCGACCATCGCCGATGATCGATGCCCGAGTCGTCAAGCTCCCCGATCGATAAGTGGGCTCGGCCGGCCCGGCCGAGCGCGAGACGGTCTCCTTCGGTGGCTGCGTGCTCCGACGACTCGGGAGATGGCGGTAGTAGGCCGTCGGTGGCGAGCGCGAGGTCCCGCGCGGCCGAGGGATGGCGCTGGCCAGGATGTTCGGTGCGCCCGCACCGGCGTGCCCTTACACGCCAGTCCGTGGTCGATTCTCGGGGGACGTTGAGAAGAAAAGGGGCATGGGGAAGGAACAGGGGGGAAAAGTCGCGGACTCTATATAAGAAAAACTTAAAACGATCTTACTACTAACATCGCTATTCATTTATGAAGGGCGCGGCGGAGATTGAGCCCCTGCGTGGTCACGCGGGCTCTTTCTCGATTTTACTTTGGTGACGTCACGTCACAACTCCCCCCTGCTAAAACTGAAGTACTCCCCTCTTTTGTTTGGCAAGAGCGGTCATTCAGTTACTCGTTTACGTTCAGGGGAGGAGAGCGGGATGGGTAGTTGGGGAAAGGTTGGCGGTAGTGCCCTATGGCTCAAATGTTTTTACTAATACCTGCGCGGTAATTCTTAATTTTATATTACAGACTTGTTACCTTAATGCCCGCCTTATTTTTGCGATGGTTCTGGCCTTAGGATCCGTAGTCCGTCGCGTACTCAGTCTTATGTTCCGTCTCCATCGGGTGCGTGACTCGATGTTGGCGGGGACTCACGGCGTGGCTTCCTTGGTCGTTCACCGTCGTTATTCCTAGTTGACTAGCTGGTTACTGGATGGGCTTCTGGATGCTTTTCCATCGCGGCGTCTCCTTCGGCCGTTCAGCGAAACTATTCCATGGCCGGGGCCATTGGAATGGGGTATTTCGGGAGGGGGACAGCGTTAGGTGAGGGTGGGGTTTGGGGCATCAGGATGGGGGCACGCTTCTAGCAAAACCCAAGTTAGCACGCAAAGCAAAGCAAGCATTAATAAGCGCGAGTCTGTCCCTGATCGTACTGTCCTTGTCGTTCTAAACGCGAGATCAGGTCACAGAGGTGGGCGTCGCTAAGCTCTACCGGCTTGGAACGTTGCGAGCGTAGCCTGCTGCGGCGACGCCGCTTTGGGCTGGGGGCCTGGGTTACGGGAGATCGCGGCCGGTTAGGGCCGGCGATTGCGGGGTCTGGGGCAGCCATTTCTTCGGGGTTGGGACGCCTTGGGGTTCCCGGAAGGGTTTCAGGTCCTTTATATGAACTCTCGGGTTGCGACGACTCGTCGGGTCCTCGAGTTCATATACCATGGGAGAGTGCACTGCCAGTATACGGACGGGGCCGCTGTACCGCGGCGCCAGTTTGGCGGAAAAGTTCTGCGCTCCTGACGACAGAACTCGGTTCTTTCGCAGAACTACATCTCTCACTTGATACCTCGTATCTCTCCGATTCTTATTATAACACGGTGCCTGCCTCTTTGCAGCGGACTCCAAGTTCTTACGAACCCAATCGTGCAGCAGAGGTAACCGCTGCATTCGGTTGGACCAAACTTCCGGGTCTCCTGGGGTTAATTTGGGGGGTTCAGGGACTTCGTCTCGTAGGCTTTTGGCGGGGCGGGGGTTACGACCGAAATTTAAAAATGCTGGGGTCATCTGCGTGGAAGACTGCACGGCGGTGTTCATCGCGAAGCATAATTCCGGAAGATGGACGTCCCAGTCTCGATGATCCAGTCCAACGTACGATGTTATCATCGTCTTTTTCGGATTCGCTTGTGCATGGTAGAGGGGCACCTTCGTCTGATGAATTCCGAGTTCGTCCAAATACCGTGTCACGTGCGTGTTCACAAACTCCGTCCCGTTGTCCGTCAGGAAGTACTGTGGGCAGCCGTACCGGTTGACCACCAGGGTCTCGAATGCCTTCATTATGGTGGCGCCGGTAGCACTACCGAGGGCCTTAGCCTCCACGAACTTCGTGAAGACATCCTGGAAGACGACGACGTACCGATTCTTGGTCTTGCTGGGCGGGAACGGACCCATTACGTCGACAGCGACCACACACCATGGACCTTCCGAGGTGCGTTCTCACATCAAGCCGGACGAGGGTAACTGCGAACCCTTGTGGAGCTGGCAAACGGGGCAACACGCCACGTACCGTACTACGTCTTGGAATATGCCTGGCCAGAAGATATCCTGGATGACCCGTTGGTTAGTTTTATCCGTCCCCAGGTGACCAGCCTGAGGTCCTTGATGCGCATCCTCCATTGCACGCGGCCTAGCCTCCTCCGGCAAGACGAGCTTCCAAGCGTCCAAATCCACAATGGTCGGATCGATGATAGAATGCGGCCGATGGTAGTACAGCTTGTTGTCCTCTATCTTCCAGCTCGGATACTTCCAGGGGAATTCGCGTACGTTCTGTACCTTGTCCAGGTACAAGGGGTCAGTACTTTCTCCGAGCGCGGGCAGGGCCGCGTCGGTGTCCTCGTACATGCGGGATAGGGCATCAGGGACCACGTGAAGAGTTCCTTTGCGATGGACGATCGACATGTCCAACGCCTGCATCGAAAGAGCCCATCGGACTAATCGTCCCGAAGGGTCCTTGAGATTCCGCAACCACTGGAGACTGCTATGGTCGGTAATGACCGTAAAGTGGGTACCTTCGATGTACGGTCGAAATTTCCGCACTGCCCAAATTACCGCCAGGCACTCCTTCTCGGTGACTGTATATTTCCGTTCGGCGTTGCTCAGCACCTTGCTGGCAAATACTATCGGATGCTCTTCACCGTCGACTTCCTGCGTCAGTACAGCTCCCACGGCCGCGTCACTGGCGTCGGTTTGGAGGACGAAGGGGAGGTCGAGTGACTCGAATGCTTCCTGCTGTTTGGTCCCCCAGTTCCAGGGAACATCTTTTTTCAACAGCTCGGTCAGTGGGATCTTATCCCGCGAGAGGGTCGGTAGGAACCGGGCATACCACCCTACCATTCCCAGGAAACGGCGTAACTGCCGAAGAGTCCTGGGTGGAGGGTATTAGGATGGGGGCTACATTTTCCGGGGCTGCCTTTAATCCGTCCCGGCCGATGGCGTATCCAAGATACGTGACTGCCTGGCAGAAAAATTCACTTTTTTCTTGGTTGATCGTGAGCCCCGCGGCTCTAAAGACTTCCAGGACGATCCTCAAATACCCGAAGTGCTCGACTTCGGTGTAGGTGACGATGATCACGTCATCGAGATACGCAAAAACATGGGGCTCCCATGCTGGATCGATGAGCTGATCCATCAGCCGCTGGAAAGTCGCTGGCGCATTCGTCAACCCGAACGGCATTCGCCGAAACTGGAAGAGTCCTCGGCCGGGAACGGCCAAGGCCGTAATAGGACGACTCTGGGGGTCTACAGGGATCTGGAAATAAGCCTGCCTCAAGTCCAACTTGGAGATAAACCGGGCTAGCCGAAGGCCGTCCAAGATCCGATCCATATTCGGAAGAGGATAGGCATCCTTCAACGTTACCCGGTTCACGTCGCGATAGTCAATGCAGAAACGATATTTTCCGCCTGACTTCGGGACGATCACCGGATTCCTCACCCACGAGCTCTTCGACCTTTCTATAACTCCCTCTTGGACCATCTTATCGACTTCGGCTTGGGCAATGTGAAGGAGGTAGGGGGAAATCTTACGGGGCTTCTGTCGGATCGGGGGATGTCCTTGCAGGTTGATGTGATGTTGCGTCAAGTTAGTTCGTCCTAACTGTCCGTCCTGTGAGGGAGATACTAATTCGTCCAAAAGGGCCTCTAATCGTCTGTTTGCCGAGACCGAGGCAGGTTCCAAGCCTGCAGTCTCGGGGAATACGGGGATGCTCCAACGTGGCCCATCCGGTGTCGCGAAGCTCCGCTCCGGACCACCGTGTAGGGACCACGTATCCGTTTTGTAATCCACCCGCATTCCGAACAGTCTCAAAAAGTCAATCCCCATGACAAATTCGTAGCCTAACGCGGTTACGCGAACCGGAAGGGATTCTACTTTTCCTGCCAAATCGAAGGTCAGCGTAACTGCTCCATTCACCGGAAGCACTGCCCCGTTGGCGACCCGAACGCCCTCCACTATCGGCTGCAAGTGGAGTCCTCTCCTCCTTGCCACCTCCAGTCCGAGGTACGTCTTACTAGATCCAGGGTCTACCAACGCCAATAGGAGCTCGCCCCCCACGTTAAGCCATAAGTGATGGCGAGCGTCCGTACTTAATGCTCCGACGAACATCTCCTCTCGGCCAGTCACGCTTTCCTCTTTACGGGGAGCCATATGTCCACAAGGGAACAAGTCTAAAACTGTCATTGCCGGGAGAGGGTCGGCTGTTCCTGCCGCTCGGGCCATACGCTCGTCAGGGCGCGTTCATGCTGCGGCTGGGAACAGGGGATCTGAAGGAACTCTTCCTTCCTTAACAACCGGCGGGAGGTACAGAGACTTACTGCCCTCCCGCCTGGGCGTTTCCCGAACGTTTTCGTTCGCAATTGCGACACGAGTTCACGTCGCATCCGAGCCATCCGCAAATCCTGCAGAATCGACCCAATTGCTGCGTGCATTCTCGAAACCGATGTCCCGGTTGTCGACAGTTGTAACACCTCGGGCCAGATCCCGTAGGAGTGCTGGTCTGAGGCTGATTCGGGGTCGGGCTAGTGGGAATTCGCGGGGTATTCGGGGGAGGTATCGTTGGTGGGTTTTTCCAGGGCGGAGGGGGGCGGGGCAAGGATTGGGGCTGTGGCTGGGGACTGGTCTCTGAGGCTGGATCGCCTTCAGAGGGAATCTGCCGGGACCTTTAGTCCCGGCGGCGGGTCGGGGGCATTGGAGCGTGGGGTTTGGCTTGCCGCGGGGAAATGCGGCGGAGGGGTTGGGAAGGATTGCTTGAACCCGGGAGGTTCGGCTGCCGCTGGAGCATCGATGGCGGCTACCCTCGCACGGGTCTCCCGCTCCGGCTGCTTGTAAGCTGCCGAAGGTAAAATCGAATGTGCTTGCGTCGGGGGTGGTCGGTAGGTTCTCGCCTTTTCCCTCAGCATTTCGCGGTGGCGTCCCATCCGCTACAGCTCGAGGAAGTTGGTGATGTCGTTACGCTGAATGTGCTCAGCGAAGTCCGGATGCAAGTTCGCACAGCAAATATCAAGCTGGGTCTCGATGGTCAATGGCGGACTCAGATGGCTGAAGAGCGTCCGCATCTTGACGATGTATTCGGCGATGGGTTCTCCCGGACCCTGAGTGCGAAGTTCCACTTCGCGACGGAGTCGCTCCTGCAGTTCCCCACGGCCGAATCGTTCACGAAAATAAAAGACGAATTCCTCGTACGTCGTCCAGCCATCTCGTTCTACCCGGAGCCATAAGAGGGCTTCCCCGGTGAAAGCCTCGAGAAGCGCCCTCAACAAGTGCTCCTCGGAGAGATTCCGTGAGGTGCAATATTCGTGCATCCGGCGTAGAAATTCTTCGGAGACCTCATCCTTCTTCCCAGCGAATCGGGGTCCGAATTCCCTCCAATGATCAATCCCTCGGTTATCCCGGGACCAATGGGTATCCGAGAGCGAAGGGGCATCGGATAGAGGGCGACCTCTGGGAGGGGGAGGGACGGAATGGCTTGGTCTTGCCAAGGGTAGAGGTCCTATCTGAGTGCTATTGCGGGGGCTCGGGGGTGTCAGGGTGTAGGTATCATGCGGTGGCCAGCTCTGGCTACCGCTAACCCTTAACAGTCCTGTGGGTGCAGGGCTGGATGTGGGGAGGGCGGCGAAAGTCTTTGGGGCGAATGGGGGGTGGGAAGGGCAAATGTAACCGCCGTACGGTCTGGGGGGCCTGTTCCTGGCCTTCGGGGCGCGGGTATCAGACTGAGTCGTCGACTCTCCGACCTCGTATCCCGCTGGCCCGCAAGAGTTCGTGGAGATGGCGTCGGCGTCTGATTATCTTCTTCATGGCCCGGTGTCTCTCCTGCGAATCTCGTCGATGGCGACCTAAGCGACCTCCTTCGGGTTTGGTCGCGGTTGTCGGCTGGCTGTTGCCGGTGGCTTTCGTACGTCAGTGGGCGAAGCAGTATTTCCGTTAAGGGATCCACCAAGGCAGCTTGGTGGGGGGGGGATTCCCTCGTTCGTCCTTCGCTGCGTCCCATCTGATCAGGGCTCCTGGAACCCGTATCCTTAATTCGTGGCGGACGAGGCGATCCCTCACCTCGCTCTCCGTCCCGTCAATACTGAGCGCTGCCCTGTCACAGGCTCCCATTAATTCTCTGAGGGTGGTCAGACCGGCCACCTTCTGTCGTGCCATCCTCTCTTCCGTGGCCATTAATGAAAGATCGGCGACTTCCACGGAGAGGGGTGATCTTGCTCGTCGTGGGTCTTCTAGGGGGGAGGTTGTCATAATGGGGACGAGCATGTGGTGGTCGTGACCGTGCACGTGGTTAACGGGGCGTCTGCCATTTTAGCCGGGAATTATAACAAAAACAATTTTTCCCAAAAATAAATATACCCTGGAAGAGGTAACGGGATTTCCTCGACGTTTCGAAGAAAAAAAAAACAACAAACTAAAATAAATTAATTAGATACGCGAAAAGAAAAAAAAAAGATTTTCAATCTTTTTCCACAGAATTATCCATGACGGTCTTTGCCGTACGTTCAGATACAAAAAGAAAATATTTAATAATCGGTACTCTCTTCCAGGCGTAGCTAGGGGAATTTTTCGTAAATTTATTGATCGGGTAATCCAAACAAAACAACGTAATAACCAAGAAAATTGGGGGGCTAGGGAAGAGGGAAACCGTTCGCGAGGGGCTCAGCGTCACGGTTTTAAGGGAGGGTATTGAGTCTCGGACAACAAAAATAAATAAATAACTGATTAACCCAAACAGCTTAAATGAAACTATTTCGTTTCAATACTCAATTATACAAAAAGAAAAGAAAAGTAGCAAATCTTGAAAAACGAGCAACGTTTGTTGGCTTGGCTTGATGCGACTTTATAATTTTGGTCTACGACTGAATCATTACTCTTAAAAAAGTAATTACTTCCATCCGAAATCACCAAGAAAAAACAATTGTTTCAAAATTTCAATTTTGCTCAAATTTCCAAATGTCTCAAATTTGTCAAATTTCTCATATTTCTCAAATTTCCAAATTTCTCAAATTTCCAATAAAATGGGAATCTTTCGTTTCCTTAATTTTACCGTCCAACTGAGTAATTATTCCTAAAGGGATTTTGTTTTCCCAGCCCAAGACACGACGTGTCTCTTAAATTACTCAGAAGGACCCAATAAGAAACATACAAAAAATGTTTAACGCAAAAGGGCAAGGGGTGGAAAAGGGGGGCTGAAAGGGGGGTATTCGTGGTCAGCGAAAAAGCGGGGAAAGCAAACAAAAGCAACGGGGTAAACCTAACGTCACTGTAGCGTCATGTCATCGCAAAAATACGGCGCAAGCTAAAAAAAAAACAAATGCACAAAATCTCAATAGCAAACAAAACAAGTAGGCGAAACCTCAAAAAAAAAGAACAGGTACCAAGGCTCAAAAATAATGCGAGATGAATAATCAATTAAAAAATAACGGTAGCAAGAATAATGTGTTTCAAAATAATTAAATTATTCGTTGCACAGAAAAGCATTGTCCCAAAAGAAATATTACATTGCACCGAATTGCCAAAGCAACATAACACCAATGCTAATCTCTTAACATTTGCGAATTCGCAAAAATCGCAAAACACAAATAGATCGCCAAGCACAAAAATGGGTTTTATTGGGCAAGGGGAAAATGCGGTCGCCGAAAATACACAGAAAAAAAAATCAAATCCTAAACACAAAAAAAAATCTTATTTTCTTTTATTTAATTGTCAAAAAAAATAATATTATTCGTGTGCGAGAACAAAATTATTTTATAAAATTTTTATTTTATTTTATTATTTTGTTAAATAATTCTTCTGTATTTTTCAGAATTATTCTGATCACTGGTGCTGTGGCGGGACAGGCTATACCCGTCAAGGGTGGGGGAAATTCGGATTTTAAAAAGAAAATTCAATTTCAACAATCCAATTCTTAAACAAAAATATATCATTTTTAACGTAATACCAAAAAAAAAACGAAAATAAATCACAATTTCAAATAATAATAATAATCCCGAAAATTAATAATAATAATAAACGAGAAAAAAATAAAAATAATAACACCAATAGTCGTGGTGGGCTCTTGTTTAAAAAAAACGAAAGTTTTTCGGGCCCCACGTTGGGCGCCAATTTTAGGATGGGTATCGCGTGTTACCGTAGGCGGAGGAAGGGGGAAGGGGAAATAAATAAAGGTTCAGTCACTACTAAAATTTCAAATATTATTTAATTACAGTAAAAAGGAAATATAGGCTCGATATAAAAAAAAAAAATTAATTGATGAATTACATAAGAAAATATACGAAGACTCGATATAAAGAAAATAATAATAATAATATTGATAATAATTCACGCGAATATTACGGGTTACTGGACACGCGAAGGCCCGACCTAATTTCTCGACCCGTTCCAAATATTTTATTCTCTTAGAGTTTATTTCTGAATTTTGTTGGGCGCCATCCTTGCTCGGGCAGTTGCGTTTCACGCGATAACGAAAAAAAAAAATCAAAACAAACTGCGCTCGTTTGCCCGGCGAGCGAGAGACTCGATACAAACTACGCGGGGGGACGTCTCACGGGTATCTGGGTGCTGACGGGGTTCTCCGACTCGATGGCCTCTTTATTTTGGACCATGACTGCTTTACATTTATTTAATAATGCACAATATTTTAATACGTCATTTGAACTAATAAATGCGCTATAACCCAATCAAATCCGCGATAATCTCAATCGGCTCGGCCGTCGGTCGAGGCCTCGCACCGCGCGACCGCGGCAACGCGCACGCGGGGGGGATTGTTACGGAGGACGGCGGGGGATCCGTCACGCACCTTCGTACGCTATTTGATTATTCGCGATTTTTCCAGTTTTTTCACGCACAAAATTATTCCTTTTCTAAATTATTATCGTTCGAGGTATCACAAGAATTGTTCGGCGACGCGCACGGAAGGGGGACGACGAGGGGAAAGATGACAAGAGGGGGAAGGGGACACATCGAAATCGCCCGAGCGATAAAATGCTTCGTATTAAAGTTACGGCGGCCTCTAGCCGCTCTTGCAAAGGAAAGAGAAGAGACTTACTTGTTTGACGACGTAAAGTGCGTACGTCGCGTTCTCTCTCTCTTTCTGGCTCGATCACGCTTTCTCTCTCTTTCTCTTGCTCTATTGCGCGTTGGATTTTTGGTGACTGTCGCTCAGGGCCTGGAAACGCTTCTGGGAAGAATTTTGCTATTCTTTGCGCGCCGCGGATGTCGCGGCGGCGTTCTGGGAAACTAGCTGGACCTGGCGCAACTTTTGAATTTTCGTATATGCGCATATATATTTGAATACCCGTTTTTTAATTTTTTTATTATACGAATAGTTCAACAACTTTTAATCGCCATATATTCAACACAGGTTAATATAGAATTAAAAACAAAAACATTATAAAGGAAACAGATATTATTGTCGAAATTTATTTACTTACGTTGAGATTTTTTGGCGACATTTTGCTTATTGAATTGTCTGTTATTTTTTTGCAATATTTTAAAGATAATACTCGTTCGAATTTTCGTACATATTTGAATACCCGTTTTTTTTTATTATCATTACACGAATCGTTCGATATCTATTAATCGCAATATATTTAATTAATGATATGAATACAGATCAATAAATACAGATTAATATCGAATTAAAAATAACATAGACACAGATTAATATCGAAATAAAAATAAAAACATTATAAAGGCAACAGACATTATTGTCGGAATTTATTTACTTACCTTGAGATTCTTTGGCGACATTTTGGTTATTGAGTTGTCTGTTATTTTTTTTGCAATATTTTTGAGATAATACTCGTGCTCTTAGATAAATATCGTTCGTGGTGTTGACAGGATCGATATTTCTTCGTAAAATATTATTGACATATCTCGTCCATTCGTCCAAAGATCTAAGCGCAAGAAAAGTTATTAAACTTTCTCGCAGATCCGGGCAATGTGATATCTGGATATTTTTCAAACAATGCTCGTCCATAAATGCAATCACTTTTTTTGTTATGCCGACCTCGTGGCAGAAGTGGACGAATTCCATCTCTGTCGTACTCCGAGTTTCTTCCACGGCCTTCTTTGTCTCCGATTTAAAAATATTTGTAGAGCAAGCCCCGCACATCTTGGTCTTCGTTAGAAAAGCATTTAGTATCGTATCAGTTTGAAATGGAATGCAATTCGTTGTTGCACTTCGAATGGCTGGGTCCTTGCAATCAACGACCCGCTCCAAGCCTTTTGCGTTTTCGATTTCTGCCGCTGACATTAATTGCGACATCGCCAGTCGTCCCCCTTCTTTGATTTCGGCGCAGTTTGCGTACAGAGAATGGGGAGACGAAATATCCGTCAGCATGATCGCCTTCATAGCACTATGATGCATCGTCAGAGTGGGATTGCTGTTGGTTGTGTGCTGACGAATCTGTCCGTTGACGTTTTCGAGCGCGTCCTGATTTAGGAAGCGCAAATTCAAGGAAGTTAATCCGGCGTTTTCAATTTTGTCCCATAACATGATTGCTCCCTCGATGGTCCATATCCAATTTTTTAAACACTTGGCACCGTTCGCCTTTGAAGGTAAGTGTTTTTGTTTGTCGACGTACTGCATTTTTTTCAATCGGACCAAGGCACCCTTCCAAAAATCGATGTGCCCACTATCTGGCGATAACATCCGATTGAGACTTT
This sequence comes from Ophion costatus, assembly GCA_951751655.1. Lineage (NCBI taxonomy): Eukaryota > Metazoa > Arthropoda > Insecta > Hymenoptera > Ichneumonidae > Ophion > Ophion costatus. The sequence continues at coordinate 18,400,825 of OX632356.1, read as the reverse complement.
TCTTCTTCTCGCCTTTCCATTCAGCGTTAAACGAGTCGAAGAGTTGGTTGCTGAATCGGATGTACTCCATGGTAACCGAGGCAGCATCCAGTAGTTCCATGTCGCCGATTTTCGTTCGCATTTTTCCTAAAACGAAAAATGGAATCACTAAGCATCGTAGTGGAATAAAAATGTAAGTTACATTTATGCCGGAAAAGGAATCGTTAACATACCGAGGCCGATTGTCATGACCAAATCCAGGAAATTAGCCACGGTGTCGCTCAGTACTTGGGCCGCAAGATAAACCTTCATTTTTGATTTTTCAGGATCCAAGTGTTTGTCGGTTAATGTTGGCATCTGTCGATTGAATAGACTGGAATTTACGTCCATGGCATACGCGATCCTCAGATGGTCCCACGACGCAAAGCCTTTGTTAGGACTTGCTGCAGTCAGTCGATCCAGATCCGAATCTTTGGTCTGCAAATTATTCCTCTCTGATTTGTACCAATGCACGTAATCATAGAGAGGGATTACCCTCGAATTCCCGCTCATTTTCTTCCATCGTGAACGTGTTTCTGAAAAAAAAAAAATTAGTTTCCGGTTTCATTGCTTCAATTTTGCAAGCGCTGGTTATACGAGTCACTCATAAAATTGTAATTAACGTTTCATACTGACTTTCCGGCTTGCCTTTACGCGCGCGTCGCACATTACTCTCCGAAACAAGCTGATTAATGGCCGCGGTGTTTGGTCCACCTGCGTCGCACGTGGTTGTGACTGTAAGGAAGCCCACGGAAATTAGCTTGGAGATCCAATCTTGCACGCAATGCTTCAGCTGAGCAGTCTTGGTGGCAGATTGGCAATGGCCGTAAGTAGTAGAGCTAGGCCGGTTCTAACTCAGGGATGTCAGGGGGGAGCGGGGCGGGGGAGTCGAGCGCGGGGAAGCCGGGGTATGCATGGCGGCGGGGGGGGGGATCCTGCATGCGGCAGCCGAGTGCGGGGTTCCGGCGGAGAGGGGGGGGGGGGTGTTCGAGAGTGGGGAGGCTAGTTTTTCCGGGGTATGCATGTCAGCGGCGGGGGGGGGGGGATCCTGCATGCGGCAGCCGAGTGCTGGGTTGTGTTGGAGGGGGAGGGGGGTGTTAGAGAGTGGGGAGGCTAGTTTTTGGTGACGATGTCTTCCAGGCGATAGCTGGACCCGCGGGCGAGAGGGGGAAGCCGCTGTCGACTCTGTGGGGGAAGGGGCATCATAGAGTCGCGTTTCCTTGAAAACCCATAAAATCTGATAATTTATTATCAACATTATAGATGTAAGCGGAGCATTTTTGTCTAGACTATTCACAGGAATATATATATATATATATATGTATATATAAAACTTAGCCAAATGTGTGCATGTGTGTGTGTGTGTGTGTGTGTGTGTGTGTGTGCGTGCGTGTGTATGTGGGGGGGGGGGGAACTCCCATCTATGGCTAGGAAAATTTTCGGGAGTGAGATAACGATAGTTCCCATATGAAGGGTGGCCCTTCAAAGCCCATAAAATGCTTTATTTATTGCATGCAGCTGCAGCGTTATTCCAAAACAAGTTTCAACCCGTCGAGGTTTCATTCCACAACATTACGTCAAGATGTTCAGATGTGCGAGTATGTACGCAGTGCATCCGGCCAAGCACCCCCTGGACTTGACCAAAAACGAGCTCGAACAAGTTCCAAAGGTCTTGCTCCTAAAGTATTGGGGTAACTTTATTGGTTTACTGTGGGATCGTTTGCCGGAGCATCATCGGAACGATAGTGAAGTGATATCGTATCTTCCATGCATGGAGCATTATAATACGCCACAGATGAAGGATCACATTGATGGCCCCCCACCCCAACGTCGGGACTGTGGAAAGTGTTGCGAGGGGGGAAATGCTCTACGTGCGGGGTTCTTCGAACGTGTTTGAACCTGTTAAACGCGCCTATGATTGGATAAGTGGGGAGAAGTTTTAAAAATCTGAGTGGAGGGGCTACGAGGGAGCTTATGATTTCATGGACCAAGCTCAGACTGCACTATTCCACCGCACCATCAACTTCTCCGAAAAGAACTTTGAAAAAGAGTGAAAATGGATCTCTCAAATATCAACAAGGTCAGCCTGATGGCGGAATTCCTCCCAACGAAGAAGCTGTCAGAACTCCACGTCCATACGGATCATCAAATCACGGACATGAGAGCTGTACAGACCAAGTTTGGAAAACGCTACATCGTGGAGGTTGCAAATGAGTGTGCCGTTTTCTTGCCAGCGCGGCTGGTAAAGGCCTTCGATCAAGATGTGAAAATGTTCGAGAGTATGCTGCAACTGGCACGCAATGGTCAACTCTACATGAAGTACATTGGTGGAAAATACAACAGCGTCGAGTTCCGTCGAGTCTGAGTATGGTGGAAAAGAATGCTCGTGAAGGCCCGGCGGAAACAGCGAGTTCAACAGCAGCCAGCATCATCATCACCATCGTAGAGTGCAAGGACTGTTTGCATCACAGTCATCATCATCATCATCATCGTAGAGTTTTCGACGCTCGAGTCTGAGTATGGTGGAAAAGAACGCTCGTGAAGGCCCGGTGGAAACAACGAGTTCAGCGGTAGCTGGCATCGTCACCATCGTAGAGTGCAAGGACTGTTTGCATCACAGTCATCATGATAGAGTTTTCAACGCTTAGTGCTATGTAAAAATGTACAAAAAAAAACTTTTTCATCGAATATAATGTAAAAAAAAAAAAAGAAAAATGTCGTCAAACTGTACTCGCCATAGATATAGGAAATAAATGGAGAGAACGATATTTGTTCAAAATGTTTTTATTCATTTAAAAAAAAAAACCCTCGCTCACACAACGCTTCGTATACACTCAACCAGCTTTTCAGTGATTTTACATTTGCATGGGCGCAATTGTATTTCATGTTGGAGGAATGATGCGGGCATTTGGATTTCGTGATTTTCGGCAACTTCTGCAGCGATGGACAGTCCAGAGTCTCCAGATCGATGACTTTTGTTGCTGAATCCGTGAATCTCGATAGCCATGAGCACTTCTCGAATCCCTTGGCATAGATGGTAGGAGCTCCTTGCAAGATTCCTCGAATTGTCGTTCTAGCTGCCTCGTACGGTATGCCGCTGTGTTCCCATCGTATTCCATGGAAATTGCGTTCCAACCACTTGTTTGTCATTTTGTACTTGGCCGGTAGAGAGTCCCATGCAAATGGTGCGTCGAAGGTGAGCGTCAGCGGTTCAGCATCCTTGTCGTGGAGTTTGATGATGGACATCTCCTTCAGGACAAATTTGTTCGTGGGTCTCTTGAAGCCCTGTACATCGACGATAAGCTCCATGTTGACTGATGCGGGTGCGAATCATCAGCATGATTTTATACCAATTTTTTAACCCCACCGCTGATTGGATTATACTCGACAATGCGATCATGGAGGATCATGCAGTAAGCTGAAGTTTGTGGCGGAATATTATTTTTCAATTCGAACTCAAGACGCACGTCAACAGGGCCGGACTTGAGAGAATCGTTTTGTTTTGAGCAGTCAATGACAACGAGGGGGGCTTTTTCTAAAAATTCAATCCTGCTCAGCCATGGTTCAGCCTCTTTGTTGTAATAGGTCGGTTGAAAGTTTGCGTACATCTCGTAGAGTAGAGCATATTGATTTTGGTCAATGTTCAAATTCAAATTTCCATATGGATAGCATTGTGAGTTGAGGTAAAGTTTGACATCGCTCAGGTTACAATGATCAAAGTGGCTGGCATTTTGTTGTTTCTTATTTTTCCGTCCCGTCTGCATGGCGAGTATGACATAACGTGGCTTCTCCAGTTGATTCGAAGTTTTCACAGACCACACGTGCTTAGAGGTGGCAGGCAGCAATGGATATTCATACAGTTCCCATGTTCGGAAACTCATGGAGATTGGTGCATCTTTGGCGAGAAACTTTAACAGCTGAATTTTTCGCTGATCCGAGACTGTTACATACGGTACGAGCCATTCTATTTTATGCAATACGAGTTTGTAGTCTTCGGCGGCCGTTTGTACAATGGCATTATCATCGGTCTTTGATCTCGTGAGAATCAACTCGTGCTTGGCATTTACGACAATTTTACGATAATCTTCGGCAAAGCCGAGGAACATGCTGAGCGGTATACACACATCAAAGTTTCCCGATACATCTACAATCTGCTTGGTCTCTTCGACATCGAGCCATCCAGTGTTCTCGAGCATAGAACTTTTGGCCGGTGAGAGAGATGAATATCCCTTAATTACGCTCGTAATGCCAACATTCTTATTACGATCGATTTCTATGCCATTCAATTCATATCGCACTTCCTCAAACAAATGACAAATGGCATTGTTGACGAGACTTGTAGCAGCGGTTGGCATCCCATCACGCTTGGATAATTTCCCACATATGTGTAGGGAACTCTTGCTTGGCAGGATGGAGAGGTCTTGATGTTGGATGGCAATACGGATTTCATCGCTGTTATTGAAGGTTGAAGATGCATATGGCTGATGAGCGTGAATCTCGCAATGGATGATGGATTCATCAAAGACCACGGGTGTCTGAATGTCTACGATTTCTTCTTCCATTTCACGCAGCAGATGCACAGAGCACAGACTAAATAATTTTTTACACGCTTTCGCCACGCACTTTGAGACCCAAACTCTTCAAGAGTAGCACGTTTTGAGGTGTTAGCACTGTGGGCGCTGGCCGACGACTGATCGTTTTTATCCATGGTTGTTTATTGTTATTGGAAGATCTATTGAAAACTATACCCATCACGACTTTATATGCAGGCGTATGGTGATTACTTCACCGCGGAAATTTACCAAATCACCGTCCTGATCCACTATGCGAAGCTGTATCGTATCAATCGTTCGACTTGTGATCGGCAGATAAATTACATGTGAGGGAACTTCAATGATCTTATAGCCCGTTGGCACAGATGGAAAGAATTCATGAATTGTGTGTACTTTTTGTCCGTTAATATAGGCACCAGCGGTAATGTTGCACTCAACGCGTAGGGCATTCACTTTGAGAATGGCTACAGGAAGGTCAGATTCATGTCTTTTATTGGCTTCCAATTTGCATGCGGTGAAGCCTAGTAGATGTCCAATAGAATCTGTCGGCTCAAAATTTACATCATGATCACACGCGATCTCACTGCGTAGCGTATTATTATTGGGTTTAATGCTGATGCTGATGTTTTTACGCGAGAGCTCTGCTTGTACAAACGTCTCGATATCCTCTATTTCATAACTACCCGTAGGTATCGTCAACACCTCTTCTCCCACATACAGTTTATCGTGACCATCGACGATATTGGGAATAGAGTTGAAAGTCAACAATTCCACGAGACCGAGAGTATAATTTTTGTGTGGCGAGAGTTCGATGGGGGGAAAGTATTGCACCTCGAGTATGGATGATGAGCCAGATATGGTCAATGTTAAACTTTCATCCATGATGCTGGTAAATTAACAACTGAATTCTCCACGTCATTTCCCCCCTATATATAGTGTATATTTGTCTTTGTGCTGTAATTGCCGACAAAGAAATTTGAGACACAAATGTCCACATGAAATCGTATCATACTCCTGATATCCAGTATAATTATAATTTACGCTACCAACACGAAAATATCTCATGAGTTCGGATGGTGGTGGAAGGTTGCCGAAACTATCAAACTACAGGACTTTTCATCCAGTCTTTTTGTAAGCGACCCAGTGTGTTCCAGGACCAACATTTTCATCCAAATTTATGATTGCTGCTTCACATTTGAGGGGCCCGCCCGCTGGCAATGTATCGCGCATGTAAACTCCACGAAAATGTGGAATTTTTAGGATTTTCGCATATTTGAGAAGATCGATGTCGGTGAGAGGTCGGTGAGGTAGCGTAACTTCTAGTTTTTTGGCTTAATATGAAGACCCAATCCCTGGTTATATGGTTTCAGATGTAAGCCCTTACCCAATGCGATCGCTTCAATTGTTCGATTATGGCGCTTACTTTCATCCAATTCACGTTTAGCTGCTTGAGCAGCATTTACCGCTTTAGCTATGCTCGCCGCACCACCTGACAAAGCACCCGCAGCGCTAAGACCCGCAAAAATAGGCGCGAGGAACGGTAATAAACCACCAATTTTATGGGGTACAGGTAGAACTCGAGGTGTGCGTACTTTACGACCTTGCATCTTTACAGCTGCACGAGCACCCTTTAGAGCTGATTTAATAATCTTATGTGGATCATCACTTTGAATCATTGTCTTCTTCGCAGCGCCAATTATTTTTATCAAACAAACGCCACCCTTGCGGGCCTTTATCCCCATACCAAATTTTCTCTTTGTCTTCATAATATTTGCCACGCCCCAAGCACTGGCTTTTTCACTGATACTAGCGTCTCGCGCACTAACTCGTTGCCAAGCCTGTTCAGCCAACACTTTATCCGCCAAATGTCTCGCTTCAAGATTATCCGGATTTTTCGAATATGCAATATCGTGTTGTTTGCAAGCTGCATCCAATGGATTAATGCCCGGATCACCACGAGCAAGACGCTTGGCCAACTTTGTGCCTGGTCCGCAATATTGATAACCAGGCAGATGCAATTCAACGGGTAGATTGTTGATTAGGCGATTGACGACACCTTTACCGCTATGAACGATCATGTCTAAAGACAATACTCGACTGACGGCGAATCCGTATAAAAATGCTATTTATATGATTTTTCCGTTAGTCCTGTGCGAGATGGCATCCAAGAAGCAAACTCACGGAGGTAGCCTTCCCGTGATAAATTTCGATGAATTTGTCGAATATGGCCGGGAGAAAAGACAAAAGCGTCATGGACAGTTATTGCCGGATAGCATACGTGCGGTGTTTTGTGGTCCATCAAATTGTGGAAAAACCAATGCTTTGCTCACTCTCATCATCCATCCCAATGGCTTGAGATTTGAGAACATTTATTTGTATTCCAAGTCGCTGAAGCAACCAAAGTACAAGTTGCTCGAACAATTACTTGAACCTGTGCATGGAGTTACATATAATCCATTCAATGAGCATGAACAAGTGATTGCACCAAGTGATGCACGTCCCCACTCTATATTCATCTTTGATGATATTGCGTGCGAAAAGCAGCATAATGTTAGAGCATTCTTTTCCATGGGAAGACACGAGATTGTAGACAGTTTTTATCTTTGTCAGACGTACACCCGTATCCCCAAACATCTCGTGAGAGATAATGCAAATTTCGTGGTGCTTTTCAAGCAGGATGATATGAATCTCAAACATGTGTACAACGATCACGTTAATACGGATATGACTTATACATGCTTCAAAAACATGTGCATGAAATGCTGGAATTCCGACAAGTATGCATTTATCACGATCGACAAAGATAGCAATATGAACGAGGGTCGATATAGACAAGGTTTTGATGATTTTCTCACCATTGATAAATGAATCGTCGCTGGTGGTTCAAGAGGCAGTATTGTGCACGCGTCGACAGTGACAACATGAAGAGCGAACATCTGTTGAGAGAAAAAAATGTATTGCGTGAAATATGCCAAGGCGAGCGATGCAATTAGACGAAAGCATCGAATGATGAAAATTGGCAAGGAGAGTGATGAGCAGAGAATGCGAGATGTCTTTAAGCCTATAGTCAGACCATTGGAGAAATTGGTGTCATACAAAAACGGTGAGCCAGCGAAGGAGGAAATCAAGGATGAAAAAGCCGACGATAAAGAAGGAGATGCGATAAATAGTGTGAAACATGAATTGAAGAACGAGACACACGATTCCTTCAAGAGTGAAACACAAGATTCTTTCAAATTGATATACGAGGATGATGATGATGATGAGTCACAAAATGTCGATGACTTAATCACCGAATATCTCCTGCTGTTACGAACAAATAGAAAAGCAAGCCTGGATGTATCATATGGTGTGCGGAATCTCTCAAACAACCGATTAATGATTGGTGATTCTCCGATAAATTTCGACTCTCAACATATTCGTGTGGGAGATGTGAATTATGCGAAAACTGTTGGATTAACTGAGCTGCTGTTTAAAAAAGTGCCCAATATCGAAACTCTCACACCAGACGATTTGAAAAACTATGAAAAAATTGTCATTGCGACGAATGCTCACAAAAAGTTTTATAAGCCTAGTGCGGCCATACGACGTAATACCTGTCACAAATTCAACACTTATATTGCAAATATAGCCGATCACCACGTGGGAAAGGGTATGCCAACGTATAAGCTGGCTAGAAAAAACGCTCAATTGGACTATGTATATTGGGACAATCCCAATGAGCTGGTAGACCGTCTTCGTCTACTTCTGGCATCACAAGCAGCCGGAAATTCGGCCCATGCGAATGAAATTATATCGATTATCGAGGAATTGCGTGAAGCTGAAATAATTTATTAACTAGGCGTCGGAAAATTTATGCATTCTCATCATGAGTGTCGATGTGTTTGGACGCCAATTGCGTCAGAGTGAACTCCTCAGTACGCAAGGTCCTCCAGGCCGACCTGGGATTGGGTTTAAAACCACCGCAGATGGTCATTATGACGTGGGGCAGAAACGATTGTGTAACATCGCTAATCCGGAAGGACAAGACGACGCCATCACTCTAAATACTTTACACAAAAGATCCCGAACTATCATTAAGAACATTCGCAAAGAAATGAACGAGAGTAATCAGCTGCTGGTTAATGGACTTGAAGCTACGATAAGAGATATTGCAAAGACACTCGAGGCCAATGTCAAAAATCTACAAGATTTGGTGATTCGTAATTCACGGACCATTGCTGCACTGGATGCGCGACTGAGTGGACTAGAAAATGAACGAGAAAAAGAGCGCTCTCGTGCTGGAGCTACATAAGCCTGCTCGACGAAACTATCCGCGTCGACATGTGGACATCCGCGGCTTGGATGAGACCTGGCAAGCTGATCTCGTCGATATGTCATCGTACGCACATCAGAACACCAAACATAAATTCCTCCTCACCGTCATCGATACTTTCTCAAAATTCGCCTGGGCCGTACCAATGCTGAGTAAGAGTGGTAAAGATGCAGCAGCCGCAATGAAGTCGATACTCGTTAAGGGACGCATACCACAGCACTTGCACGTCGACGAGGGAAAAGAATTTTACAATTGTCACTTTAAATCCCTAATGAAAAAGTACAATATTCACATGTATTCAACATATAGCAACTTGAAGGCATCCATTTGCGAGCGTTTCAATCGTACATTGAAAAATAAGATGTGGATGCAATTTAGTCTTCGTGGTAATTATAAGTGGATCGATATTCTTGATAATCTAGTAGCTGAATATAATGATTCCGTACACCGTACCATTAAGATGAAACCGAGAAATGTCAACGCGGAGAATGAGAAGGAAATATTGCGGCAAGTTTTTAATAAGACTCAGCCGCCAATAAAAACACCACCGAAATTCACCCCTGGCGATAAATTGAGAATCAGCAAATTTAAGAGTGTTTTCGAAAAGGGTTACACGCCAAATTGGACAACGGAAATATTTACGGTATCTCGTGTGAAGAAAACGCATCCAGTGACGTATCGTTTGAAGGACCATAAAGATGAACCCATCGCCGGTGGTTTCTACGAACAAGAGCTTCTCCGTGTCAAGTACCCCGATATCTATCTCATAGAAAAAATTTTAAAGAAGCGCGGTCATCGAATGTTTGTAAAATGGCTGGGTTTCGACAATGCCCACAATAGTTGGATAAGTAAATCTGATTTGTAGTCGTCAATAAAAAAGGCCAAAAACATTTAGACTTTTATGACTCTCTTTCTACTCGTCAACGTGGTGCGCCACAGCAGGCGTTTTCTCTCCCTCCAATCCCTTCTTCCCCCTACTCTCGAACAGTGTATGCGGGAATTAATGGGTATACATGGATTACAAAAGCCGTTTCCTTTACTTACAAAAGTCCATTTTTGCAAAATCAAATATTTACAACAAACAAGTTTTACATCGAGTTAATGTTTACAAAAACATACGCAATTTTCACAAGTTTTATACATCAAGTATTTACAAAAATGTACACAATTTTACATCGAGTTTATATGCATGATACTTTGTTACAACGGTACGCTGTAATGCCCCCATGGTAGGGTCTCAGAGGTCCCAGGTATGATATACCGCTTATCATCATGAGGACTTAGAGCGATTTTCGTCTCACGAATGGTGTAGACCTTGTGCAACTTCGATCGAATACACGTTTGACTACGCATCATTTCAATGTCTTCCTTCAAGCATAGGGCATAATCGTCAAACGTCATTGTCCTAGCCACAACACTGCTCTTGACACCTTTGACTTTTTTAGTGTCCTTCTTACCCTCAACACGTGTCGCATACATTTTCGATCGAAGTCCAATGAACTCGGTCATAATTGCACCATTACATTCGTCTTTCATGAGACCGGGTACCTTCTTGTTGACAAGCGGCATACCATACCTATTGTCCACCGGATAATCGCTCGTATCGAATTTTACAATGTCGCGCTTCATGTCCATGTACATATCATCGCTCTCAATGTCATATATGAGACTATCTGTATCGGTATACATGATTTTACACTTATCCCGATACAGAGGCACCATATACTCGTGATGAAATCCATACAAGCACGTTTTGGATATGTCGAGGATGCACATACCCACATATATCGGCTTGTTGAATTTCACCTCGAGATTGCGCAATTCTACAGCAATAAGGTTTTCCGAAAAAACACTTCGGCTGTGGAAGTTTGGCTTCGAAATCATTGCCTCTGCGCCATACCTGCCCTCCCATTTTGTTAAAAGCTTTACATCTACATGATTGCGCACATTCTCCATCGTTTTGCCAAACACCGCATTGTTCATCAATTTGAATAAATTCTTTTCAAAATCGTTTTTGGCCAGCGTTCGAAATTGCGTATTTAACTCGATATATGAACGTAGCCATGGGGATTGTGTGAATTGTAATACCCTATGGATTTTCGTGAGGCAAAGTCCATGTCGTAAGCACTGCTGTAAATTTCGATAGTGAATGATGTAGCGTTTTTTATCACAGACGGTTGCTAACAGCTTTTCCCCCTGCTTACCCGGCGGTTTTTCATGTATTGGACAAAACGGCAGGTCTTTGTGCGCATCATGTAGAGATTGTGGATATTCCAAGTCGACTTCAAGGATGTAGCCTGTTGGTGAATCTAGCGCGATGGAAGATGGATCAAACTTGGACACGTCGTTGACCCATCGAAAATCTCCGTATGGCAAAGGTTGACACATTGCCCATCCATACAAATTGTTGACGTCAAAATACATCAAGTATGATGATGCTTTCGATGGATCAAACGACTCCATGTACTTGTTATTAGCGTGTGCATATCGGTTTGAGCATTGACTGAGACCACCGCGTATACCCCGCTCAACGAATAAAACCATGTCGATGTCGGTTAGTAATTCAAACTTGACATTCGAATGTTTCAGCATTGCATCCCAGGTATACCCCGGCAATGTGTAGTAATACGCGGGATCTAGGCCATAGCTCTCGATGCACGTATTTCGAAAGTTTTCGAAAATATCAGCTAATAACAAGACATCTGTCTTCAAGTATAAATCGCTATAGTCACCCAGCGTTCGAATGGAGAACCGCTCCCAAATTTTCTCAGCATGTGCATACTCACTCTCAGATACTGTAGTATCTGTCAGGGAACTATAAAATGCGTCCCGTGATGGTAGGCAAGTGTCGTCTAGCTTGGTCACGTTATCAATATACTCATAAGGGAAGACCCCTTTTCGCGTCAGCAAATTGAACTTGTCCGTCGATAGCGTTGGGAATTGCATGCGTAAAATTTTGAGTTTGTCCTCGGTCAAAAATGAGGCTAATTTGTCGAGACTGGTGTTGAGGAATTTGTATGAATCGATGAAGCGCAATTGGATCTTATGTTTCGAATCGTCTGTAATTTCAACATGCTTCGTGAAGGAGATGTATTTCTCCTTTGTGATTGGAAGCACATCGGTTTTTCCTTCGAACGCTGTGGCTACTTCCTTGATTATAAAATGTGCATCGTAACCGGATAAATTGTGAAAAACTATGGGAATGAAGAATGACTGTTTGTAGTTTAAATTGCAATTAGAATGGGCAGGGCCTCTATAGCGTCCAGTCAGATGGCAATGATCTCGAACGCGTACATCTTCTTGCGCGAATGGTTTCCTGCATATATGACATTGGGTCGCGTTGCGAAAACTGGCCCACTCGCTCGGTGTCAGATAAATCATTGGGACGTTGTCGCAGAAAATTTCTTTTATGCGCAATGCTAGTTTTTTCAGTTCTTCGACAAACCACGAATCGCAATCGACACTGCGACGTGAGTGATATGAAGATAGTGCTTGATCATACGCACAACACACGTAGTATCCTATACTAAACACTTCATGATGTTGATACATATCTTTTGCTTGGTTCTTCTCATCAGTCTTTGCTAAAACACACTCCAAATCGGCATACACAATGAAGGGACGTCGCTCTTTCCGGCTAAAGTTGGTGAATTGGAGCCACTTGTTGGTGTCATTCGGTAGTCGGATCGCGCAGTCGTTTATTGCTCCACAATCGACCTCGTGCGACTGCAATTTATCCTCGGATCCGAAGTAATGCAAACACCTGCAAAAAAAAAACATTGTTTCGTTCAATCGATCTAGTAGATGCCAACGGAATATAACTTATGTGAACTTTACATACCTATCACAGATATATTGTTTGTGCTCCTTTTTGCTCAGTTGTGCATTTACGAGTCTCGACAAGTTCTTAATCCATGTAAAATGCCCCACCTTGTTGTCCTCGGTATCTTGCATGTACAACAAATTGATGTGCTTCTCCTTCTTCTCTTGAGTCACGCGTATTGGAACAATGTCCTTTTTGTTGGTGGTGGTGGTATACACGTTGATGGATAAATTGTTTTGCAGCTCAAATTTTTTTATTTGGTGTATGGTTACCGGGAATTGAATGCCCTGTAGATTCAGTACGCTTGAGTAATGTGGGTAAGATGACGGACGGTCACTGTTTCGTTCAGCTGGGTGTAGAGCAGCGCCAACTGCCCATGCGAAACATGCATTATCGTTCGATTTGACGTTAATCACAGCCCGCTTCATTATTATTTCCCGCGGCAATGATATGGAGCACCCAGCACGCATCGGATTATACTTATTCACATTTATCGTGAGGTTAAGTATTTTCCGCAAAGCCCAGCCACTATCTTGTTCTTGAAATTCATCGAGTTTGGTTAATAGCTCCATAACGCATTGCTGGTACCACTCATTCAAATCGCTTGTGTTAAATAGTTCACAGTTTCGCGTGTTGACACTTTTATTGGCATGTTTGTCTCCACTCGCGAATTCGCCATTAAACACTGTATTAACTTTAATACTGTTATGTTTGCAGATAGTATTTTGCACATGTTGAAGCACTAGGTCGCGAGCATCGTTGAGAAATTGCCGTGGTTCGATGTGATTGCGATTGATTACGGAACCGGTCAATATTCGACTATTGAAGGATGTGTCAATCTCTCGCCAGATTAGCCCATGATGACCGTGTCCTGCACCCGTGTGTATAAAATGATTACGCACAGAATTCCTCAACCCTTCCAGCCGCGCTATTTGGGCTATCAATGACTGTTGAAGTCCAATTGATAGTCGCGGGCGCTTAATGCGGCTTTGCGTTTCCAATTCTTCGATAAACTCAACGCACCGTTGTTCCCACACAGCAAAATCTTCGAATGAACTTAGGAGCGCGGCTTGGTCGTGCAAGATTTGTTCTGACTTCTCCGCGTTGCTCTCCATATTTCATGAAACGAGGCTTCCCAAAAGAGATGATGTTCACTAACGGACTGCTCGATCGAAAGTGCCAACACTTTTGAGCGCAGCAGATCATTAAGCATGGTTTTCCCCTTTAGACATTTTCCGTCTTTCCCTATCATCTCGGAAAATATCACCGACCCACGAGAATGTTCTAATATCGCATTGGAATGCCGGGAAAAATAAAAGAGCATCTCAGTCAAGATGGATGTAGTGAAAGAAAAAAATTCATTGGCTCTCGGCGCTCAAGTGGTCCACGGTCGAAGCCTAAAAAGGTCTCCGATCCATAGATCTCCGAAAGTTTATAGTTTTTCAACATAAACACCGCGTTATCGTATATGCTCTGAATAGCGGAGCAAAAAAAAAAATTCTAATAGCTTGGAGAGTGGTGTTAACGAAGAAAAAATCCTTAACCATGGGATTAAGGAATTTTTTCCTTGGGGGAAGGAAACTAACTTGTCCAGACCTGTATGATCTCAAGTGTCGGCATCAAGGTTCGACGTTGCACTCTCTGTATATATTTCCATTCAGAGATGAAAAACTAAAGCCCGGTAAAATGGAAATGCATTTTTTCCCCGGATCACTGTCTTCGTCGCTTGCTGTCGTAAAATTTTATGGGTTTTCAAGTGTGGACCTATGGAATGATGAGGCCCGAGTTGCACATGCGAAGCGATAGGGTATGACGGCCCCTGGCGCTCGACGTAAGAAAAAAAAGAGTCGTAAAATTTGAGACTTTCGGACGAGGTGGTTGAAACGTTGGCGCGCGCACACACACACACGCACGCACACACACACACATACACACACACACATACACACACACGCGCGTACACGCACACACGCACGCACGCGCACGCACGCACGCACGCACGCACGCACGCACACGCACGCACACATTTGGCTAAGTTTTTTTTTCATATATATAAACTCCTGTGAATAGTCTAGACAAAAATGCTCCGCTTACATCTATAATGTTGATAATAAATTATCAGATTTTATAGGTTTTCAAGGAAACGCAACTCTATGAAGCCCCCTCCCCCACAGAGTCGACAGCGGCTTCCCCCTCTCGCCCGCGGGTCCAGCTATCGCCTGGAAGACAGCGTCACCAAAAACTAGCCTCCCCACTCTCTAACACCCCCCTCCCCTTCCACCACAACCCAGCACTCGGCTGCCGCATGCAGGATCCCCCCCCCCCGCCGCTGACATGCATACCCCGGAAAAACTAGCCTCCCCCCCCCCCTCACCGCCGGAACCCCGCACTCGGCTGCCGCATGCAGGATCCCCCCCCCCCCGCCGTGCATACCGCGGCTTCCCCGCGCTCGACTCCCCCGCCCCGCTCCCCCCTGAGATCCCTGAGTTAGAACCGGCCTAGCTCTACTACTGCCGTAGCCAACAGGCATGCGATGACCCGTGCGTAAAACGGTTACATGGAATATTAACGCATGATCCGCAATTTCCCCTGTTCGCTTCATCCCATGATCCACATAACCAACGATTTTGTCCAATGCGATGGACAACCGCAGTTCAGGCTCCAGCTGCATTGCAGAGACATATCATTCTATCGTGATCGGATCGATAATTTTGGGCCACTAAACGGAGAAACTCCAAAATCACTGGAGCAGGGCCAGCGTCGAGCATAATTTTGTCCATTTCGGCGTCTAGGATCTTCGTTGAAGGAGCTTGTATGATGTATGCGTAGTATTGGTATGCACTTCGGGATCGACGTTCTAGGCACATGTGGAAATGCTTGTCGTCTTTTTCGTAGTTTCTTAGCTATGGAAATAGGAAACGGAACAGGACTGAAGCAAAGGAAGGTAAGGTACAATGCATAGGTAAGGTATAAAGGTATAATCCGAAATAAAGGACTGAAACACTGAAAGGTAAGGTAAAATCCATAGGTAAGGTATAAATACATAATTCGAAAAAAATGATTTGTATATTTATTAAATGTTCTAAATTTCAAGATAAAAATAAAAATAAAAATAAAAAGTAAGAAAACCCTATATAAAAATATTGTAAACAAAAACCCAAAATATTGTAAAAAACTCAAAAGACATATATAAAAATATTGTAAACACCTATATAAACAAATTAAGTTGATAAAAAGTGTATAAAATCACTTGAAAGGATGAAAACGTCGTCAGTTTATAAATCCGCAATGAATGTATGAAGGAGAGTACGAAAAGTCGTGTCGATCCTCTCTATTTTGAATATTCTCATTTTCCAGTGGGTTGTGTACCTTTGGATGTAAACCGTCGTTTCGGATTACCATATTCACCACTGCTTCCCGAAATTTCGCTCCTTCATCTGGTTTGCCTGTATGATCCACTTTGGACAATTCGATTCTTAATGGCAATTTTTTCCTCTCATTGTCGGATTTGCGAAGTCTCTTCAAACGTTTCACTTCCTTCATCAGTTTCATGTTTCGAATGTACATGCTCTTTGCATTTGGGGATAGGACGGCTTGGCGAGTAGTGGTTCCGAGGTGAGACTGCCGCACTTGCCTTTGTTTGCGTCGAAGCATTTTTGTCTGAGCCGAAACTGTCTTTTCTACCAATGCGACTCGGTCTTCGAGTGTACTTGTTACCATTGCTTGTTGTTTCGCTTGATTTAGTACGAGGTCCATCTGCACCTCGGGGTCCATCTGTCTCCGTACTATGTCTTCATTACACTCTGGAAAATTATTCTTCTTACTGTGACTTCGCGTTCACTTCTACTCTCAAAGTGTACTCTCGTTTATATATGCAATTTACGGTACCTTTGTTGGAAATTCCTTGTTGCTCCATCGATTCGAAAACATCTTCCTCTCAGTTTGCAGCACCGCTTGCAGGATCGTCTACATTCGACCCGTCATTTATTTTTTCACAGGGTGCTGATCTTTCAGGGCACGCTGCATCTTTTAGGTGACGAATACCTCGGGTGGGTTTGTAGTCGTCTGCCGAAAAATGTTTGTAACAGACTCGACGTTTCTGTAGTTCCTTGGCACTGAGCAAATTTAATTCCGGCATATACAAACTTTCGATCCATTTTTTACAGTTTGCTGGATTCTGGGGGAATTTGTGAGAATCCACTTTTGTCCCAGCTTTGCACACACATGCGCGAAACATTTTGTCACTTGTATAATTTCTACAAGCACAATAAATAAAACGCAATAATATACAAAGATTTTCGGAGCAATCAGGATTTCAGCATAACCTGGCATAACCTCTTGACATGTCGACGCGACAGACGCGACGCGATCTCATTGATCTCACGCGCATCATGACGCGCAGGATTAGTTCCCCAGATCGCCGCCTCGACATCCGCGGCACGCAAAGAATAGCTAAATTCTTCCCATAAGCGTTTCCAGGCCCTGCCGTCGCTGATCACGCTCCAGGACTCAATAGCTGGCCACGCCGGCCGGCTCTGTCGCCTCGATCCACGCGGGTTGTAGACGGGGAACCTCCCATTGATTTTCCTGTGGGGATCACCGTCATGATACCCGAAAGTTCCCGTCGCTCACATGCGAACTTTACCGACAGTACTACCCGACCTGCAATCAAGCGGTCGAGGTACGAAAACGGGTAATACAAAAGAGACGCTATTGGGCAGGCAATACACAAAGAAGCAGTCTTCTACGTCCCGCGCAGCAGCATAGATCTCCAGCGTTCCACGATCTCTTTCTTCATAATATATTAAGCCTTTGTTAAAAATAATAAAGTTTATCGTATTTTAACACTATATATGTGGACACTTCATCAATACTCCCCACATAAATGGTGAGCCCGACGTGATTAAATCGATAAACAGCGCGATAGAATCGCCTCGTGTCGCGCGTCTTTGTCATCACGCGCCTTTGTCACCGCGCGCCTTCGTAACCGCGCGCAGACGCCATCTTGGCCACGTGGTGACGCCGAGCCGGCTTAATATACCTTGAACAAAAGTGACAACAGTTACGTTAATGAAGGACAATGAATACGAACGACGACCCGCAAGCTACATCGTCAAACGCGGACAACAACGTTCCGGAGGCCTCGACGGCCGTAGTTAGCGGCATGGAACGCTTCAGTGCCCGCCTTTCTGGACAAAAGAACCGGAGCTATGGTTCACAAGCATAGAAGCATTGTTCCAACTGCACCGGATCACAGCGGACGCTTCGAAATACAGCGCTGTCACCGCAAAGTTAGACCAGGACACGCTTATGCTCGTCAAGGATGTTGTTCTCAACCCCCCAGCCAACGGCAAGTACCAAGCGCTTAAGGGAGCTTTCCAGTGTGAAATTTTCAAAAAATCGATTTTTTTTTTTTGCTTCATCGATTAGTATACACTCTTCCGAATATTCCCTGAAATTTTCATGCCGAAATTCAGATTATTTCGGTTACTGTACAGCATTTCTTGGAAGAAGGCAACGGAGCGCTACAGCTACAGCGAAACTTTGAACGCGTTTTTCTCGAAACAGCATTTTTCAAAACGGTGTCCAACTTGGAGGGCAGAGTTTTAAAGCTATCGAGTTGAATTTTTTACACAATATTCTTAAGGTCATTGTTTATCGTGCTATGGAAGCTTTTTTTTTTTTTTGACATCTTCCTATTTTTTTGTAAAAAAAACTGCCAAAAAAAATGCTAAAATCGATACTTTTTGTTCAAACCGGCGCCATTTTTGCAAAAAAAAAAAAAAAAGCCTCCATAGCACGAAAGCCAATTATATACCGATCAATAATCTTTTTGTGTTTTTTGTTTCAGATCAAAATTGTGACCCCCAACGTGGACACCACATCCAAGTGCATTTTCTGCAACAATTGTTTCATCGTTTTTATAGATATTAATTAATAAATAAATCGATCTTTAAAAAATTGTTTTGTATTCTTCAATACCCAATTAATATACAAAAAAAAACCAGACCGATTAGATTATTTTTTCTTTAAAAAAAAAAATCGCGAAAAACAGCGTTTTTTCAGGCTGTCACACTGGAAAGCTTCCTTAAGCAAGCCATGCTAAGCCGTTTTTCAATCACTCAGGAACAAAAGTTTCGCAAACTGGTATCCGGCCTTCAGCTTGGCGAAAAGAAACCTTCTTTCCTTCTCGCGGAGATGGAATCCCTCAATCAAGGGCAACTCGACGCGCGTTCGGTCCGAACATTGTGGCTAGACCACTTACCGAGGCAGTTACAAGTGGCACTGGCATCAGCGGACGCCCTTGATAACGCTGCCATAGCGCAGCTGGCCGACAGAATCTACGACATAACGCAGACTGTCGACACACGCGTCATGGCCGTCAACGCGACATCAAGGGACAATAGACTCGAGAATGTTGTGGCTGACCTGGCCGTCAAGGTCGATGCAATCTGGAGGAAACAACCGCAACAACGCCCTAGAGGACGTTCGAAGTCGCGCAATCGCCAGCGAACGCGTTCTTCCGCTCGAGCCGACGAAAACAATAACGCCTATTGTTTCTACCATCGCAGATTCGCGGAGAAGGCCAAAAAATGTGAGTCGCCCTGTGCTTTCCAAAAGAACCAGGGAGACTAAGGGTGCCATCAGCGCTGGCGGCGGTCGTTGGTGGTCCCAAAGATTCTTGCCGACTCTTCATGCGGGACAGGTCTACGGGGACGCTGTACCTGATAGACACGGGAGCCGATGTGTCCGCGGTTCCCGCCACCAGACTCGATAGGAAACACAAGACGGGCCTAAAACTATTCGCGGCGAACAAGACGGTCATAGACACCTTCGGTTCGACAGCCCTCACCGTCGACTTGGGTCTCCGTCGTTCTACGCAGTGGGTTTTCCAAATAGCCGACATCCCGTACGGCATCATAGGAGCGGATTTCCTCTACGAGATCCACCTCGTACCGGACATCAGGCGTCGACGTCTAGTCGATCGTCGGACTGGCCTCGAAACGCATGGCACGCTACAAATCGCCGCGCTTACAGGAATCTCCACGGTCAACGCTGACGATCCGTGCGCTGCCTTACTAAAGGAGTTTCCCGAAATACTCGACATCGGTCGCCGTCGTACGACCGTCAAACACGATGTCGTACACTGTATCGAGACCACGGGTTCGCCAGTCCGCGAGCCCGCACGCCGTCTGAATTCCGAACTCTGCAAAAAGGCGAAGGAGGAATTCGAGTTCATGGTCAAGGGGGGATACTGCCGTCCGTCCAAAAGCAGTTAGGCCAGCCCACTTCACATGGTGCCCAAAAAATCAGGCGACTGGCGACCTTGCGGCGACTACAGGCGATTAAACGCACAGACGGTTCCGGATCGGTACCCGACCGCACACATATTGGATTATGCCGCCAACCTACACGGTAAAACAGTTTTTTCGAAAATAGATTTGGTACGGGCGTATGATCGGATCCCGGTGAGACCCGAGGACGTGCCAAAAACAGCAGTAATCACTCCTTTCGGCCTCTTCGAAATTACGTCGATGCCGTTTGGACTCTGCAACGCTGCCCAAACGTTTCAGCGGTTCATTCGCAAGGTCCTGCAAGGTCTCGAATTTGCGTACGCGTACTTGGACGATTTGCTCATCGCTTCCAAAGATGCTCACGAACATCGAGAACATCTGAGAGCCGTATTCGCGTGACTTCAAGAGTACGGGTTGACCATTAACGCCAGCAAGTGCACCTTCGGCGCACAGTCCATCGAGTACCTCGGTCACCTGGTATCGACCAATGGCTCGCAGCCGCTTCCCGATAAAATCCTAGCGATTTCCTCGTTCAAGCGGCCCGAGACCATCGTGCAGCTCCGACAGTTCTTGGGTGTGGTCATTTTTTATTGACGATACATCAGGAACGCTACCGAAACTCAAGCGTCGCTCAACGCGCTAGTGAAGGACGGCCGAAAAAAAGATCAACGACCCGTTGAGTGGACCGACGAAACTATCGCCGCCTTCGAAAAATGCAAACAAGACATCGCCAACTTCGCGCTATTGGTTTATCCCGCGCCGCACGCCGAACTGCGTCTCACGACTGACGCGTCAGGGAAGGCCGTGGAAGCCGTGTTAGAACAACGTGACGCCGACGACTGGAAACCGTTAGGGTTTTTTTCAAGGAAGCTGTCCTCGGCGGAAACAAACTACAGCACCTATGATCGAGAGCTCACAGCCATATATAGTGCCATTAAGTTTTTCAGACCATGGGTCGAGGGCTACAACTTCACCATCCGCACGGATCACAAGCCGCTCATATACGCCTTCCAGCAGTGCTTGGACAAGGCTTCACCACGGCAGTTGAGGCAGTTGAACTTTATGAGCCAATATTCCACGAAGGTCATTGCAGTGAAGGGAAGCGACAACATCGTGGCTGACACTTTCTCGAGGGTCGAGGCACTGAGCACAGCTACACCGCCCAGACTCGCCAGCGTCGTGGACTTACCGGCACTCGCGGTAGCGCAAACCCGGGACGAGGAATTACGAGAGCTTCTCCAGAACAACCAGACGTCGTTAAAGCTGCAACGCTTAACCTTCGGACCTCAGCGACAGGAGATCTTTTGTGATGTTTCGCAAAATGATATCCGCCCGTACGTTCCGAAGCCCTGTCGACAACAGGTGTTCGACGCCTTCCACGATTTGTCACACCCGAGTGGAAAAGCAACCAGCAAGCTGATCAGTCAACGCTACGTCTGGCCGTCCATGCACAAGGAAATCATCCAGATGGCACGAAACTGCATTCCTTGCCAGAGGTCGAAGGTAGGCCGACATGTCCACGCACAACCAGGTACGTTCACCGAGCCAGATCAACGTTTCGACCACGTCCACGTCGATATCGTCGGGCCCTTGCCCGAATCACAAGGCTACCCCTATTGCTTGACGATGGTCGGACGTTTCTCCTGATGGCCGGAAGCCGTACCGATGCGCGACATGACCGCAAACACCGTGGCTATAACCTTCTTCAAGGAATGGGTTTCGAGGTACGGTTGCCCGAAGACGATCACTACGGATCAGGGATCGCAATTCGAATCCGTCCTATTCATGGCGATGACGAATTTAATCGGCGCGAACCGAGTACGCACCACCGCTTTCCACCCCGCTGCTAACGGGCTGGTAGAGAGGTGGCATCGGACCTTCAAAGGAGCGCTACGATGTCATCAGACGCCGCAAAGGACAACGATCTTGCCAACGGTCCTTCTGGGCCTGCGTACCTGCTACAAGGAGGATCTAAAGGGATCTGCGGCGGAATATATGTACGGCACTACTCTGAGGATTCCAGGCGAGTTCTTCACGCATGAAGATCCGCCATCCGATCCTAACATCTTTCTTGAAGAGTTCCGCGTACACATGCGAAACCTCAAGCCAGTTCCTGCATCACACCACTGCAAAACGAGAACGTCCTGCTTCAAGGACCTATACTCGTGTAGTCACGTCTTCGTGCGCCAGGAAGCATTCAAGAAAGGCTTGGATCCGCCGTATTCCGGCCCGCACAAGGTCATCAAAAGATTGGACGACAAAGTGTTCCACATATATCTGCACGGACGGGACGTCAACGTGAACCTGGAAAGGCTCAAACCAGCCTATCTAGCCACCGCGGAATTCCAAAGTATGGCTTCGAAAACTGTGTCGCACAGCCGCGCGCGACACCCTCATCGTCTAGACATCAGCTGGGAGACTCGATTCTACCAAAGCCACTACGAACGTATCCAGGGGCGAAAAAAAGGGTGACCATCGTCACCTAACCAAAGCACGAGCATCGAGTCCTGCCCTGTGATATTCAGCGAACTTCGCTACTTAGGAGGGAGTGCTGTGGGGATCACCGTCATGTTACCCGAAAGGTCCCGTCGCTCACATGCGAACTTTACCGACAGTACTACCCGACCTGCAGTCAAGCGGTTGAGGTACGAAAACGGGCAATATAAAAGAGACGCTATTGGTCAAGCAATACACAACGAAGCAGTCTTCTACGTCCCGCGCAGCAGCATAGATCTCATGCGTTCAACGATCTCTTTCTTCATAATATATTAAGCCTTTGTTAAAAATAATAAAGTTTATCGTATTTTAACACTATATATGTGGACACTTCATCAATACTCCCCACATTTCCATCGATCCGTGGCTCGCCCTTCCGACCATCGCCGATGATCGATGCCCGAGTCGTCGAGCTCCCCGATCGATAAGTGGGTTCGGCCGGCCCGGCCGAACGCGAGACGGTCTCCTTCGGTGGCTGCGTGCTCCGACGACTCGGGAAATGGCGGTAGTAGGCCGTCGGTGGCGAGCGCGAGGTCCCGCGCGGCCGAGGGATGGCGTTGGCCAGGATGTTCGGTGCGCCCGCACCGGCGTGGCCTTACACGCCAGTCCGTGGTCGATTCTCGGGGGACGTCGAGAAGAAAAGGGGCATGG
Source organism: Ophion costatus (assembly GCA_951751655.1). Lineage (NCBI taxonomy): Eukaryota > Metazoa > Arthropoda > Insecta > Hymenoptera > Ichneumonidae > Ophion > Ophion costatus. Next base: position 18,377,674 of record OX632356.1, on the reverse strand, counting down.
GGAGGGAACAGGGGGGAAAAGTCGCGGACTCTATATAAGAAAAACTTAAAACTATCTTACTACTAACATCGCTATTAATTTATGAAGGGCGCGGCGGAGATTGAGCCCCTGCGTGGTCACGCGGGCTCTTTCTCGATTTTACTTTGGTGACGTCACGTCACAATATATATATATATATTGTAACGGTTCACTTGGACAGGTAAGCCACCGTCACACAGAACGCGAGAGTAGCTACTCACGTACGCAATACTAGGGCATTCTGACCAGCGTCCGGAGCGACCGGCCATAGCGCCGGCCGGGCGGATCACCTACGTGACGAATTTGGGCGAGCCCGCGACACCTCGCAAGAGGCTCCGCCCAGCGCGTTGAGCTAGACCACCGCGGATTCACTCGCCGGAGTACCCGCCCTCAGCAATACCGATCGCGTAGCTCGTACCTTGACCACTCCTATCACCGAGAGTACGACGAAGAGTCATCGCGACGCCTCTTCACACCGAATGCGCGCCTAATATCCTAAAGAGGAATAATCGGGCATATCTTACCCCTCGAAATGAGTATAGTATGCGAACGTCCTGGAAATTACCAACGCTGCCACCCCACCATCGGAGAGTTTCTCGGCGGCGTGATTCCCTACCTAGCCCTCCGGATCCGCAAGAGAAATGGAATTTCTCCTAACGGGCCTGGGGCTATATAAGGGCGTACACGAATCGGAGCGGCACTCTGTCGCAAATTCACACTCAATATTTTACGTAGAGTCACCATCATCCGGAATCCCGGATCATCGGATGGGAACCTTGCTGCCTTCGCCCTGGTCCCCCATCCTTGGATAACCCCAGCTTCGGGTAGAAACTCTATTTCCTCGGGAAGCCCCAGCATTGCGCTGGAAGTCCTACCTTGGGAATAGAGTCGGCGTGGTGATTGTAGTCAGGATTTAGATAATCATCCGATCGCTCGTCGCTAGGACGAACGATCGCCTTTGCACTCTTCCAACGCCCGCATACTCGGAGTGTGTAGTCGGGGAGCGCCGAACGCGCTTCGCTACACGTGAGGGAAACTCCACAACCAGCTTCCCTGGTTTTTGGTCCTCCTCGCCTGGCACCGAGGAGGTCAGCCGTCCCTCCTGGACGGCCCCGCTATGTGCACTCGAGGAGCCCGTGTTTTCCTCGAGTCGGCGCATTATTATAACGCTAGCTCAGCTAGCGCATGAGCGTCACGGCTTGGCAACCGTGCGCTTTGTTGCATTTGGCAACTCGTGCCACCGGAATTAACCGCCATACCCCAGACGAACTTCACCCAACGTGCATACGCTCTCTTGTTACAGAAGCGGGCACGAAAACGGCTTTTCGCGTACCAACGACGCTCGCGGTCGACTCGAGAGCGAGCGAGAGATCAAGATAAGCGAGAGAGAGAGAGCGACCGTGGAACCGCCCGCGCGCTGCGACTCGCGTTAATCACGTACTTGTCAAATCCACCAGGACAGACTTTCTCGCCATTCCTCCTTGACCGTCGTAAATGTTGCCTAACCCGACCAAGTCATAAAGTAACCACGGAACTAACATATAACAAATTTCATTTTTTGCACCACTCAACGACAACACAAAATCCGAAACCTATAAATGCCGATGATGACGGATTACGATGGCGTCTCTGAGACCCTCAATAACTACTGAGGCATCTCCAAAGAACCACCTTAAAGTCCGCTCCATCATTCCTGGCACCTTAAAATACATCGTCCTCCTGGAGGCTACGGGAACCCCTTAAATTTTCCAACGGCGACGAGTTCGCCGCATATCCTCGTTTTCCCGAATGACCGAAAACGAAAGGTTAACTCTCGCGTAAAATCGCGAAACGTTACAATATATATACTGCAGAAACAATAATTGAAATGAGGTGTTACGGAGACAGGCAGATGTAGAGTATTGCGGCGATTACCTCTTTCTTTTTTCAATACCTCCGTCTGCCCCCGTACCACACTTCGCCGGCACTTCGTGCACAATGACGTCACACACATCAGTACATGAGCTGCAAAAAGTTTGTCCACTCAGTTCAGTACGTGCCACCTGCTTCGAAAATTAATTCAGTTCGTTTATTTGTCATATAAAATGTTTAACTTGTATCAACGTAAAGTGTAATCCGTATTAAAAAACTGCAATGGTGAGGGTGTGTTGTGTCACAGGGTGCAAAAATATTTGGAACCCGACTTGTGATATATCGTATTTTGCGTAAGTATATAAACGTCCGAATAAAACATAACCTCATATTAGAAATGATAAATCATAACAGTTGTAAATTTAATTCTTATATGTCTATTATTTACAGATTTCCATTGAAAAATGAGAATTTGTCAGAGAAGTGGAAGCAAGTTATACCAACACCATATGAAATCACCAAATACATTGCCATTTGCAGTGATCATTTTAGTAATGAATCGTACACTCATAAGAGTGGTAAACGCTTTTTGAATAAAAATGCGGTGCCGACTATTTTTCATGTAAGTAAATACAATAATATAATGAATTAAATACTGTAATGGGTTAATATAGGTGTAAACAGAACGGAAGTTCGTAGCGGGAGTTTTCGGAAGGCATTTTTTGAAGTGGATGCAATAACCGGGCCTCAAGATGCAAACTTGTGCAACTAACCTGTTCCGTCGCATACGGAACGAGCGAGCAGTTAATTATTAATTTTATCAAAATGTGAATTTAGCTAGTATGAACATTTTCCATATAATTATAAACATCCACATCGTCCCACGGCACCACAGGCAAGAGTATTTCTCTCTTACCTGAAATCCATAAAAAAGGATCAATAGCCCGCGCTCGGGTTTGCTCGACGACTCGCTCGCTCGGTGGACCATGTGTAGGGCAATTCAACATTTGGTTCGCAAATGTTACTTTTTATTTTTCTAAGCCTTTATACGTGACTACATTTAAGTTGCGCATATCGGCGTACCAATGTACCCCTAATAAAGGGATTTACCAAGCGTCCACGTGATGGTAGAGTGGAGCGCGGAAGTTTTTCTCATTGCGCCAAGAAATTCATCACTGGAATGCCCCGCTGGTCAACACGTGTGCGACAGGGCTGATCAGTGTTTTCTATGCTCACACTTCTCATCCGTGATTGGTGACAGCTAAAATTCACCCACTCCTTTTTCTACATTTTTGTACCAATACAATTAGTTGTTCTTCCAAGGGGTGGTATCGCATCCCCCGTTTCTGAGGCAGCTTTTCACCAACCATGGATGTAAGACTCGAACTTTTCCAGAAACAGTAATCATCAAACATTCGAAGAGGGCAACATCAAGAGTCCAATCAGCGTATAACTCTTGCCCATGGAGACTAGTTACAGGAGGCCACACTCGGCCTATCAACTCGTCCCCAAAACGGTATCACGATAGATGGCGCTGGGTTGCTCCGGACCACATGTACAGATATATGCAAACATGGGTCCGATCAAAGAGGCTAGCCTCCATGATATTACTATACATATAGCCCGCGGCACCCCAGCGGCATCTATGCTGGAGCCATTTTTGGGGACGCCTATTTCGGCGGCTTTGCACGGGAATTTGGTATCCTCGTATCTAGCCTCCATGCTCTTGCCTCTCGCGAATAAATTACTCAAACATCTCGATGAGATAATTCTATCAACACCGTCGTCATTACTACGCGGAAACAACGTGCTTAAATGATTAACAACTTTTACTGATCGATGTAAATAATTGTGAATAAATTAAATTGTTTTTTAGTTTATCTCCAATTGATTTCAACTAACCACCTTCACCACATTAGTTTGAGGTGCAGGAGTTCAATCACGAGATTGCAGTGTCGAATCACACGCGGTCGAATCACACGCGTTCTATCTTATTTACGCGTTCTATCTTATTTACTATCTTATTTACCGACCGAATTTATTTAATACATACAAAGGTACATAGAGATAATAACTGTATTAGTAGGTATTCAAAAAATATTATTATTATTGGGAAAAAAGTGACCCAAACGAGGAATTGAACCCAGGTACTTCAGCGTACTACTCCAGCGTGCTATCCTCTGAGCTATCAACTCCATCACCTGGTATAGGCATTTTTTTATATTTAAGTGATTGCCGCGCTTGGGGTTAATATTTGACTTGGTTTGTTCGTTTGATTCGAGAATTAATTTTATTTCTAATGTTCTGCATTTTTGTTTGCAGACGGGCACCATATTGGTTTAAATGTTTTTAAATATATGTATATTTTTTTTCATATAAATAGATATACATTTTTGTTTTTTATTTTTAATCTATGTATTTATTCATAATTATTAATTAGTATTCATAATAAAGCAAAATTCAATCGAAATGTTAGCGATTGTGTTCCTATGAAGAATGTGTAATACGCGAAAGTCGAAACTGGGATAAAACTTTCGGACGGGACTGTACAGACAGACATAGGAATACCCAGAGTGTGGCAGTTCATGCTATCTCTCTCGATACGGGCTGGCAGCGCCAGCGCGCGTTCCAGTACTACTGTAGTTCAGTGCTTCAATCCGCGGACATACCCGCACCACCAGAGTTTCAAGCCCTGTATGTAGGACCGTGCACGAGGTAATCACAGAAATAAACGGTTATGTTTGTTGTGTTTATTACTCGCGCCGACGACACCATCTTACATCGGCGCCACGTAGTGGCAGCTTCGAGAAACACCATTTTTTATTTAGCCGGCTTCCCCCACCACCGGAAATTTGGAGGAGTTTGAAACCTGTATCAAGAAGACTATAGGGAAGGAGTACAATCTTCGTATGGTGAGACTATGGGTGAGACCATGGAGCAGGGAGACTAGAGAGAAGGAGTGGACACAGCATAGGCCAATACGTAGTTCCAGCGTCTTAAGGCGGGATTCTACTTTGAAACTTTGAAAAGGCTAAATTGGATGAAAACACCCACCTGGAACACGTCGAAGGCATATTATATGGCCCAGGCATCGCTGATTGAGGGTAAGATAATTTTTTCTACGATTTATCACTCACCAAAACTTTAAACGCGTTTTTCTCGAAACGACATTTTCAAGTACCGTGGTCGTGATAACTCAAGAAGTACTGAACCGATCCTTATGAAATTTGGAACACATATTCTATATGTGTGTACCAACCGACTTAACTACAATCAACTTAAAATTTTGTTAGAATTATTTTTTATTGCAAAAAAAGACCCAAAAAAACGCATTTTTTTTTTTTTCGTATTTTAGCCGCCATTTTGTTAATTTTGCACGTATATAAAATATTCTAGGTAGGTCGGTTCCTGAAGACATACTGAACATGAAACTATTTGATTTTTTTGTTTCAGACCATCCGTCGGGAAGATTTCACGACCACGGCAGCGGTACCTGCTTTTCGAGGCGTTGGCTTTAAACATATTTGACGTGTACAAAAAATGAATAAAATACATTTAAATTTTTTTTTATGTACTTAAAGAGTGTATTTATTGAACAGTTTAAACCCCATATCGATATCCTTAATAGTATTCTCAGAAAAAATTCACGAAAATAGCGTTTTTTTCATGGTTTCAAAGTAGAATCCCGCCTTAAAAAACCCGACTTGCAATAGTTCCAGATCGTGCCACTAGCAGCTCTCCTAACGATAACGTCTGAAATAATTATAATAGTCCAAACTTAACGCATGAACACAAATAATAAAAGAATTTGATTTCGATGTGTCTTCATGCTCCGCTTTGAGGCTCATTTTTAATATTATTGTGTTTTGTAATATTGAGAAAATCTTCACGAAATTGTTTTCTTCAAAGCCCAAGGTAGAATTATTTTCAATATTGCTCCCAATCAATCGTCATTAGGGTTAGTCTTCAGTTTCTTTTTCATGCATGTAGTTCAGTTCATTAGAAACAACCTTTACGCTTCATTCTCCCTGGAGTAATAAGCATAGAATGGAGCATATCTTATAAGTTATTTTTCTTGCAAATACAACAGCAATTTTTTGACAAGTTCCTTTTTTTCTCCAGTGCAGTTGCATTTACGAGCCACATAAACAGTAATATTGTTTGCATAGGGCAATTTTTTTCAAACTTTCATTCGCATCGGTGAAAAAAGTAAATCAACTGAATACCCTTTTCTGAAACATATTTCCAATACACGACGTCAAGGCTACATTTATGTTGTTTTTATTTTCTTGGTTGGTTTATTACGTTGTTTCACCGCTTAATTTCATTCATTAATAGTTGCTATTATGAATTTGCATCAATGAGAAAGACAGCAAAATAGGAGAAGTAGACGCAACAGTTAGGTCCCCCACCACGAATGTGCTGTCAACAGCAACCGAGAGCACGGCAAGAGCACGAGGCTAGTAGGCGGAGCTAATGGATCGGACAGATACGATCGCAGCGCCTCCTTATTTGCTGCGTATTTGCGGACCTTTCGTAAGCACTGTGTGTCCACTCCTTACCTCTAGTCTCCCTGCCATGGAGACTAGAGCAAATGAGCCCGAACGCAATGCTGGCGAAATGGTTGTGAAAGTGATGAACGGTCCGCGGATTGTACCCGCCTGGCGGCGCTACCACTCCGGGCTCCGTCCGCGCCGTGATTTTGACCCGTCGATCCGCAATTTGTCGTATATTTGTTTTTTATTGGAGCAGCTTGTAATACTGAAGCGTAATATTGATATGCTTTTGTTTAAATTATGAAATGATAATATTTCAGTAATTTTTTGACTTGGAGGTGATCTATACTGTAAATGTTTTATTTTTATACGGTGACATGTACGATTAAACAGCCATAATGTGAATATTGCATACTGGATTTCCAAGAAAAATATATTTTTTAAGTCGTACATTATAACGAAATGGTAGCGAGGGGTATTTATATTAAAGGATTCGCATATTTGACCTAAAAAACTTTTTTTTTGTCCAAGCATCATGCGTTACATTTTTGCTGTATCAAATAAATCTCTAACAGCATTAAAATTATTGACAATTATAATTAAATTCGGCAACGATATCATGCAATAAAAAAATACAAACGATTTGACAATATGAATCAACATCTGGTTGCACATGCCGATGTCAATATTTGTCAATATTTTCGCTAATTCGCGAATTAATTGCATAAACATAATATTAAGGTTCAGTTCTTACCTTTATTGGATGGTCTTTTTCTGTTTTGATTTTATAAATACTGTTAATACCGAAATATCACTCAACCATGCGTAACAGCGTAAACTGCGTAACCTGTATGTAACAGACATATATGTAATACTCACATATATAGTAACTGATAGTAATACGTCACTGTATGTATGTCAGAAACACTGCTAAGCCGGGCCTCACGCACCTATCCTATCCGCTTATCCTATCCACCACCTATCCTATTCCGTACCAGGCGCTGGTATCGCTTGCGGATATTTTTCGAACTATAAGATCTTTCATCACTTTCACGATCCACATTTCGACGATTCCGCCATATGCGTTCAGGCTCCTTTACTCTAACCACCATGGGTGAGACCAGAGGGGGACACTGGTTAGGATTTCCATACGATGACTGAAAACGCATTTTGTCGCCACATATCGGTTCCGTCAACCACCACTGCCAGCCTGGCTGTGTGCTGCTCGCCTCGAGCTTCAGAATTTCGAACGCCACAATCAGCTGATATTTTTGACGTATGTGACATTTCGTTTACAGCAGATACGTACAGTGTATAGCATCGGTATTGATTATAATATTATTTTTCTCTGTATTTTATTGACGTGCTTATCGTGATGTGAACATTGAAACTGCGGAGTAAATATTTTACTAGGCGGAATGCCCACGTGCATCGTTCCGGGCTGTACTTCGGGATACGTCTCAAATCCGGAAAAAGTTCATTTTTTTACTGTCCCGAAGGAGCCTGAGCGTGTAAAATTCTGGACAACTGCTGTGAGGCGCACAGATAATTGTGTAAATCCTGGAGGTGCTGTGTGTGAGAAACATTTCAGAAAGAGCGAAATTCTTTGGAAGCGAGAGTTACCCGGACTCGATGGTCAAGTCCTTGGAGTGGTATGCTTAAATATTTGCTTTTTCTTACATTCTCAATGTTTTTCACGCTATCATTGTTGCATCATTGTCATTGGTATATTTAATCGTTTAATTTCAGTCACATTACAAAATTCCGTGATTAAAAAAAGGGTGCGTACCTTCACAGTTTCCATGGACGAGTGTACGGAATCAGATCATGTGGAGTTTGAGAATCTGTCATCTTAGGACAATCTAGTTATGGGTATACCAACAGTAGTATGGGGGCCACTATGGCGACCCCCACTCCTCATCCCCACTCCTACCCCCACTCCTCGGCAGCCGAGGTGGTGGGGATGGAGTGGGGATGAGCGTGCTTATCCCCTCCCCCGTGCCCCAGAGGGGTGCGGAGGGGGGGATGGCCGGAGCGGGGGTTTCGCCATAGTGGCCCCATTTTTTTCTGCTTTCTGAAAATTCGTTTTTAGTTGTTTTGCTCACCGTTGCTGCTCCTGGTGACGGTGAACTCCGAGGGTACGCGCACACACACACACACACACACACACACACACACACACACACACACACACACACACGCGCGCGCGCGCGCGCGCCCACACGAGCACGAGTGTCACGGCTCGTTCTCCCACCCCTCCGGCTCGAACGAGTCGTCGAACCCGTCGTCGGGCCACCCCGCGTCGTAAAAAGCGACGGGTTCGGGCCCATCGCTCAACGCCGCGATGAGTACCGTCGCGACGTCGACCTCGGTGTACATGCGTACACGGGGGAGGGGGGTGGCGCTTTCGGCCACAGCCACGACGACGCGGTTCTCTACGAGGTCCGCGAGCAGGTCCGAGACGAAGGGGATGGTTTCAAGATGCGCGATCCCCGAAACCGTGCACTGAACCACGAGACCCGCATCAAACGCGCAAAAGGGCGCTGGGGTATACAGCGAGTCCGCGTCTACGTACCCGCTGTACCCCATCATCCACGAAAAAAACTTCACTGTATCCCTCGGAGTCGCACGACACTATGTTCCCGCTGCCCGACGCTGCACGTAAAATGCGTACAGGGCTTCACGCAACCACTCGTGCGTTTCGCCCGTCGCCACTGTACGTCTATAGATACGGCCAAGCCGTCGACGCGGGAAACACGGCACGCGAACGGCGCCACAGGGAGCTCGAGGCACTCGGGATACATTTTTGGCGAACTGGTGTAAAAGAAGACGAGACGCACGCGACGGAGTCTGAAGAGCAACTGAAGCTGCCCGTCGTATGAAGAGCATCTTTTGCAGATTTTGACAGGTCAGCATAATTGCACGCGTGCGAGGTAGCCGATGCATCGTTCTACGATGAGCTCACCCGCCGTTGAGCGCGATCGTTCTACGATGAGCTCATCCGATGGCGAGCACGGAGTTTAGATAGCATAGATGCAAGCTAAGCAGTGAGTTCATCCGCCAGTGAGCTCACCGCACGAGTTCGCGAATTGTGCTGATAACTGTCAAAATCTTTTGCGCAGCAACCCGCAAGGGAGAAACCGTATTCTCGGCCTCTCCTCCGTGGGAAACGCGGCACGCGAACGGCGCCAGAGGGAGCTCGAGGCACTCGGGATACATTTTTGGCGAACTGGTGTAAAAGAAGAAGACGAGACGCACGCGACGGAGTTTGAAGAGCAACTGAAGCTGCCCGTCGTATTAAGGGCATCTTTTGCAGATTTTGACAGGTCAGCATAATTGCACGCGTGCGAGGTAGCCGATGCATCGTTCTACGATGAGCTCACCCGCCGTTGAGCGCGATCGTTCTACGATGAGCTCATCCGATGGCGAGCACGGACTTTAGATAGCTTAGATGCAAGCTAAGCAATGAGTTCATCCGCCGGTGAGCTCACCGCACGAGTTCGCGAATTATGCTGATAACTGTCAAAATCTTTTGCGCAGCAACCCGCAAGGAAGAAACCGTATTCTCGGCCTCTCCTCTTCGTGCGGATATTCGTACCTGCTATAAGCGCACACACCGACGGACACGAGCATACGTGTATCGTGACATCGGGCCGCCTGCTGGCACACGCACACGCACACACACACACACACACACACACACACACACACACACACACACACACACACACACACACACACACACACGCGCGCGCGCGCGCACACACACACACACACACACACACACACACACACACACACGCAAGCAAGGGAGAAGCCGTATTACCGGCCTCTCCTCTTTGTGCGGATATTCGTACCTGCTATACAGCGCACACACCGACGTGCACGAGCATCGGGCGGCTTGCCGGCCCACACACACGCGCGCCTTCGTAGCAGCCCGCAAGGGAGAAGCCGTACTCTCGGCCTCTCCTCTTTGTACGGATATTCGTACCCGCTGTAGAGCGCGCACACCGACGAGCACGAGCATACGTGTGTGTTGCACAGGGCCGCTTGCTACTGCACACACGCACGCGCATCGCAAGCTTCTCTTAGGTATAAAAAAGCAGTGATTGGCCGAGGGATTATTGTTTTTCGATCCATAGTTTTTGTTAACGAATATCCAGCGTTTTTTGCTCACCCAATATCAATGCAATGAACGAGTAAAAAACAGATCGTCCGGTCGTTCGTTCGTTCGTCCGTTAAACGGACGTAAGCTCGAACGCACGCGACGAACGATCAAGTACACGCAGTGAGTAAATGGAGGAACAAGCGATCGAACGTTCGAAGGATCGCACGATCGGAGGACCCAACGGACGAGCGCATCGACCAGTCCATCGAACACATGAACGAGCGAATACCACAGTTCCATGTGGTGGTATCGATTTTCAGGAAAAACTATCTATGTTCGTTGAAAAAACATCGAAAAAAAATCTTCGCGCAATCCCAGCTGTTTGACATGTAAAAGAACTTTGCAGTCGTTGGGTGTTTCGATCGTTTGATGCGTTTGCTCACTCGTTCGGTCTTTTCGTTCGTTAACCCGTTGCGTCCGTACAATCGTTCGTTCAATCACTCGGTCGTTCATTCCTTCGCCGCGTTCACTCGATCATTCGTTGCGCTCTTTCGATCGTTCGTGTCATTGTTTATTTCATATGCAAAAGAAGCGTGTGTTCATTCGATCGTTACCTTCGTTCGCTCGTTTTTATGAAACGAAATAAAACATCTAATTCGTCATGGAAACAAATCGAAACCGATGCTTCCGTTCGATCGTTCGTTCAATCGCTTGTGCATAGCGAAATCAAAAAATCGAAATCGGCATGAAAAAAATCGTAATCAAAATCGCTGTTCTCTTTTGTTCATTAATTCCATCCGGTCGCTCGATCGTTTGTTCGCTGCGCTCGTTCCGCGTTGTGCCCGCTCGATCGTTCGTTCAATCGCTCGTTCGGTCATTTCTTCATTGCTCTTGTTCGACATTTTGTTTATTCACTCGTTTGTTGCGTGATTTCTACGTTTCATCACTACATCTGTTACGTTTGTTCTACCCTTCGGTGCGTTCGCTCGACCGCTCATTCGTTTTACATTAAACTTCTCCGACAATAAACGCTCGACGGAGACGTTGATGGAGATACTTTCAGGAATGTTCGCGAGTCAGCAAAAATGCAGCTACGCGAAATATCGGTTTCCACGCTCGGAGAAATAAATCTCGAGATTTTCAAAAAGGCTACTGCCTCCGAATGTGCTACATGCATGCGTGATAAAACACACACTTAGCGTAGCAGACGCAATGGACAAGCCGTATTCTCGGCCTCGCCTCTTTGTGCGGATATTCGTACCCGGTATAGAGCGTGCACACCGACGAGCACGAGCATACGTGTGTGTGGCACCGGACCGCTTGCTACTACATGCATGGGCCCGCGTAGCTGCCCGCAAGGGAGAAGCCGTATTCTCGGCCTCTCCTCTTTGTGCGGATATTCGTACCCGCTATAGAGCGCGCACACCGACGAGCACGAGCATACGTGTGTGTGTGCCACAGGGCCGCTTGCTACTGCACACACACACACGCGCGTCGCAAGCTTCTTTGAGATATAAAAAAGCAGTGATTGGCCGAGGGATTATTGTTTTTCGATCCATAGTTTTTGTTAACGAATATCGAGCGTTTTTTGTTCACCCAATATCAATGCAATGAACGAGTAAAAATCGGATCGTCCGGTCATTCGTTCGTTCGTCCGTTAAACGGACGTAAGATCGAATGCACGCAACGAACGATCAAGTACACGCAGTGAGTAAATGAAGGAACAAGCGATCGAACGTTCGAAGGATCGCACGATCGGAAGACCCAACGAACGAGCGCATCGACCGGTCCATCGTACGAATGAACGAGCGAATACCACAGTTCCATGTGGCGGTATCGATTTTCAGGGAAAAACTCTCTATGTTCGTTGAAAAATCATTTATCGAAAAAAAATCTTCGCGCAATCCCTGCTGTGTAAAATGTAAAAGAACTTTGCAGTCGTTCGTTGTTTCGATCGTTCGATGGGTTTGCTCGCTCGTTCGGTCTTTCGTTTACCCGTTGCGTCCGTACGATCGTTCGTTCATTCGCTCGATGGTTCGTTCAATCACTCGTTCAATCACTCGTTCGTTCATTCCTTCGCCGCGTTCACTCGATCGATCGTTGCGCTCGATCGATCGTTCGTGGCATTGTTTATTTCATATGCCAAAGAAGCGTGTGTTCATTCACTCGTTCGTCCATTCGTTCGTTCCCTTCGTTCGCTCGACTTTATGAAACGAAAAAAAAAATCAAAATCGAAATGGAAACAAATCGAAAACGATGCCTCCGTTCGATAGTTCATTCAATCGCTTGTTCGTTCATTTGTTTGTTGCTCGCGAAATATCGGCTTACACACTCGGAGAAGTAAATCTCGAGATTTTTGGTTCGCTGGTTTTTATGAAACGAAATAAAAAATCAAACTCGTCATGGAAACAAATCGAAACCGCTGCCTCCGTTCGATAGTTCGTTCAATCGCTTGTTCGTTCATTTGTTTGTTGCTCGACAGGAACGATCGAACGATCGAGTGAACGCGGCGAAGGATTGAACGAATCATCGAGCGCAGGAACGAACGATCGTACGGACACAACGGGTTTACGAACGAAAGACCAACCGAGCGAGCAAACGCATCAAACGATCGAAACAACCAACGACTGCAAAGTTCTTTTACATATCAGACAGCAGGGATTACGCGAAGATTTTTTTTTCCATAGTTGATTTTTCAACGAACATAGAGAGTTTTTCCCTGCAATTCAATACCACCACATGGAACTGTGGTATTCGTTCATTCATTTGTTCGATGGACCTGCCAATGCGCTCGTTTGTTGGGTCTTCCGATCGTGCGATCCTTCGAATGTTCGATCGCTTGTTCCTTCATTGACTTGCTGCGTGTACTTGATCGTTCGTTGCGTGCATTCGATCTTACGTCCGTTTAACGGACGAGCGAGCGAATGACCGGACGATCCGTTTTTTACTCGTTCGATACATTGATATTGGGTGAACAAAAAAAGCGCGATATTCGTTAACAAAAACTATGGATCGAAAAACAATAATCCCTCGGCCGCCGAGAATACGGCTTCTCCCTTGCGGGCTGCTGCGGGGGCGCCCGTGTGTGTGTGTGTGTGGGCAAGCAAGCGGCCCAATGCCAAGGCACACGTATTCTCGGCCTCTCCTCTTTGTGCGGATATTCGTACCCGCTATAGAGCGCGCACACCGACGAGCACGAGCATACGTGTATGTGTGTGTGGCACAGGGCCGCTTGCTAATGCACACACGCACGCGCGTCGCAAGCTTCTCTTAGATATAAAAAAAGCAGTGATTGGCCGAGGGATTATTGTTTTTCGATCCATAGTTTTTGTTAACGAATATCGCGCGTTTTTTGTTCACCCAATATCAATGTATCGAACGAGTAAAAAACGGATCGTCCGGTCATTCGCTCGCTCGTGCGTTAAACGGACGTAAGGTCGAACGCACGCAACGAACGATCAAGTACACGCAGCAAGTAAATGAAGGAACAAGCGATCGAACATTCGAAGGATCGCACGATCGGAAGACCAAACGAACGAGCGCATTGGCAGGTCCATCGAACAAATGAACGAACGAATACCAAAGTTCCATGTGGTGGTATTGATTTTCAGGGAAAAACTCTCTATGTTCGTTGAAAAAACGACTATGGAAAAAAAAAATCTTCGTGTAATCCCTGCTGTCTGATATGTAAAAGAACTTTGCAGTCGTTGGTTGTTTCGATCATTTGACGCGTTTGCGCGCTCGGTCGGTCTTTCGTTCGTAAACCCGTTGCGTCCGTACGATCGTTCGTTCCTTCGCTCGATGGTTCGTTCAATCATTCGCCGCGTTCACTCGATCGCTCGATCGTTCGTGTCGAGCAACAATCAAATGAACGAACTATCGAACGGAGGCATCGGTTTCGATTTGTTTCCATGACGATTTTGATTTTTTATTTCGTTTCATAAAAACGAGCGAACGAAGGGAACGAACGAATGGACGAACGAGTGAATGAAGACACGCTTCTTTGGCATATGAAATAAACAATGACACGAACGATCGATCGAGCGCAGCGATCGATCGAGTGAACGTGGCGACGGAATGAACGAACGAGTGATTGAACGAACCATCGAGCGAATGAACAAACGATCGAGTGAACGCGGCGAAGGAATGAACGAACGAGTGATTGAACGAACCATCGAGCGAATGAACGAACGATCGTACGGACGCAACAGGTAAACGAAAGACCGAACGAGCGAGCAAACGCATCGAACGATCGAAACAACGAACGACTGCAAAGTTCTTTTACATATCACACAGCAGGGATTGCGCGAAGATTTTTTTTCGATAAATGTTTTTTCAACGAACATAGAGAGTTTTTCCCAGAAAATCGATACCACCACATGGAACTGTGGTATTCGCTCGTTCATTCGTACGATGGACCGGTCGATGCGCTCGTTCGTTGGGTCTTCCGATCGTGCGATCCTTCGAACGTTCGATCGCTTGTTGCCTCATTTACTCACTGCGTGTACTTGTTCGTTCATTGCGTGCTTTCGTTCTTACGTCCGTTTAACGGACGAACGAACGAATGACCGGACGATCCGTTTTTTACTCGTTCATTGCATTGATATTGGGTGAACAAAAAACGCTCGATATTCGTTAACAAAACCTATGGATCGAAAAACAATAATCCCTCGGCCAATCACTGCTTTTTAATATCTCAAAGCCGCTTGCAACGCGCGTGTGTGTGTGTGCAGTAGCAAGCGGCCCTGTGCCACACACGCACGTATGCTCGTGCTCGTCGGTGTGCGCGCTCTATAGCGGGTACGAATATCCGCACAAAGAGGAGAGGCCGAGAATACGGCTTCTCCATTGCGACTGCTACGCGAAGTGTGTGTTTTATCACGCATACATGTAGCACATTCGGAGACAGTAGCCTTTTTGAAAATCTCGAGATTTATTGCTCCGAGCGTGGAAACCGATATTTCGCGTAGCTGCATTTTTGCTGACTCGCGAACATTCCTGAAAGTATCTCCATCAACGTCTCCGTCGTGCGTTTATTGTCGGAGAAGTTCAATGTAAAACGAACGAACGGTCGAGCGAACGCACCGAAGGATAGAACAAACGTAACAGATGCAGTGATGAAACGTCGAAATCACGCAACGAGTGAATAAACAAAATGTCGAACAAGAGCAATGAAGAAATGACCGAACGAGCGATTGAACGAACGATCGAGCGGGCACAACGCGGAACGAGCGCAGCGAACAAACGATCGAGCGACCGGATGGAATTAATGAACAAAAGAGAACAGCGATTTGGATTACGATTTTTTCATGCCGATTTCGATTTTTTGATTTCGCTATGCACAAGCGATTGAACGAACGATCGAACGGAAGCATCGGTTTCGATTTGTTTCCATGACGAATTTGATTTTTTATTTCGTTTCATAAAAACGAGCGAACGAAGGTAACGATCGAATGAACACACGCTTCTTTTGCATATGAAATAAACAATGACACGAACGATCGAACGAGCGCAACGAATGATCGAGTAAACGCGGCGAAGGAATGAACGAATGAGTGATTGAACGAACGATCGTACGGACGCAACGGGTTAACGAACGAAAAGACCGAACGAGTGAGCAAACGCATCGAACGATCGAAACACCCAACGACTGCAAAGTTCTTTTACATGTCAAACAGCAGGGATTGCGCGACGATTTTTTCGATAGATGTTTTTTCAACGAACATAGAGAGTTTTTCCGTGAAAATCGATACCACCACATGGAACTGTGGTATTCGTTCGTTCATTTGTTCGATGGACCTGTCGATGCGCTCGTTCGCTGGGTCTTCCGATCGTGCGATCCTTCGAACGTTAGATCGCTTGTTCCTTCATTTACTCGCTGCGTGTCGGAACGACCGCAGCGAACAAACGATCGAGCGAACGG
Organism: Ophion costatus; assembly: GCA_951751655.1. NCBI lineage: Eukaryota > Metazoa > Arthropoda > Insecta > Hymenoptera > Ichneumonidae > Ophion > Ophion costatus. The sequence continues at coordinate 18,361,278 of OX632356.1, read as the reverse complement.
ATGGAATTAATGAACAAAAGAGAACAGCGATTTTGATTAAGATTTTGTTCATGCCGATTTAGATTTTTTTATTTCGCTACGAACAACCGATTAAACGAACTTTCGAACGGAGGCATCGGTTACGATTTGTTTCCATGACGATTTTGATTTTTTATTTCGTTTCACAAAAACGAGCGAACGAAGGTAACGAACGAATGAACAGACGCTTCCGTTGCATATGAAATAAACAATGGCACGAACGATCGAACGAGCGCAACGAACGATTGAGTGAACGCGGCGAGGGAATGGACGAACGAGCGATTGAACGAACCATCGAGCGAACGAACGAACGATCGTACAGGCGCAACGGGTTAACGAACCAAAGACCGAACGAGCGAGCAAACGCATCGAGCGATCGAAACAACGAACGACTGCAAAGTTCTTTTACATATCAAACAGCTGGGATTGCGCGAAGATTTTTTTTCGATAGATGTTTTTTCAACGAACATAGAGAGTTTTTCCTGAAAATCGATACCACCACATGGAACTGTGGTATTCGCTCGTTCATTCGTACGATGGACCGGTCGATGCGCTCGTCCGTGGGGTCTTCCGATCGTGCGATCCTTCGAACGTTCGATCGCTTGTTCCTTCATTTACTCACTGCGTGTACTTGATCGTTCGTCGCGTGCGTTCGAGCTTACGTCCGTTTAACGGACGAACGAACGAATGACCGGACGATCGGTTTTTTACTCGTTCATTGCATTGATATTGGGTGAACAAAAAACGCTCGATATTCGTTAACAAAAACTATGGATCGAAAAACAATAATCCCTCGGCCAATCACTGCTTTTTTATACCTAAGAGAAGCTTGCGACGCGCGTGCGTGTGTGCAGTAGCAAGCGGCCCTGTGCCACACACACACGTATGCTCGTGCTCGTCGGTGTGCGCGCTCTACAGCGGGTACGAATATCCGTACAAAGAGGAGAGGCCGAGAGTACGGCTTCTCCCTTGGGGGCTGCTACGAGGGCGTGCGTGTGTGTGGGCCGGCTAGCCGCCCGATGCTCGTGCACGTCGGTGTGTGCGCTGTATAGCAGGTACGAATATCCGCACAAAGAGGAGAGGCCGAGAATACGGCTTCTCTCTTGCGTGCGTGCGTGTGTGTGTGTGTGTGTGTGTGTGTGTGTGTGTGTGTGTGTGTGTGTGTGTGTGTGTGTGTGTGTGTGTGTGTGTGTGTGTGTGTGTGTGTGTGTGCGTGTGTGTGCCAGCAAGCGGCCCGATGTCACGACACACGTATGCTCGTGTCCGTCGGTGTGTGCGCTTATAGCAGGTACGAATATCCGCACGAAGAGGAGAGGCCGAGAATACGGTTTCTTCCTTGCGGGTTGCTGCGCAAAATATTTTGACAGTTATCAGCATAATTCGCGAACTCGTGCGGTGAGCTCACCCGGCGGATGAACTCATTGCTTAGCTTGCATCTAAGCTATCTAAAGTCCGTGCTCGCCATCGGATGAGCTCATCGTAGAACGATCGCGCTCAACGGCGGGTGAGCTCATCGTAGAACGATGCATCGGCTACCTCGCACGCGTGCAATTATGCTGACCTGTCAAAATCTGCAAAAGATGCCCTTAATACGACGGGCGGCTTCAGTTGCTCTTCAAACTCCGTCGCGTGCGTCTCGTGTTCTTCTTTTACACCAGTTCGCCAAAAATGTATCCCGAGTGCCTCGAGCTCCCTCTGGCGCCGTTCGCGTGCCGCGTTTTCCGCGGAGGAGAGGCCGAGAATACGGTTTCTCCCTTGCGGGTTGCTGCGCAATACATTTTGACAGTTATCAGCATAATTCGCGAACTCGTGCGGTGAGCTCACTGGCGGATGAACTCACTGCTTAGCTTGCATCTATGCTATCTAAACTCCGTGCTCGCCATCGGATGAGCTCATCATAGAACGATCGCGCTCAACGGCGGGTGAGCTCATCGTAGAACGATGCATCGGCTACCTCGCACGCGTGCAATTATGCTGACCTGTCAAAATCTGCAAAAGATGCTCTTCATACGACGGGCAGCTTCAGTTGCTCTTCAGACTCCGTCGCGTGCGTCTCGTCTTCTTCTTTTACACCAGTTCGCCAAAAATGTGTCCCGAGTGCCTCGAGCTCCCTGTGGCGCCGTTCGCGTGCCGTGTTTGCCGCGTCGATGGCTTGGCCGTATCTATAGACGTACAGTGGCGACGGGCGAAACGCACGAGTGGTTGCGTGAAGCCCTGTACGCATTTTACGTGCAGCGTCGGGCAGCGGGAACATAGTGTCGTGCGACTCCGAGGGATACAGTGAAGTTTTTTTCGTGGATGAGGGGTACAGCGGGTACGTAGACGCGGACTCGCTGTATACCCCCGCGCCCTTTTGCGCGTTTGTTGCGGGCCTCGTGGTTCAGTGCACGGTTTCGGGGATCGCGCATCTTGAAACCATCCCCTTCGTCTCGGACCTGCTCGCGGACCTCGTAGAGAACCGCGTCGTCGTGGCTGTGGCCGAAAGCGCCACCCCCCTCCCCCGTGTACGCATGTACAACGGGGTCGACGTCGCGACGGTACTCATCGCGGCGTTGAACGACGGGCCCGAACCCGTCGCATTTTACGACGTGGGGTGGCCCGACGACGGGTTCGACGACTCGTTCGAGCCGGAGGGGCGGGAGAACGAGCCGTGACACTCGTGCTCGTGTGGGCGTGTGTGTGCGTGTGTGCGTGTATGTGTGTGTGTGTGTGTGTGTGCGTACCCTCGGAGTTCACCGTCACAAGGAGCAGCAACGGTGAGCAAAACAAACTAAAAATGAATTTTCAGAAAGCAGAAAAAAAATGGGGCCACTATGGCGAAACCCCCACTCCGGCCTTCCCCCCCTCCGCACCCCTCTGGGGCGCGGGGGAGGGGATAAGCACGCTCATCCCCACTCCATCCCCACCACCTCGGCTGCCGAGGAGTGGGGGTAGGAGTGGGGATGAGGAGTGGGGGTCGCCATAGTGGCCCCCATACTACTACCAACCACCAAAGAAAGTAGCTCGTTCATCAGTGGAACTGGCCCAATAATTGTGGACAAACAAGGAAGTCCACAAACAATAAACCGCTCCACTTTCGGGTTCAAAGATATTCTCGCTGCAAATTTCAATCTTCCAACCGGATGGTCGAGACAAGTGACTGGCTGTGGAGGCAAACAATCGATCTTTTTCTTCATTCATCACACTGTAAAGATAGAGGACATCTTTCAAACTTCAATACTAAAAAATGTGACGATTGAAGAAAACTTATCCGTTCAAATCAGAGTTTTGGCCAACTGCTTGATCCCACTTGCCTCAACTTACCCTCTGTTCTTAAGGATACAGAACAACTGGAGAATTTACTAACAAAAATCCATCGACTCGACGTGTGCCGTGGTTGTTCAGAGCCACCGCTCAAACCTGACTCAGAACAATTGGATTGTAAGGCAGTGAGAAAAGATGCATCAGGTGTTTGGCGTCACACTCAATGTTTTCTTTTAATTCCGACGAAAAAGATTTGCGAACATTGTACCAGAGCAAAAAAAACTTTGGAAACAAGTTTTCGCAGATATGTGCAGAGTAAATCGAAAGAGCGGAGGAAAAAGAAAAAAAAAGGTGACGGACAATAAAAAACAATTGGCGAGATTGCAGTCAAAATACCGTGCAGCACTGAAAGCCAAACGTGTCGCCCGAGAAAAAATAAAAAATTTAAAGGAAGAAGTTTTCAACATTCGTCGACAATTAACGCAGTGTACTTCCAAAGATCTCGTAGAACACATTGAGAGTGGGAAAATTCCGCAAAATCAAATACATATCCTTACACAGATCATCGACGCTGCAAAGCACATGAATGCGAAGGGGCGAAACTATTCTCAGGAATGGATGCTGCTTTGCATGCTATTGCATATGAGGTCCGTAGCGGGTTACGAGTTCCTGCGCTGCAATGAAGTTTTACCTCTTCCAAGCATGAGGACCATTCGAAGGTACGTCATATTTTTAGAATTACATGACTTCATGATATCTAAAAATCTTGAAATCTCATATCAATTAATAGTTGAAAATTTGTAAAGTTGGAAAAAAATGTTTATAAAATCACAAAATCTTACAAGAAATAAGCGTTATGTTATTAAGGCAATCATTTCGAATAGTTTTGACAATTTTGTTGTATAATGAGTATTTATTTATCATTCTTGTACATAGTCTGGCTTATTTCAAAATTTGTCGCCGAGCCACTGTCACGGCTCCTAATCGTAGACGTTATTTGTAAACTTTTTTTTCAACAAGACTAACTGTCATTCTCTTTACAGATATTTGTCAAACATTAAAACTGCGTGTGGTTTCGATATGGAGTTTCTTCAAGTCATGAAACTAGGTCTCGAAAAACAAGAAGAATCGCAGCGGCATGGGATTCATTTGTTCGACGAAATTTCGACCCGTGAAAGCATTGGCGTTGCCTCTAAACAGCTAACATACAAAGGATTGATTGATTTTGGCTGCGAAGAATCCACGTCATGCCTGCGTCGAGGGGACCCGTCGCAGGCAAAGTTCTCGCGCAGCTCATCATACGGGCGATAATTTTGCTAGAACGAATCGGAGCGAAGATTCATGGTGTTGTCAGCGACGGTGCGAGTCCGAATAGAAAATTCTGGACTGAAGTCGGTGTAAGTGGAGCGAAAGGAATGGTTCGCAACTTTTTCGAACATCCTGTGACACCAGGCCGGAATATATACGTCTTCTCCGATACCCCACACCTGATAAAAACGATTCGCAACCGTCTGTATAATAACGGCGTTTTACAGGTTAATGTATTTTTGTACATTCGGACTTGGACCTACGCGAAAATATACTCATTTAATTATAATCCAAACTTTTTATAGGTGGATCCTTCAGAATCAGCTATCGACTGGCAGCACATCAAAATTTTACATAAAAAAGACCGTGAACATGCAGGGCCTGGGCAAGCTCTGGTTTGTCCGAAATTATCTTCGAATCATGTAAACCTCAACAACTCACTGAAAATGCGTGTCCGATTAGCGACTCAGGTGAGCTTCTTGGTTCTTACAAATTGAGGAATTTCGATGTTAATTGGCTTACTTCGAGAAATTGATTCATTGATATTTCTTTTGTTTAGGTGTTCAGCAATTCAGTTTCCGGCGCACTCCGATTTTTTGCAAAGTACGTGCCGGATTTTCGTGAGATCGAAAACACAGCTTCATTCTGTCAATGGATGAACGACATGTTTGATGCCTTGAATCGCAAACACCCGATTGATGGAGTTCAACCAGGAAATAACGACTTCAAGGTATGTTATAGAAATATTTAAGCTTTTCGCTCCGAATTCACTTATAGTTTTGATATAATCAAAATACAATGAAAAGGAAGAGTACAAAAAATATATTCTAAACATATATGTAAGTTCGTATGGCTATACGATTCAATGGTTGTTCGTATGCTATCGTTTGTTTGCAATGAAGAATTTTAGAGCTATATGCGAATTGACGTTCATATTTATGTAGATAATTCAAGACTCATTAAAGAAGCTAGATGCATTGGAAGAACACACGCAAAAAGGGCGATTATCAAAAGAACTGTTTTTGACGAAACAGACAGCCGAGGGTTTACGCGTAACTTCGCATTCAACGCTGGATTTGGTTGAGTATTTAACAAAACATTGCGACTTTCCGTATGTTTTGACAGGTCGAGTAAACCAAGATCCTCTCGAGGTTTGTGTACATAGCCGATTACAAGTTAAGTTTCTCGATATAAATAACATTTTTAATTAATAGAATGTGTGTCGTGGGATGGCAATGTGGAACTCTAAACGTTCAACAGATCCGCTTTTCGAACTATTTAATGGAATATCAGTTGTTTCAGGATTTCTGGGTTTGGCTTTCCATCTTTTCTTTTTGTAACGCATGTCTGTTTAATTTTGGATTGTTTTAACAGAATTTTTTGGTACCGTACGGCAAGCAGGTGGTTGCGACGATCATCCCTGATCGCCGACATTTTTGAACATTTTCAAAATCCTGTCTATATATAGCGTTTTAAGACCGCCGAAGAAAGGGAATTGTTCTATAACAACGAACAATTCAACAGAACCTTTGGTGACGCTAGGTGATCTTAAAACGATATATACCAATCCCGACACATCTAGAGATCTTGTGAATGATATTAAAAGCGAATTGGAGCAAGTTGTTCAAGACGAAGATTGGGATTTTAAGCGAGTCACAGCAGAGCACGATTATAATATGCCTGAGGTTACTAACTGTTTGACTGCGGATTTAACCAAACAGATTTTCAACTCAGTTAAGTGCTTGGAATACAAAGCTTTGCTGAATTCCCACGATGCTGCAGTTGTTCTTCCCGAAGCAACGTTGCTCAATTGGCAACAACGAGGTGGGTTGGTGCATCCAAATAAGCATTTGTACCATTTTGTTTTATATTTAGAGAAAAGCTTCCAAACGCACTGCCAATCTTCCAATGTATTCGAAGAAATATTGCATGATATTTATAGTTATAAAACTTTGTCGTTCCCCTGCAAAGTACACGCGCACGAAATCTTGTATCGAATGATACAAAATTTTATTTTAAAAAGAATGCAGCAGTACTGTGCACGTACTAACTCCGAACAAAAAAAGAAAACCAGTTGAGCAAAAAAAAATCAAAATTTTGCAAAACTTAATTGTACTTAATGTGCATCTGGATTAATAATAAAAAAAAATTTTCACCGATGAATACTTGTGTTCATTTCATTTGCTTCATATCCTCATTTTTCCGATCTAAAAAAGTTATTTTTTATAGAACTATTTTCGCTTGATCATAACCTCATTTGGAGTATTTTGAATATTCAACATACATATACAGATATACAGCGAAGCCGGTCACGAGACTACCAGCGCCACGTCGCGGTAGATACATATCGCGAACCACTTTCCTTCGCCTGTATCGCCCCCCTGGGTGAGACCACGGTCTTACATACAGGTCATGGAGGCTATATAACGGAGCTCGAACTGTGGCTTAAATAGTGGCAACAGAATCATTTGATATAGTGAGGCGCAGTGATCGCGCTGTTATCATGAAGTTAGTTGCGTGTGAAAGAGATGAAAGACGTATCGGAAGTTCGCAATAATTACTTTTTCATGTGCTATATTCCCAAACAAAAAAGCGAACAGTGAAGACAGTGCAGCATTAGCGATTTATGAACTAGATTTTTAATCGTGAATGGAAAAGTATTGAGTGTTCGTTTAATATCAAATTAAACGTTTTTTTCGCATCAATATCACGGTCAGTATCGTGAGCTAAGCATAATTACTTTAATCTCCAATTCTATTGTTTGCAATTTTCATAACCTGACACATGGGTTCCTCGTAACTAATGGTTGTTTGTCTGTTTACATAGTAATAAATTACGTTACTATACATTTTCCAAGTTTAATAAGGTTATTATGTCATTAATGATTTTAATTTTGAAACAGGATGGGGAAAGTTTGTGCCGTAGCAGGCTGTAACGTCGGCAGCAATGCTGACAAAGCTGAGAGGGATATGCATTCAGTACAACAAATGAGATTGTTTAAGGTGCCAAAGGTACTGGATCGTTATATTCTGTTTCCTCTCTGTTTTTCCTCAGTTTTTCTCATTTTTTATAGGTTTTCATAGGTGAATCTTTTTTATTCATCTTCCTTACATAGTCCTTGCCATTTTCTGATTATTCATACTTTTCACTTTAATCTCATATTTCCTCTTATAGTCCAGTTACACCTTCATTGTATGTCACTCTTTTTTATTGGATTTTTCATGTCTTTCTTAATCTTCCTTTTGTTTATTGTTCGCGCATTAATTCTCTCTTGTATTTTTCCATTATCCTCCTTTGCTGCGTATTCTATTAAAAAACTCATTAAACTGTTTTTTAAAAATAATTTATAATCTTTGTGACTCCCATATATCGTTGAATTATAATGGTATTTAGCAGGAAACTATATTGTAAAAAATACATTTTGGCACGATGAAAAGTCATGGTGCTGAAGTTTGCATCGTTGGAATGCAACGAAATTTTTTTTTTATTTTTTTTTACTTCTTCATTTTTACTATTTCCCAAAAAAAATTTTTTGCAACTTTTGGTTATAATGTTGAAAGATTGTCAGAAAAGTTTCGGCGACTTTCGCAGCCTTGATGTGCTTAAAAAAAATACGGGAATTCGAAAGAAATATATTTTCGTTGCATTCCAACGATGCAAACTTCAGTGCCATGAAAAGTCCCTGCACGATACTGTTAGTTACTTTGAATCTGTTCCAATAGAACCAAGACACGTGTAGACGATGGGTGGAATTATTGCAAACGGATCTCACGGAGAAGAACTTTGTTTGCGAGCAACATTTCCGGGAAAACGATATTCTACGAGTTGATACTTTCAACATTGACGGTACACTGGTGACAATTCCTCGCCATCTGTGTACCTTGCGACACGGTTCACTGCCTGTTGGATCACTGTCGACCGAGGGTAGGGAAAGCTCAGTTTCAGCCACATTCGAGGTTCAACCGATTGCAGATTCCATGTCAGTCGATGAGGTAATTATCAAATATACGTGTGTTTACATCGTACAATATTTTGTTTAAAATATTCTACTAATAGTTTCAAAAACTTTAATCAAAAATACATCGACTTCGTTCAATGAAAAAGTCGCTTGCTCTGTAAAATTTGCGACCAGTGGATGACCGACATTTCCATTATGAAAATTCAATGCGCTTTCAAATAAAGTTGAATAAAAAAATTGGAAAGAGCATGCACGCAATTGAAGCTTCACCTCATCTCAACTAGCATGTTTAGTATTCGATTCATTTGACGAACCAATTTTATGTACATTTCCTTCATTGTGCTGATTGCAGCTTATTTTATAAAATTTTCCGTGTTCAGGCACTATGTGACTTCTTTCATTATTCGAAAATCAACAGAAAATAATTGAATTAGAAATTAATATATTCAACTTTAATTCCTCCATTAATTACTTAGCTTTTTAAAGTTATATGTTGGACTCTGGAAAAAAAGAAATACGCTCATAATTATCAACAATTTGTTTAGATCAGATCCTTCAATTTTTACTCGATAATAAAAATTCAATTATAAATTTAATAATCAGTTCGAATTTTTTCATCACTTGACTTTTCTAATTGAAAAATTGCTAGCTAAGCATATTTCTTTTTCTCAGGTGCACTCGCGGTTGACGCGACCGGAAGTTCCATCGACGTCAATAAGCATTCACATGCATCTCAAGCCGAAAGCTACATCCGAGGCACACGGTGATATGACAAGCGGAGGACGTGTTTCTCCCGTAAATTTCACCGCGGTTCGTGGGCCGGCGCCACCGACGCGCACGGTAAACTTAAACCTTTTTTTCGGCACAATCTGCATAATTTCTTCACGCATTAGTATCGGCAAGAAAATGTGGATATTTCATATTTTCAGATGGCACTAATCTTGAAAGGTCGATTTACCAACAATATCCATTTTTTAAATTATTTTTGTCCTCATTCACTGATATTTGGATATTCTTCTATATTTTGCTATCGAGAAGCCGAACACTGAAATGTCTGGATGAGAATAATTGTCCGTATTGGCAATATCAGCTTTTAATATTGGTTCACATAGACTAATAAAATATAATTCGTGGACTTTGACACAGGAAGAAAGTATGACCATCGAGCAGAGAAAAATAGTTTTGTCTGAGACACCATTGCCAAAATCTTGGAGATGGCTGGATTCTCCAGTTAACGAGGCCAAAATTATTTTTGCCAAAATTGATTCGATAACGGAAAGAACAATATTGCTAATAGACATCAATGAGGATTTATCGATGATGGTAAGTTTTTGTGATGATATATCAATATATTTATTGTCATGTTTATTTTACCTCCAGTTATCCCTGTGCTTCTATCCTTCCAACTTTATTACTTTTATTTACCGCAGGTTCGTACGCCCGACGATCGCAGGAAAATTCAGCTGGATGGGAAGGCGACAACAGTAGGCGACACAAACGCTGTGTTCGAATTCATCGACACGTCGAAGGCCTGCAATGGCACTGACACTAGTGCAGAAACGTAATGAGTTGACAGTTTGAAAAATTCCAAATCGTCACTTCGTTAGGAAATGTACATTTCTTTGTAAAATCACATGGGGGACGGGGGGCAATTAGTCTTGCAAAATGACGTGAAGAAAGAAGCAATTATAGTTACTACAACTTGAAAAATTTTCTTAAGGGGGTAGAGAATAAAATTTTAAAAAATAATTTCTATCACCAGAGGGAGTTATACTCTGCACTTTCTTATTTCACTAATGGTTCCTTAGCACTCTACGCTACTTAAAAAATGGGAAACCCCCCTTGCAGAAAGTGATTCTTTAGAAGTTTTCGTAGGCCATTTCTCGAAAAAAGTATATCTATCAAAGAAATACCATTTTCCACGTTCTTATTTCTCCAGCGGGTGTCTTTCCACCAAATGTGCCATTTTCATGGAATAACAATATATAATTTCAGCACTCGTTCGAAGGATTGCCCCATTCTTCTTCGTGAAGACAATTACAAGCGAGCGGTTCCTGTGCCGAGATGCGTGCATTGCCGAAAGCTCAGAAATTTGATTCTGAACAGACGATGCAGGGATGCTGACATCAATGTTCGGTACAGTCGATGCAAGAACAAAGTGTACCAGCAGCAACGACAGTACCGTCGCTTACTTGAAAAGGTTAGTAATCACAAATAATACTTAGTACAACTGAACATTTCTATCTATGATAAACGCCTAACAAACAAAATCCCAACAGCTCAAAACCCAATCAATTAGCCCAAACAAACAAAACCAAATAAAGAAGCCCAAACAACAAAAACAAAATCAAAATAATAAATAGCCCAAACAACCAAAAAAACAAAAACCTTTTCTTGACTGAGATTTGTTAGACAAACCTACTGGAGACTAATAATTTTCTGTCAAAAGTAGTTTCGATTAACTTGTTAACTAAGTCGACTTAGTCGTTTTATCTAACATTCAAAGTTATAACTAGTTTTATGTAACATTCAAATTTCTATAACAGTAAATTCTAGTTCTCACATAGGCATTCAGTACAATCTAGTTTCAACTAGGAAAAGCGCGTTTTAACCGAAAACGGGCATTTACTGTAACATTACTATTTTTAAAGATGAATGGCACGTACAGTCTTTACGAAACCGGAATGGAATGAAAATTTCGCGTACTTAGCAATGGTATAAAAATTTGGAAAACCAATCATATCCGAGCACCCAATAATTATAAATACTAACAATATTATAAAGCTGTTAACAAATTGGTAAAGAAAGGAAACTCTGAGAATATTTAAAAAATTATTCCGTTTATTTCTTTTATTTTAAAACGTTTAAATTTTTCGGTGTTTTGAAATTTTTTTACATTGAAAAAATTACCAAAAATGGCAAATTAATCATCATTTCTTGTATTCGACGGTTTGTCTTTACTCTCGTACAAAATTTCCTATCTATTTAACGAGCGTTTTTGTTTATGCAGTCTGAAAAATATTTGAAAAAATAGAGTTTCAAAACAGCGGAATAATTATGAAAACCTCAAAGGTATTTTTAAAAAAAGTTATTTTAGCATGAAAATGAAAGAAGTTCTTGAATATTTTCAGACTTACCTTTTTGCCATTTTGTTAATAACTTTTTACTATTATTATTATTATTATTATTATTGAAAATTACTGCGCTCAGTATATAACCCAAATAAACATATGATTGATTATTGCACATTTTCGCACAATCCAAGATTCGTCCCTGTTTGTTATTAACCTATGAGGTTGTAATGTTTTTGTCCACATCAATTTGCAGACTCGGAAATTGCGTTCAGCTGTGGTTAGACCTAGGTTAGATTGTGCCGCTGTTAAGAAAGAAACGCTGGAGTCTCAAATTCAAACACTCCCAGAGCATCAGCAACTGGCGGTGAGAACAATAATGCAGCCAGCGCAAGCAAACAGTAACCGCGGTCGTCGATATACAGTACATTGGATTTACGAGTGTCTCCTCATGCGGATCAAAAACGCCAAACTATATGAACACTTGCGTTCAAGAAACATTTTACCCTTGCCGTCCAAGGATACACTCTCGAAGTATATCCAAAAATTAGACGGAACAAGTTATGGTTTTCAAAATGCAGTGTTCGAATGTTTGCGTCGAAAAAGTCTGCATATGGAGAGCTCTCATAAACGAGGTACAAGAAAAATTGAGGGCTTTATCAAAAATAATTATTATTCTATCATTATTTACTTATTATATGTGACAGATTCAATTGATACATGACGGACATAAAATGGCGCGCACGCACACACAGACACATTCAGACGCTCACACTTGTGAAACATATTTAATTTGACAAATATTATTTTAACACGTAGGTGTACTGTTAATCGACGAAATGAAGATCAGCCAGTCCATTGCCTTCAACCGGAAAACAATGGAATTCAACGGTTTCGTGAATCTCGGCAAATATACGCCCGAAAATTCAAAAAATACAAGAGCAGATCATGCTCTTGTATTCATGTATCAACCATTCCGAGGACCATGGGTGCGAGTCTTGGGCTGCTTTTTAAGCAAGAACGCAGTTACCAGCGCCATTTTACATCAATTGCTTTTCGAATGTATAATACTTTTGGGCAATACGGGATTACACGTGGACGCTGTCACCATGGATGGTGCGCAGTGGAATAGAGGAGTTTGGACTTTCTTCGGCATTGAGGATGGCAACTTACATTGCACACATCCTCACGACAATGAGAAAAAATTGCGATTTCTCTCTGATTTTCCGTACCTCATAAAATGTTTCCGAAACACGCTGGTATCGAAGGACGAATTTTGGGTACGTTAGTGGAAGTCAATTTTATCGCGCATTTCGGTGATAATTGAAATAGTTTATAATATGGGATATATATTTTATTAGACTCCTGACGGAACTGTCAAGAAATCACACTCGCTGGCGCTGATTCAACACGAGTCGTATATAAAACCTTCTCTGAAGGTCGCTTATAAACTCACGCCAGAACACTTGAATCCGAAGGGATACCAAAAAATGAACGTCCCGCTGGCGTTCGAGGTAAGTTTATTTTCTTTGCAAACGAATCATTGCATAGAAATTAATTGCTTCGCAAGCTTCTCGTACAGTTCTCGTATACAAAGGTTTCCGATTACCATTGAGAAATTTCCGACCCATTTCACGAGCGCTTTCGTTTAGAAAATCTTGAAATCGTTTGAAGAAATAAAATTTGGAAACACCCAAAAATTTAAGAAAATTCAAGGGTATTTTAAGAATGAACAAATTTATTAAATATAGAGAAAAAACCGTTTTCTGATTACTTTCAGAATTTTTCCTTTTTTTTAACGATTTGTCGATAACTTTTTATTATTGTTATTATGGAAAATTACTAGCCTCAGTTTTTTACATACAGTCGATTATAGAAAAAATTATAGCATAGCCACGTACGCGGAAATTCTCATTCTATTTCGGTTTCGTTGAAATAATACCTGCCATTACATCCTTAATTTCAATCTAAGGCACATATAATCAATTTTAAATACAATAGGCTGAGTACAGGCTTTTACTTAATCGATTATGAATCGTTTTTAGTTATTTTCGGAGAACGTGCGTGTCGCGATGGCATTATACAGCAAGGACGATCGGTGCAGTGAGTTGGCAGACACTGAGGCTACTCAAACGTTCATAAAGAGGGTTGGCGATCTCATTTGCGCTATGATGTCTCGCACCCCTAATGATGCTATGCATTCTGAAGACAACTGCCACCAAAAAAGAGTAACTAAACTTCAATCTTTATGTTCTCCTCGCACAATTGTATCGTGAAATGAAGGTTCATAACCGACGATTCTTGTGAATAATTTAGTAGACTGGGCTCAAAGTTTTATTTATGACTTGATACATAATACATTACATTATAGATTTTGAAGGAAATCAAATTGTAGTCCGAATAAAAACATTTATGTAGGAGAGCATCACCATTATAATAATCGTTTCATATCCACCGTTGTACGAGGAGGAAGTTGATAAGTCCATTCGTTTAATTACAATGATCTTACATTAATTAAACCGTTACCTTAATTCAAATATTTGTCAAGGATTTTTAGTATTTTTTAGGTTTTTACATTTTTTATCCCCCCCCCCCCCCCGGAAGCGTTGTAAATATCTCTGTTAGCCTCATTTACAATCTATGTTTCAGGAACACTTCTTTAACATTTCCTTTTTTCCCTGGATCTTTCATACTGCCTTACGTGGCTACACAGCTCCTCTGCTGGGCTCGTTTTCAGCTGCTCTTCGATCATCTGCGTCATTTCTTCGCCTCGTTTTCCTCCTAACCACCTATCGAATTCCCCTACAATTTCGCTAGTCATTTCTTTCCTGATCATCACACACTCTCATACATGCCTCAGATTTTCACTTTCTTTCTCACACGATCCGCACTAAACATCCGTGTATCCTTCATTTCCCTCTTTACCCATATTCCCACATCTTATACTTGACGATGTCTCTTTTGTTTCTTCGTTCATACCCTGGATTTCCCAATACTCTTTGAACCAGTGCAGCCGGATCGCGCGCGAGAGTTACCCTCTCTCTAGTCCCTCGCGCGCCCATCACACAATCATAGTAGCGCGTGTCCGTGAGCGAGCGACGCTCGGACATCTTCGGAAAGAGCCGAGTGCCGTCGAACTGTCCCGACCGCGCCTTCGGCAGCTACACCAACACATAGACACGCTGAACACGTCCATGTGCGGCCAAGCCGAACGAAGGCTTCGAGGGAAAAAGCAATCTGAGCACGGCCCGCGCGTGACGTCACGCCACGGCACGCGCGAGGCTTTTAGATGATTTCAATGCTTATTTAGCTCTTGATTCTCTGCGTTATTAATGTATACAAAAAAATGTATCGCGCACTCTGAACGCTTATTTTTTTAGTTTATACGTTAATTTAAATATATTAATAAATCTAAATTACAACTTATTTATCTTCTAAAAAATTGTTTACGCTTTACTCACACCCGTCCTTATGCCAAATAAATTATAATTCAGAAAAGTAAGTGGAAAAATATTTATATTCGTATTATTATATTAATTCTCATACTTTCATCAAGCGATAAAGTATTATCTCCAAAAACAAGTGAATCATCAATCCGGCCGCCAATCGTAATTGCCAGAAAGTGCATCTTTAACACAAGTGATAAGATGGTCCCTTGGTAGCGTTCCTGGCTTCGGTCCGTAGGGGCGCAGGATCGTTCCTCATGCTCAGCGCTTTTTTTTAAATCATGGTTACTATTGATTTTGATTTGATTAGTTATTTTTATTAGTTATCATATTTATTTTAATTAATTATCTTTTAGTACCGAAAAATTTATCGCGCACTCTGACCGCTTATTTTATTAGTTTTTCCGTTAATTTAAATATACTAAATCTAAAATACAACTTATTTATCTTCTAGCAAAATGTTTGCGCTTTACTCACACCCGACCCTATGCCAAATAAATTGTAATTCATAAAAGTAAGCGGAAATATATTTATCTTCGTATTATTATATTCATTCTCATATACTTTCATCAAGCAAAAAAGTATTATCCCCAAAAACAATCACCCATCCGACCGCGAATCGTAAGTACCAGAAAGTGAACATACATTGACACAAAAAATTAAAGGAGCAAGAAAAGTTGAACTTCGTCAAAAGTGGTCGTACAAAAAAAAAGGATGTTAAAGCTTCAAGTTTCTAGTTTTAGTTCCGACAATGATTTTTTTTTGAGAATCACTGATTGCGCGGTAGGAACAAATATCACGGCAAAAAAAATTTTGCAAATTTTTACGTTTTTCAAAGTTCTGCACGTGTTTTGGAGATTTTTTTCGGACTTGACCAATATCAAGGTCATTGAGCCCATTCAATTCAGTTCAATTTGCTTCTTTTTTTATCTCCTTACGACCATTTTTCGCTGAGATATCGGCCTCGTCGTCGGCCTCTGAATGAAAAAACGTCCTTTTGTCTTCAGTCATCGATATCTCGGGAACTAATGGTCGTACGGGAATTCGACCGACAATTTTGGAAACGTGAATACATACTCTACAAGCTCTGATTATTATTGTAGGTTTAAAAAAAATTATTTTTGCCATCAGTTTTAAAAAAGTACAAAAAATCGATGTTTTCTTGTTTTTTTTTAAATCCACCACCGCTACTTTGCAAATGTTGCGATAAACACTATTGTTGATGAACGGTCATTTGGCTCAATATGTCCCCAAGAGATATGCAAAATTCCAAATTGATCCGTTCATCGGTCTTTCTTGCCCGATTGACCAAAATATGAAAAAAAATTAAAGGAACAAGTTTCCTCCTTCTCAGACATCATTTCATGATTATTAAGAGGAAAAACAACTTTTCACTACTTTTCGTACAAGTGGGTATTGAGTACGCATTAAATGTTGGAAAAGAACTCTGAAAATCATATTGACTACAAATTTTCGATTTTTTTTTTTTTAATAACAAAAATGTTGAAATTTTTTTGTTTATAAAAAAATCTATTTCGATTTTTTTAATTTTTTTAATGTTGACATTTTTTTTCAATTCAACATTGTACCGCCAGCATTAGAATTACCCAAAGTGTACGTAGATTACCCAAAGCGTACCTCCCCGTGGTATGCTTTGGGTAATTCTAATGCTGGCGGTACAATGTTGATTTGAAAAAAATTTCAACATTAAAAAAAAAAACCAAAACTGATTTTTTTATAAAAAAAAAAATTTTCAATATTTTTTTTATGAAAAAATTTTTTTTTCGAAAATTTTTGGTCAATATGATTTTCACGGTTTTTTTCCAACATTCAATGCGTACTCAATACCCAATTGTACGAAAAGTAATGAAAAGTTTTTTATCCTCATAAAATGATGTCTGAAAAGGAGGAAACTTGCTCCTTTAATTTTTTTTCAAATTTTGGTTAATCGGGCAAGAAAGACCGATAATCGGATCAACTTGGAATTTTGCATGGCTCTTGGGGACATATTGAGCTGAATGACCGTCCATAAACATTAGTCTTTATCGCAATATTTGCAAAGTAGCGGTGGTATCCATAAAAACCAAGAAGACATCGTTTTTTTTGTACTTTTCTAAAACTAATGGCAAAAATAAAAAATAAAAGTTTCACTACAATAATAATCGGAGCTTGTAGAGTATTCACGTTTCCAAAACTACCGATCGAATTCCCGTACGACCATTAGTTCCTGAGATATGTCAGCGAAAAATGGTCGTACGGAGAGAAAAAAAGCAAATTGAAGTGAATTGAATGGGCTCAATGACCTTGATATTGGTCAAGTCAGAAAAAAATCTCCAAAACACTTGCAAAACTTTGAAAAACGTAAAAATTTGCAAAATTTTTTTCGCCGTGATATTTCTTCCGACCGCGCAATCAGTGATTCTCAAAAAAAAAATCATTGTCGGATCTAAAACTAGAAACTTGAAGCTTTAAAATCCTTTTTTTTTGTACGACCACTTTTGACAAAGTTCAACTTTTCTTGCTCCTTTAATTTTTTGTGTCAATGTATGTTCACTTTCTGGTACTGACAATTCGCGGTCGGATGGATGATTGTTTTTGGGGATAATACTTTATCGCTTGATGAAAGTATATGAGAATGAATATAATAATACAAAGATAAATATATTTCCGCTTACTTATATGAATTACAATTTATTTGGCATAGGGTCGGGTGTGAGTTAAGTGCAAACATTTTGCTAGAAGATAAATAAGTTGTATTTTAGATTTATTATATTTAAATTAACGTAAAAACTAATAAAATAAGCGGTCAGAGTGCACGATAAATTTTTCGGTACTAAGAGATAACTAATTAAAATAAATATGATAACTAATGAAAATAACTAATCAAATAAGAATTAAGGATGTTGGGTCCCAAATCGCAAATGATGATAAAATTCTGAAAATTTGGTATGTTTTTGTATGAAGTATTTCAGAGGTCGTGTAAAAATTTCACGACAATGAGGAAGCTCGTTATTGAACAATTAACATTCACAAATTAAATGCTGTCTTATGGAAACTGATGTAACTTTGCAATAAGTTTTTCTTTTGACCTCTCAATTTTGTAATATCTACAATATACTGAAAGCAACGAAAACAAAACGAAGTTTATTGATAAATTCTTTTTTATTTCTTTTAAAAATTGTTCTTACCAAAATGTTAATTTTTTAATAACGAGCTTCCTAATCGTCGTGAAATTTTAACACGACCTCTTTAATACTTCATACAAAAACATACCAAATTTTCAGAATTTTCTCATCATTTTTTTATTTCAACCCTTAAGGAGGTTGAAGAAATGATGATAGAATTCTGAAAATTTTGAATGTTTCTACATGAAGTATTCAGGAGGTCGTATAAAAATTTCATGACGATTAAGAAGCTATTTATTGAACAATTAACATTAACATGTTTTATAGGGACTCAACATCCTTAATAGTAACCATGATTAAAAAAAAAAGCGCTGAGCGTGAGGAACGATCCTGCGCCCCTACGGACCGAAGCCAGGAACGCTACCAACGGGACCATCCTATCGCTTGTGTTAAAAATGTATTTTCTGGCACTTACGATTGGCGGCCGGATTGATGATTGACTTGTTTTTGGAGATAATACTTTATCGCTTGATGAAAGTATGAGAATTAATATAATAATACGAATATAAATATATTTTCACTTACCTTTCTGAATTATAATTTATTTGGCATAAGGACGGGTGTGAGTAAAGCGTAAACAATTTTTTAGAAGATAAATAAGTTGTAATTTAGATTTATTATTATATTTAAAATAACGTATAAACTAAAAAAAATAAGCGTTCAGAGTGCGCGATACATTTTTTTGTATACATTAATAACGCAGAGAATCAAGAGCTAAATAAGCATTGAAATCATCTAAAAGCCTCGCGCGTGCCGTCGCGTGACGTCACGCGCGGGCCGTGCTCAAATTGCTTTTTCCCTCGAAGCCTTCGTTCGGCTTGGCCGCACATGGACGTGCTCAGCGTGTCTATGTGTTGGTGTAGCTGCCGAAGGCGCGGTCGGGACAGTTCGACGGCACTCGGCTCTTTCCGAAGGTGTCCGAGCGTCGCTCGCTCACGGACACGCGATACTATGATTGTGTGATGGGCGCGCGAGGGACTAGGGAGAGGGTAACTTTCGCGCGCGATCTGGCTGCACTGCTTTGAACCCTATCCTTGTTTCCTTTTCTTTATATTGTTTGCAGTATGTCGATGCATCAATTTTAACGAGTTCCCTCTGTATTTCCTGCTGTGTATTTTAATTGTTAAACCTCTTACTACAATTGCTCTACCTCTCCAGTGTTCATATTTCTGATCATTGTCCATATATTCCCTCATTAGAACTTTCGTTTTACTTATCTTGTCAGTTAACTTGTTTTTCTCGACATAACCTTCCAGCGTATGCAACATTTCTCTCAGTCCCTCGCTCTCGTCCGCTACCGGTACGATAATATTTGTTAAGAATTTTATTTACTTTCGGACCGATATGGTCCGCCGCCCATTTGTAAGAATAATTTCACTTGAGATATGTAAGTGCAATGACGAAAATGTATCGAGAACGCAGCGCTAAATCTCGGAGGTAGAAAAGCTCTTATTGAAAGTCATCGCTTATCAATGTCCCTTGGAATATTACCAAGTTAATGACTCCTCCGCAAACCAATGTAGCTATTTAAATTGTTCGGCGAATTCTTGATATTACAATACCAATCAGTATTCAATTTTCATTAGAGGAGTTTATAAAAAATCAATGAATATTTGACCTATTTGACCAATGAAACCTTGCCATCAAACGAGACAAAAATTCCATCTGCTACAAAATTACAAAAATTATATTACTTGCAATTCCCATCCATAATAAGTTTACGTACTTTATACAATTTTACCAGTATGTTGCAGAGTGTTCTGGAGGAAGGCGAAACAATAAGCGGCGATTACCATTTCGTCGAAAGTAGAATAGTTATTATAACTTTTTAGGCACTCGCAGGTCTTGGACGCAGACTACCTCGCCTTATATCACGAATGTCATGCGACGAGATGAGGTTGTATAAACTAAAGGAGCAAAAAGGTAACAAATTTGAAACGGGCATTAAGGAATACTATAATATCCACTCTGGAGATGATCGTGTTTCACGGGAGAAAAGTTCACGAGAGGAGTCAGGAGAGAGGAGAGGAGGGAGTAAAAAAGGTTAGTGTTCAACAATATAATGAATGCAGTATTGTGCTTGCGTTTGCTCTGGGTTTGTTTACACGGTTATCTATTGTTGCACATATAATGATGGAGAAAGACGATGTACTCATTCCATTTCATATCGGTTTTCACTTGTAGCTGCCGTGCTACTGGAACTTTATGTTATACGCTTTTAAAGCAAACTGTACTGTATGAACAATTCCGAACCACCTTGCAATATGACCCAAAAACTTATGCGGTTTGTATATTTTTTTATTTTCGTTCATTCTCTTGCACACTTGGATGTATCAATCGCCTTTTATATTTGGCTGCCATGTCTGAATTTCTCCTGATAAAAATTTGCAAAAAGCTTCTTTTCAGGAGAATCTCAACAACGCAGTTGCATCGTAAAGTTAACTTACGAACTTGCACGATCCTGTTTGCCGTTAGTATTCCCTAACATAAAGATAACGTACTAACGTTTTAATGTCGCTTATTGAGTTCAAGAACGAAAGGGAATTGCGGAAATGTATAATATTAAATCCCAGAATGATACATAATAATAAAATTCAACCAGCCGTCGCTCTAGTCGTTTGTCGATAATCGTCGCATATAATTTAATATCGCTATCGATGATCTCGGGAAATTTAATTGTACTAATATTGTTACTAATGTCAATATGACGATGGTGCTTTTGCGATTTGTTTAGCTTTTCCTTCATGTGACTCAAGCCCTCGAATTCAATTGTAAATGGCGTATATAATGTAGTGCTAACGTATTCATCGCAAACTGTGTGCTGCCTCTGACGAGGATGACAAGACAAATTCGAATGTGTTTGCAACATATAGCTCCGCTAATGGAAGATGACTCTGAATGAATGTCATTTTACCATTTTCATTACTTATACCATTAGATAAGGATAAACAATACGTCCATGCTGCATGTTGTGTTTTCCCGTTTTTTTTTTAATTTTTAAATTTGATTTGCCTGTCTACATCAGACGATCACATACACGAACGCACTTGCACATATGACATTCTCGCCTGCACATTGCCAGAAAGCACGTGGTTTTTTTACAAGCTCGTAAAAAAATTAACATTAAAACATCGGCACTGCAGCTTGGCGAATTTATTTAATATTAATTTCTATTGCAGGCTGTCGTTGATTTCTTGCAATATCTGCAAGCGTGGGAGTACATGGCAAAAATGAAAGGAATTTCCGTACCAATTTCGACCAGTACCCTGACGGGTTTGAAGGTGACGCTCGGTGCTACCATCGAAATACTAGAGCTCCTACACGACGAATCCAGTTTCGAGTACCTCATGACATCTCATCTCAACCAGGACGCTTTGGAGGTATGTATGATTTATTTCCCAAATGTGGCATCTAGGTTACGTATTATGAAATTTGTTTGGATAAAGTTATGGGAAAATGTGAGTCTTTAATGAAATATGTGTAATTTGTAATTCAAACTCGGAGCTTTGACTATAGTAATGCGTTGTCATTGACTGAGTTTGTGTCGCCAATATTTTCCTCCATCCTGAAAAAGATAATAAATTTTCTCTGTGAAATAACTATTGTTTTTATCGGCTGTTGTTCCTATTGCCTCTATTGACTATATTCTCTGTTGTTTCATTTGTGTCGTAATTACATTAACCTGCAATATCTTGTACCGTGATGGAAAATGTCGACTGATTGCAGAGGTTCATCGGGATCATGAGGTCCTCGTGTGGGTCAAACGATCACCCCGATCCCGTGCTTTTTTCCCAAGTATTCCGCCTGTTGTGCACTTATTCGTTGGTCAAGCCTCCTAAGGGATCGAACGTGAGCGGCGTGGAGCTATTGGAGACGCTCATGCAAACTCCTGAATCCCTCGCAACTGCCCGAGATCCACGAAAAGAGTGGCTTGGGAAAATTGATCACCTTCTGGAGGGCGCCCAATTCTCGGAAGAAACGAACCAACCGCAATCACTGTCGGGTTCAGCGATATCGCGCTTCCATGACCACACATACGACATATCGAGTACTAGCGATGAGGTTCAATGTTATCTAGCGGGTTATATTGTCCGTAAAATGCGACGCTCACTCCAGTGCAACGATTGTCGTAGTTTATTGGAAGCCCAACACGACCTTCATGAATCACGAGAGGTTTTAATCGAGGCTCTGGACCATGGGAAATTGTCATATCCTAGTAAATCACTCTTCGAAATGACAAAGAAACTAGAGAGCGTGGTTCTGAAAGTCGTTGGCACAATGGAAATGAAAATTGATATACTTTCCACACTTTTGGAAGAAGTTTCTCAACTGCAGTCGTCGCCATTACTAGGATGCCCGGATCATTCAAGGGAGACGATACGAAAAGTGATCGATTTTTACTTGATCATGCGTGGAAATTTCCTCAGCAAGTCGTACAATACGAACAATAACAACAGCCAAGAGAGAGGCCGAATACACCGCAAACAAGCAAGACTGTATGAAATTGTATTACTGCTACGTCTATATTGATACTGTTATAGCTACTACTACTACTAATACTAATACTAATGCTATTTATTCTACTTACTAATATTCATTACTACTGCGACTGGTGCTGCTTATCTTATAAAATAGCATCTATCAGTGTTGTTGTGAATGTTTGCGACTTTTAAATTTATACACGATTTTTTCTTTTGTGTTATCGATGCTGATCTAAGAAAACGGGGCGTTATACGTCAACGAATGGAAACACGCAACATCAAAGTTGAGTGGGTACGAAAGAATTCTTTTTGCAGAATAGATTCGTGGCACATAAAGTCTCGTCAAACGAAATTCACGACAATTTCTCCTATGAGACTGGTTTGTTTAGATGCGTGGAGGACAAACATGAAAATCTCGCAAAATGGTCTTGCGCTAATGTCAGCGAATCGTTTGCCAATATTGAGCTGGACCTTTCCACTTATACGCACAGCTTAGTGCAATTTTGTTTGTCTATGAAAGATCAGTTACGTGAGTATATTAACAATTATGTTTTTATCATCTTTTACACATACTTCTCTATTTTAAATATTACCATCGTGCAATGTTAATTTTTTTAGGCAGTGAAGCTGCAACAAAAAACAGGCACAGATGTCACAATCAAATTATCGAAGAATCTTTTCGTGGAAGAACGAGTTTTCCAAGATCAATCATTAATTTTCAGAATGATAACAAGGAAAACGGCGATGAAGAGTTCGCAAAAACAGAGAAAATAAAGACGATACATCGTTAGTCAAAAATGAGAATTTGTCTCGTCGAGTACTGGAAAATTACGGTTGACTGGGCAACTTCATACACGCCGTAAGACAGACGGAACGCTTGCGATTTGAAAAAAAAAAATTAAAAACTAATTAAAACGATATGTGTATCTTATCTGAAAATCTAGTACTTTGTATAGTGCTAGATAATTATAGATTTTTGCACTTTTTTGTTGTTTTTAAAAAAATATAAACATACACGTACTAGCACCCTCAAACATATACTACACAATCGCACAGTGTATAAAAGTAAACAACCCGATTAAAAGTGAATTTTTAATAATCTTATACATACAACACTATCTGTATATATACATAAAGTTATATTTGTATATATTTATATATATTCAAATATATCAACTTGACATCAAATATATGTATTCAGAAAAATAAATGAATTCATCTACGAGGTATTTTTTCATCCCATCAAATAGCCGTTATTATTAGTGTTTTCAATGCTTTGGGTTTGGGTTGTTTGAGTTCCGTTTATCTACATAATGAAAATTCGTTTAATCGTACTATCATCATCTAAAATTAACATGCTCGGCATCTTTCGGTCGACAGTTTGTTCTCAGATTTTTAGTAGGTACAATTGCAAAGTATTCGAAATATCGTTACACTGTGTCATTTCACTGTCAGCGCGTTCATACGGTTCATTTGGCAAAACAAAAAATTCTCCGAGGAGGATTTAAACTCGGGACCACGTGTTCGTAGCGGGAGCGTTATCCCCGAGGCCATCTTGCCTATCACAAATTAATGTTAGAATTGTTGTATTTCGATGGCGGCTCTGCTTAGGATTAGCATCAGAGCTTCAAGGATATTCACACTATTATAGCTGTATGACTGCTCTCTACTTAGTTTTAACAATAGTATAAATAATAATATGAATAATATCAATTATCTTAGATGCTTTGATGTCCTCCATCTCTGTCACATGCAACTCACTTCTCAGGATTTCCTTAATCTGTCTCCCTCGCCCGCAACTAACTTCATGGTAATAGCGCGAGCGCTGCGCCTCACTATTTCAAACGATTTTGTGGTCATCTTTTTCATATGTCTCCCATAAGAGTTCGACCTCCTTTATATAGCCTCCATGATACAGGTCTTGAAACTCGCTCAAAATTTCAGTGGTGGGGGATGGCCTCTTATTGAAGCACCGAATGTTTCAACTCTTGATCACGAGGGTCGCTGCTGTAGAGTGATGCAGGCTGTGTGAGAGAGACGGAGATTTCAAAAGTAAACAAACCCCAAACATAAACGCTGATTTACGCGACCACACGTGACGTGCTCTACTTGTTAACTTGTAAAAACGATGATATTGAAAAATGACTAAGTGGTGTATTGTGCCAACGTGTAGAACAGGGTCTCGGAGTGAAAAATTGAAACGCTCTGTGTTTTGGGTGCCGAGAGACTTGGCGCAGTTAAAAAAATGGGAGGCCGCGATAGCGGGAGTTGGAAAATTAGAGCCGAGACACGTTGTGTGCGAAAACCATTTCGAACCGAAATACATTCATCGAGAATGGGTCAAACATGACTCGAACGGCCGCATAATAGCACAGTTAGGTTTATTAGACAAATTGTGTGTACACATTAAACGATTGCAGCCGGACAAATTTCCCTCTGTTAAGATCGCGTACAAGCACCCGCAGCTCGATAAACTTGCGGTTCCATCGAAGTATGATGACATTTTACATATCGAGGGATCCGTCAAACCTTTTAATGAAGTTGTGAGCAATGGGAAAAATGCTCCGAGCCGAGATCCTGTGAGCTGTGTCTTAAATCCGAGCCGAGCCCCTCCGAGCCAAGATTCTTGGAGCCAAGATCCTCTGAGCCAAGATTCTCCGAGTCAAGATCTTCTGAGCCAAGAACTTCCGGGCCAAGATCCTCCGAGCAGAAGATCCTCCGAGCCAAGGTCCTCCGAGCCAAGACCTTCTGAGCCAAGATCTTCCGAGCCAAGATCTTCCGAGCTAAGATCCTCCGAGCCGCGATGCTCCGAGTCAAGATCCTCCGAGCCAGGGTCCTCCCAGCCAAGATCGGAGCCAAAATCCTGTGAACAGCAAATCTTCAGCGCTTGAGACGAATGAAGATGAATTTGATGGCTTTAGACACTTACAGCTCATGGAAATTTCAACTCACAGCATTAGTGCTCATGAGCAGGAGTCTACTGAAATGAAAAGTATATATTTTAATATGTATAAAAAATGCAATCGTACATGATTTCTATTGTTTTATTCCGGTATATTACAGATGTCTCGAGTGTACCTGTAGTACTGGAAAAACAGCTTGGTGTTCCACTGATGGAAGTTGCATGTAGTGATTCTGCTCATGCGGCATGCAGTGATCAGTCAGTTCAAGATGGCAAAGCCTTGGTAGCATCTGCAAAGCCTTTTACAGTGTGTTCATCTGTCATCATCAGAGAAGGTAAGTTTAAACAC
Source organism: Ophion costatus (assembly GCA_951751655.1). NCBI lineage: Eukaryota > Metazoa > Arthropoda > Insecta > Hymenoptera > Ichneumonidae > Ophion > Ophion costatus. Next base: position 18,335,317 of record OX632356.1, on the reverse strand, counting down.
AGCAGGAGGGGCGGGTCACCTAATAATTATGAACTTATGAATTATGATTAAATTGCAGTACGAAAAAAAATAAAAAATAGTTTTCATACATATGTTTGACCTAACATTATTTTTATCAGTACTTACCCATTTTTGAAGCCGGAAACCGCGAAAAATAATATTTTTCGAAAATCATTGTCAATACTTACCCAGGTTAGGAATCCAGAGAAAGTGGAAAAAAAATCTCGAAATAATAATGTACAAGAATAAATACACCTACCCATTTCTACACTCGCTCACTTCTTGACACACACCAATTGAGATACAATAGCACAAAAAAGGTCTAATCAAAACTCATCTTGACGAGTCATGTACAAGCTAAACATGACTAATGCTAAAATGTGGTCACTTTTGGGGGTCAGCGGCTTGATGGGAGAAACGAAGACATGGTTCGCTCACCCATTAGACGACGAGCGTAAAGTGTTTGCATTCTCAGATACTCCGCATCTAATCAAGAATATTCGAAATCGGCTGTACAACAAGAAGAAATTGCGGGTAAGTTGTTACACCTAAAAATTGTAAATATAATGAGCATATATTTATTGTCGATACTTACATATGTTTAAAAATCGAAATACCAGAGTAATAAAAGTGTTTCAATACTTACCCGCGTTTAAAGCCGATAACATGCGGAAAAGAATGACGATAAAATAATTCGAGCTTAGAAAAAACTGAAGATAATTATTGTCAAAGCTGATCCGCGTTTGCAAACCAGAGCACCGGAAAAAAATCTACGTAAAATATTGTGTATATTTTCATTTTTAAACTGGAATAGCAGGAACAAATCGATAAAAAAGGTTTGTCAATATTTCCCCATGCCCAATAGCCAGAACCCTTGAAAAAAAGAAAAAATTTAAGTTAATTGTGGTTGCTACTTACCCGCATCTGAAAATACTTACGCGTTGTTGAAGGCTGGAAGACGTTGAAAAAAAGAAAAAAATTCAGTTAATTGTGGTAACTTAAATTGTGTACTTACATTGTGGTAACTTAAATTGTGGTAACTTAAACGCGGGTGTACTTACTCACGTTTGGAAGTACGTACCCGTTGTTGCAAGCTGAAACACCTGAAAAACAAAAAATTTAAGTTAGTCGTGGTAACTATTTACCTGCGGTCGAAAACACTTACCCGTTTTTGAAAGCTGGAACACCTGAAAAAAAAACAAAAAAATGAAGTTAATTGTGGTAACTACTTCCCCGCGTTGAAAAATACTTACCTGTTGTTGAAAGCGGAAACCCCTGAAAAAAGTTAATTGTGGTTGCTACTTGCTCGCGTCTGAAAATACTTACCCGTTGTTGAAAGCTAGAAACATGGAAAACAAGTGAAGGGATAATCCGCGTTGATACTTACATGCATTGCAAAATATATGAATACTCAACAATTGCCAACATTGGGAATATCATACAGGCTATTGGATATTTCGATTCTTCCGCAGTTGAAATCCGCTGAGAACTACATCAGCTGGGAGTATTTTAATGTTCTGTACGAGCTCGACAAAGACCACCTTGGGAATGCCCGAGCCTGCCCGAAAATAACTGCTAGGCACGTAATATTGGACAACACGTCGAAAATGCGCGTTCGACTAGCAACTGAAGTATTTTCGATATTATTACTGCAATAAAATAAATTACATTGTTATTACGCCGTTGTACTAATCTATATGCCGCTATCTAATCGATCGCTACGAGTTCGAGTACTTGTTGCCCGGCAAAGTAAATCAAGATAACTTGGAGGTAATTTGTTGTGAATTCATGGCTGCTACCCTTCTTTGAGAAAATGTTCTGACAATTTCTTGTTTTTAAAAATATTTTCACGTATATTTGATTCTTGAAGATTGATAACTTCATTTCAATGTTTCAGAAATTTTTCGGCACGATCCGTCAAGCGGCAGGCTGCAACGATCATCCGAACTGCTCTACATTTTTACAGCTCTACAAGTTATTATCGGTCTACGGTGTCATTAAACCACCGAAATCTGGAAATTGCACCGGTTCCGATGAGAATTCGCCACCGATTTTAATTTCACTCAGCGATCTGAAGGCTGCTTACGGCGACAAGGTGGAGGCTAAAAGTTCTCGATGCATGCAGGAAATCAAGAAAAAATTGGATACGGCATCACAGCATGGTGATTGGGAGGCGGATGATGTCATCGATAGTAATCCCGACCACGATTATGCTCTCGCCCCTGTGCTCGACTGCATAATTTATTACGTGACAGGTTTTCCGTTTTAACTGGTTTTGCTCACTCAAGCTTTTTCTTACTAATCATAAATTTAGGTATTTGATATACAAGCATACCTCGTAATCACGCATTGCTTCTTTTGCTAGCTAGGTATACAATCAACGTAGAATTCGAATTTTCCTACTTCTGGGGCCACGTTTTTCACATTAATGGTACGCTAATATACTTACCCTGCACTTCCAGGTTACCTGTGCAAACAGGTTTTAAATCGGTATAGGTCCTGTACGTCGTGTGATAGAGCTGTGAAATTAAACTCGGGTTGCACTTCTTCTCTGTCGCAACTAGTGACAATGAAGACTCGCGGTGGCTTGATTCATGCTAATTTGCATTTTGTGCGGCTTATTCGTCACGTCGAAGCATCGTTTGCGGAATACTCTTCGAGCAAAAATGTCTTCGATTTGACTGCCAATGAAGTCCTTGAGACTTACGAATTTACTTTTCCGTGTGCAGAACATGCTTCCGAAAATTTATCGTATGCCATTGTGTACTACGTTCGACTGAGAATGCGGCAACATACGCATCAGAAAAATGTACAGTGCGATAAAAAATATGTCCAACGAAATAAGATGGCAAAATGGACACGCCATTAACATTAATTCCAGAAAGAGCACGAAATTGCCTAACTATAATCTGCAAAAACACTTATTCCTTCACTTCTGTTGCAAAACACTTGCAAAATAAAATTGTTTGATCATCGCGACATCAATCTGCTCACACCTATAATGTATGATAATTTCAGGACACGTGAAACAAAATCTTTTTTTTTAAGGACAATAAAACCTTCAGTTTTTGGAATGATTGAAATTATTTATTCCGCGTTAGAGCCGCGAACCTGAAAAAAAACAGAAAAATTACTGGGATAATTACAATAAATACTTTCCAGGCTGGAAAACATAAAACAAAGTAAGTGAATTATTTTCATTTATCCTAATCAAGAGTCGTTCGCTTAAAGGTCGGAAAAGAGGTGTTTTTTTTTTAATTTACCAACGCAAACCGTTCCAGAAATTACAAAGTAGAGATTATTAAAAATGTTTCTTGGGACATGCATTAAAATTTTTCGAAGAGGAAATAAAGAATTGCAAAAGAAGCACTGTTTCTTAAGTATTTGTTTCATTTTCAAGAAATACATCCTGCAAGTTTTCGGTCAGGAATAGTTGTTATTTATTTTCCGGTCAATTAAAACAACGCGTAAAACCTATTTTTTTTACAAAAGGTAAAACATGTTTTAAAAAAACCGAGCGCACAGGGATCGAACCCCGGAAAGCAGAATTTCGAAGCTTGCACCGAACCCCTCGACCAACACGAGCTCACATTGGCACCTATATAAAACACATTCATGTTCATTGTACCCACTTGGATAACTATAGTCTTTTGGTTTTTGTCAGGTTTACGATAAAGTTTCCTTTAATTGTATTTAGGTCCATTATGCATTTTTAACATTGAATATCATAATTTGCCTATACCAGCCAATTGCACAGCTAGGTTAGGTTCCTAAGAGTCAACAATCGATTGCCATCTCTCTCGCACAGCCTGCATCACTCTATCGCAGCGACACTCGTGGTCACTAGGCGAAACGGCCGGTGCTTCAATCCGATGACGTACCCCCACCACCAGAGTTTCAAGCCAGTATGTAAGACCGTGGGTGAGACCACGGTCTTACATACAGGTCTGGAAACCCTGCCAGAAATCGCATGGTGGGGGTAGGCCGCTTACTGACGAAAATTTTCGTTAAGAATTGACACTACGTGGCGCTGCAATCTTGCCCTGTAGAGATTCGGTCTGTGTTGCTCTCTACTCCTGTAGTTGTTTGTCCGCGGCTTGTCCAGGTCTGTAAATGTCTGTAAGGTAGGAAGAGACAGGAAAAGATTGTGCATTTCTTCTCGGGTACAGTGACAGACTCATCAGTAGGGCTGTGTCACTGCACCCTGCCCTAGCCGCGCTGGGTGTTAGGATCTAGGGGACGGACGGTTGTATATATTGGAACGCATGCCCCTGCGACCGCTTGTGAGAAACGCTGGAACGATGTGTAGCCGCGTAGCGGTGAGATGGTGGAACTAGCAGGACCGCCACACCCCCAGTTGAACATAACCACCAAAAATAATTTTTCTAAACAAGCCCACTCTTCGGGGACAGTTTGCTAACATTTAAGTTATAGCCGAGCTTGGGGTTGAATTAGATTTGGCAGCTTGTTGGGTTGGTTCACCGCTTTATTTTATATATATAGATATAAAATAAAACCGCTTTACCAATATATATATATATATATATATACTGCGGAACCAATAATTGAAATGAGGTGTTACGGAGACAGGCTGATGTAGAGTATTGCGGCGACTAGTTCTGCCTTTTTTCAATACCTTCGTCCGCCCCCGTACCGCACTTCGCCGACAACTCTTTTAAGATAGCAGCGCCCCTAGGGCCGGTGTATTAAAAAATTTTCGTCAGTAAGCGACCCTCCTCATCCGACGAAGTTCCCTGCCCTGTATATAAAACCGTGGGTGAGACCATGGAGACTAGAGTAAAGGAGCCCGAACGCGTATAGGAATAGCATTATAAACGAGCTCCATAAACTTAGCCGCCGACTATGGAAATATCGAATTTTTTTGTACGTCAATCGATTGTTAGTCTTTTGTTAGTGTTTGTTAGACAAAACTCAGCGTTTGTTACACGTTATTTATTGAATAAAACGAAAAACAAATTTATGCCAAAGTTAGCCGCAAAAAATGGTTTTCTCGTGATTTCGAGTTTTCTTCGTAACTAATCGATTGTTAGTCGTTTGTTAGTGATTGTGAGTCACGTCATATCGTTTGTTAGAGCTCAATTATCATTAAATTAATGAAAAACTTTTCGGCCCTAGAGCGCGCTGCGAAGCAGGAGATCGCAATTGCCGTCATAGGTGGTATACTCCATTGATAGTAAGCGGGTCTTTCAAGAGCGGCTGTACATGTAGAGATTCGGTCTGTGTGGCTCTCTACTCCCGTAGTTGTTTGTCCGCGGCTTGTCCAGGCTGTAAAGTCGGTAAGGTAGGAAGAGGCAGGAACAGATTGTGCGTTTCGTCTCGGGTACAGTGACAGACTCATCAGTAGGGCTGTGTCACTGCACCCTGCCATAGACGCGCTGGGTGTTAGGATCTAGGGGAAAGACGGTTGTATATATTGGAACGCATGCCCCTGCGACCGCTTGTGAGAAACGCTGGAACGATGTATAGCCGCGTAGCGCTGAGATGGTGGAACTAGCAGGACCGCCACAGTAGCCCCCCAGTGGCAGCGTTGTAAAGTATGCTGGAGGAGGAGTGTGCGGGATGAGGCATTCTCGAAGCTTGAGCGTATTATGCCGTGTTAGTGAGGCCATTTGAGTACGTCTGTACCGACATGCCCTCACGTGTGGCGGCTCGTTAGCTGAGTGTGTGCCTGGGACCCCATTGGTTGTACCGTGTGTGTGAGCTGTGAGCGTCGTGGCCGTGCATGTGTGTGAGCGTGCGTGCGTCGTTTCTGTTGGCTGGCTCGTTGATTGGCTCGTACGGCGATAGTTTGTCTGACTCCATTGTTTTTTTGACGTTCCGTGTTCGTATCACGTTGGGGCACGGTCTTACATACAGGTCTTGCAGCGAAGCTAAATTTTCGTGGTGGAGGTAGGCACTCTTATATGTTTTAATTTTCGATTCACTAGGCGCCGCTACGCGTCGCTACTAGCAAGGGGAAGTAGTTTTCCTCTTACCGGCGAATGGCCGCAAGTTGTATACGTATGTTTTTGTGGTGTGATTGTCGAAAGTCGAAATAACCTTTATTTGCGATCATTTTTTGTGGTGTTTTTACGCATAAATGTGGATTTTTTTTGGTAGTTTGCGAAAGTTGAGGAAGTTTTTTGGTAGTTTGCGAGAACAAAAATGCGAAATGGTGAAGGGTTGCGCGGTTCGCAATTGCAAAACGGGGTATAAAAATAATAAGCAGAAATGCTCCGTGTTTCGCGTGCCCAGAAACGTCGAACGATATAAAAAATGGCTCGATGCTATTCCCGGACTGAAAGAATCTCAGTACGTGTGCGAAAAACATTTCGAAGAACGATGCATTGTCAGACATTGGAGAAAAAGGGATGCAAATGGTCGGATTATCGCTGAAGTATGTTTATTCATCGATTTTTTTTTAGTCGATGATCATTCCAGCCATGTTGTATTGAGGCAGAACTTTGAATGTCACGAATGAACTTTTGTATTCCATTTTAGACCGCATACGCATATCCTAAGCTCACAAGCAGTTTACAAGACAGTGCGGTAAATTGAGTTAGGGCAAACGGCGCATGCGTTGCGGTCAGGAGGGAAAAGGACACAAGAGCTATTTCTCTCTTCGTCGCACCACTACTTCCCCTTGCCATGACGCACCAAGCGGCAGAAATCGGAATAAAAAGCAGAACATCTAAGGGTGCCTACCCCCACTACCGCCGTTGTCAGACCTGTATGTAAGACCGTGCGTCGGGGTCACCAATGTAGAGATTCGGTCTGTGTGGCTCTCTACTCCCGTAGTTGTTTGTCCGCGGCTTGTCCAGGTCTGTAATGTCGGTAAGGTAGGAAGAGGCAGGAAAAGATTGTGCGTTTCGTCTCGGGAACAGTGACAGATTCATCAGTAGGGCTGTGTCACTGCACCCTGCCCTAGACGCGCTTGGTGTTAGGATCTAGGGGAAAGACAGTTCTATATATTGTAACGTATGCCCCTGCGACCGCTTGTGAGAAACGCTGGGACGATATGTAGCCGCGTAGTGGTGAGATGGTGGAACTAGCAGGACCGCCACATACATAATATTGTTAATGCAATAATTCGTATAACGTTGGTGGGACATTTTTTACGATTTCTCCGACGGCGAGGCTCGCTGGTTGGTATTTAGACGAGGCCGATAAATCCACAACTCACGAGAACGAACCCCATGACATGTATTGTTTAATCTTCCATCATTAAATAGGATTCGAATCTGTAAATATCGTTCAGAATCGAGAGCGACCTGAGTAAGGCGGAGTAGACCGAAAGTACGAAAGCGTTTTGTGCATCAAGTTTTCAAAAATATATTACCTCAAGTTCTTGGCCCACACGAGAGTCGTTGGTATAGCGTGAATCGCGGCAAAGCTCCACGTCACGAATAAGACGTAAAATGACTTATAAGAGCCTCCCTCGGTACGTCGTTGCAAATAGCTACGGGTCCATGAAAAAGTGCAGGTAACTCGTTTCAGGGAACGTTGTGTTCCAGTAGACCAACGTTTTCAAGTTGAAATACAGAATGATTACTTATTGTATTTATCTCAATGTAATAATGGACAATTCATGTAGAATATTTCGAGGGGATGACAAAGTATGGTATTAACGTATTGACTCAAATAATAAAGAGTTTTGAAAAAAGAGCAAATTGGGGAGGGATAACAGATAAGAATATTCCGCATATATAAAATTGAAGACCGCAAAAAAGAAATTAACTTTTGAGAAATCATACTGCTGAACACAGGCTATAAACAATTACCAAACATAGCTGCAGGTTAGCTGAGTTGATTAAAAGAAGAGAGGACATTAGATAAAAGTCAAGCGGGGTGGGAAAAGAAAAGAGTAAAAAAGGGAAAAAAGTCAAAAAGTGGTGGCGAAAATCATTCAGTAAGTCTTGCTCCTGCAACGATAAATGTTTTTGTGCACTTCATACAAAAAAAAAATGACTATAATTATTACAATCCTTACCTTGTTATGAGCTGCGATGGGCACATCATCAGCGATGAGGGTATACCGAGTATGAGGGATTACCTCGATCTGACCATATATTAGGCATTTTGATGCGGTCTTCTGTTATTATCGAGTCATCGGAAAAGTAAAGCTCGCACAGACAATCGGTGTGGGAGAAACACTGTCCAATGACTTCACTCCATCGTTGTAGCATATACTGAAGACAAAACAGAAATTGTATATATAATTAATATGAAGATACAGGGAAAAAACAAAGCTGGTTGAAATTTTATATACGCCATAAGTCATTGAGCAAGTTTTTTTTCTATACGCAAAAACTGGTGTGCAATTACTTAATATTTCATTAAGAAATTATGCGCGTTGCCACATTTAACGAAAAGGAAACGTTTTAACCGGAGATTTACCTTTGGAACCTTGAAGACGGGCAACTGCCGTACTCCTAAACGCTTGCACTTCGCTCTGCTGGCGTCTCGCTCAGTTCGACACCCTGGGTACGAACAGTATTTCCCCATGATGCACTCTGCAACAAGAAATAAACTCAAACTAGAATTTGTTATTGCATATGACAATATATGAATTCTAACCTCACTTTCATGCTCATTCGATTCAACGCATGAATGACAATTATAATATAACATTGAAAATATAATATATCGTTTTCTTACCTGCTTATATATAATGTGAGCCAATCACTCACTGCACTCCACAGAACTGATGTTTATTGCAATAAAAAAATCCTTATAAATCTTGTTGGTGCGTTCAAAGACGAAAAGCCAAGAACCAAGAATGACGTATTAAATGCAAACCAGGTAACCGGCAATCCTTCAATTTGTATATACGCTCACTTCATAGCGTCACCAATGCCATACTTCATATCCTACCCTCCCTGTACTAGCGTTTGTTGTGGCTGAATTTAGAACCACAACGTTTCGTCACTTTCAGGGTCCACGTTTATAAAGCTCCATAAACTTAGCCGCCGACTATGGAAATATCGAATTTTGTTTTACGCCAATCGATTGTTAGTGTTTGTTAGACAAAACCCAGCGTCTGTTAGACTTTATTTATTGAATAAAACGAAAAACAAATTCATGCTAAAGTTAGCCGCAAAAATGGTTTTCGAGTCATTTTGAACTTTTCTTCGTAACCAATCGATTGTTAGTCGTTTGTTAGTGATTGATAGTCACTTTATATCGTTTGTTAGAGCTCAATTAATATTAAATTAATGAAAAACTTTTCGGCCCTAGAACGAGCTGCCCGCCACGTGAAGTTGGAAGCATCACCGCGACGGCCGCTCGAGGCTTTGCACATGTAAGTCGTCAATTTCAGCAAAACACCGATTCTTATCATTCTATTCGATTATTAGACGAATGTAAGTAATTGTTAGTTAATTTTCATCGGTTGTTAGCGTTCCATTTTTATTTAATCGCTGAAAAACTTTTCGGCCCTAGAGCGCGCTGCATGTCGCAGAGGCTGACAGCATCGCCACGACAGCTGGTTACGGGTGTGCACATGTAACGTCAATTTTAGCACAACGTTGATTCTTATCATTCTATTCAAGCGTTAGACGAATGTTAGTGATTGTTAGTTAATTTTCATCGTTTGTTAGAGCTCCATTTTATTTAATAGCTGAAAAACTTTTCGGCGCTAGAGCGCGCTGCATGTCGCGAAGACTGGCAGCATCGCCGCGACGGCTACTTACGGCTTTGCACATGTAACTCGCCTATTGCAGCAAAACGGCAGAGCCGTTGGCCCCTTTTTTTCATTTAACAATATTTTGAAGAGAAGTACATAGGGATTTAAAAAAATATTGATTTTTAACAAATAGGCACGCTTTTGAAATTGAAGGACGATTTTCGAGCAAAATTTCTCGTCGAAAATAGGCTATAACTTTTTTTATTATTGAGATATCGAAAAAATCCTATGTACTTCTTTAGATAATCTAGTTTTATTGATGGAGTCCAAATTTGAAGTCGATTGGATAAAAATTGCTCGAGTTCTGCTGCGTGCCGCACTCAAAAAAGTGGTTTTGAGAAAAACGCGTTCAAAGTTTTAGGTTTGTTAATTTATGCGATAAATTGGAAAAAAAATGTTTACCTTTAATCATCGATGCCGGCACATATAGCTGGCCTTCAAGAAGCAAATCATTGTCCCTAGCATCTTTTCTCGAACTTGTAGAGGCTCTTCTTGCCTCTTTTGCAGCGTCTGTGAGCGAGCGCTCCGCCAGCTCGATCCGCGCTGCATCGCTTTCAACGCAAAAATTGAAACAATTTGGGCCGATAGTTATCCCCAACGTCTCCAAAACTTTCATGAGGCTTCTCAGGCCATCATTGAATAATAATACCGCGATATCAGCTGCAATATCAACGATTTTTTTGCTCCCGGACTGACACTTGGGGGCTATTGCCCAAACTGATTTGTTGTAGCTTCGTTGTTGTTTTGCGTGAAGCCGCCAAAACAACGCTGCAGCAAATCGTCTCTGCACAGATTTTCGAAGATTGGCGTAATTGCCTCCAATACTTCCTCACGAAGAGGCGGCTTATGGCGATATTCAGAAATATTACCGCTTGCGACCGCTCGCTGCCACGAACACCACGACTCGGCTCCCTCTGGGCAATCGTCATGTTGTGGCTCACTATCTGTAGATATTTTATGTTTGATAGTTGCCCAAATTGCCTTCCTCATTTTTTCAACATCATCGCTGTTCCTCCGAATAGCCAAGCCGTTCTATGTGCTCAACTCGTCAATCAATTTTCCGGTGAGCTTTCCTCTGCCAGACAATCCTTTTTGTTTTTTCACGATTTCGCGGAGGTGCGTCCCCATACGTTTTTGGACATGATCGATGCACTCTTTTTCTTTATCTCGAAACCGTCGTATGCATTGCTATTCGATATACCTGCTGACCCTGAGGCGCGCAGCTGCGCGGGACCCCGAGCGTCACGGAGCGCTGCACCGCTCCATAAAATATTCAATATCTCCGAAAATAATTATTTTTTCGACCTGGGTCCAAAGGCATCTTAATCTTAAATGTATTTTAGATTTTTCTAGATGGTTTTAGAAAAATCGATTTTTTGAAGCCGTCACAGTGGTGTTGTCCGTTAAGGGCCAGTTCCACAACTTCACGTTTAACGAAGGTTCATGTGAACCGCCGTTAAAGATAAACTTGCGGTTAAACTGGCATTGCGTTCCACAACTCATTTGTAACCATCGGTTACGAAAACGTATAGTCTCCTAGGGAAACTTTGGATAGACACTCTTTTCTTTCCAAAAGGGAATAGTGATTGGATATTTGTAATTGCTGGTACAAGTTTAGGAAGAATATCGGCAATTTAAGGTTATGCGGAACTTGTTGGCGATAGTAAACAACATGTCGTGGAATAATGAAGACGGACCGCTAACGAAGAAAAGATTACCGAACTTTTCGGTCGATGGAAAAATTCGTTTAATCGAAATAGTTGAGAAGAAAAAGAATATTTTAGAAAATAAATCGACTGATCCAGTGACAATAAAAGAAAAGGAGTAATGTTGGCTAAGTGCATGTGATGAATTTAATAGCTAAAATTCATCTGTAAATAGAAATGTCATTTCGCTTAAAAGCTGTTGGGACAATTAAAAAAGAAGACGCGAAAACATTTCGCCGAAGTCCGTAAAGAACTTTTCGCAACAGGTATTGTATATGAATAAACATAATGAGGAACACGCGAACAAAACCGGACTCATCTACTCTCTGTCAATTTTGCGTTTCGTTTTCAAGCATTCCTTATTAGGTCTTCCTTATTAGCATTCCTAATTAGGTCTTAAACATGTTTAATCAAATTCGGCACTATGCCCCCAAAAATTTGCAACAAATTGCCTGTTAAAGCAAAAAAGCAGTTTGCAAGCATGACAAAAAATGTATGGATTGGACAGTTTTGTTCATCTGTTTTCAAATATATTTGAGATTTACAGTTTATTTATATAATTATGTTATACTACATACTTATTTTGAAGGGGGCGGACAGATGAATCTTCCGGAAGATCCACTAGCCGAAAGAGTCAGGTGTGTGATACAACCGTCGATTGATGGCCTGACAAATCGATTTGACAGCCACTATTGTCCAGGTAGGATACAAACTATTTTATACTTCTCGAAACCAATGAATACATAAACAATTTCACAAACCTCATTTAAAAGAAAGGATTTTAAATATGTCATCGGATATGAATCATACATTGACCAGATGCCACCTCGTGTTTTCGTTACATTCTTATTTGTATTTATATCCCTGAAATAATGATTAATTTTGTCAATAGGCGTAGATGACGTTAGTATCGAGGAAGAAGTCGAAGAAACTGAATTTGACTATACAATTGAGGTACGTAAATCTGAAACTACAAACTGCGTACATTGCACGCAGTTTTTAGTTTGAAATATTTTATAGGCTAAATCTTACTACATAAAATAGCACGACTTATACTTAATTTTTAATGCAGACACTTGACGGAGCCAATTTGTCATTTTCGAAGCGGACTCCTGGAAAATTGCAATCCCAGAAAAGTAATAAATTGCAAGCTCCATTGTCCGGTGAATATCAAAACACAGAATATTTGCTATCTTATGCTGGGATACAGGCCGCAGAATTGCCGGATACAGGAGAACCGTCGCAGAAGACCAGCAGACTCAATCGTCCAAAACCGATCGCACAACAAGGATCCGTGAAGCGTGGGGGCGTACGAGAAAATCTCAAGAGAACGCAGTGAAACGATATCTGCGATTCTACGATTTAGCACAATCAAAGATGGAGTTCGTCGAACTTATGAAAGAAATGAAAGAAGATATACGCGCAAAATCCAAGATAGAATTTGAAATTTTAAGTGTTCAACTACAAAAAGAGTGCCTCGAAGTCGAACTTCTATAGAAGCAAATTCAATTACATGATAGATAGTCATCACTATTATTTTTAACTGCTAGTGAGTCAGTACAGAGTGTTTATTACGTTTGTTGTTTTTTGATTTCAATAAATTTATGTTTATAACGAAACAAGTAGAATTTGATATGCGAAGTTGTTCTATGTTGTGTACTCCGGAAAGTGTATAATTTCAACTTGAAAACGTTGGTCTACCGGAACAAAACGTTCCCTGAAACGAGTTACCTGGACTTTTTCAAGGACCCGTTGCTATTTGCAACGACGTACCGAGGGAGGCTCTTATAAGTCATTTTACGTCTTATTCGTGACGTGGAGCTTTGCCGCGATTCCCGCTATACCAACGACTCTCGTGTGGGCCAAGAACTTGAGGTAACATATTTTTGAAAACTTGATCCGCAAAACGCTTTCGTACTTTCGGTCTACGCCGCCTTACTCAGGTCGCTCTCGATTCTGAACGATATTTACAGATTCGAATCCTATTTAATGATGGAAGATTAAACAATGCATGTAATGTGGTTCGTTCTCGTGAGTTGTGGATTTCTCGGCCTCGTCGAAATACCAACGAGCGAGCCTCGCCGTCGGAGAAATCGTAAAAAATGTCCCGCCAACGTTATACTAATTATTGCATTAACAATAGTGTGTACAGCCGCTCTTGAAAGACCCGCTTACCATCAATGGATTATACCACCCATGACGGCAATTGCGATCTCCTGCTTCACCTCCTAGCGTTAATGCCCGGCAAGCGAATTGATGATAACTGCCGAGCCGTCAAGAACTGATAGTGCGTATGGGGAGAATTGACGAGTTATGTGTATGTAAATTATTCTCCGAGCAAATATTAGTTGCGTTACATCGGTTAGAAAAACAATTGGGTTCGCCGGGCCATCCAGCGCTAGAAAATTTATGATAATGCGATAATTGTTGAGGGTCTCGGATGAAAATTTCGCTCTCGTATGAACTTTGACTACGTACAAATCGATTTATTTTTAGTTTTACAGTTTATTGCATTATTAATATTATGTATTGTTCACCAATTTTAATGTTTTATCGTTTAAACATTTTTGTTTCCTACCTGTACGAAAAAGGCATTCATATTCTGCATTAAATAATAAATATGTGCATATTTTGTTGATGTGATTTTAATTCGTTTAAATTTGATCGCGCATTGCATAAGACAATTTATTAATAAATCTTTCTAGGGTCAAGGTTGACTTGGCTTTGAATTTTGCCATAAATATTATCTGATTAACAAATGCACGATGACAGAATTAATCGACGAACGAACAAATTTACTGTTTTCTCATCTGTGTTGCTTATAACTCCGCTTTTAATATTCTCTTCTCTCTCTTTCCTCATTCCGTCTCTGTTATGCTATCTTGAGTACAGCTGCGCCAGCGGATATTTCCGTAAAAATTTTCGCTGCTTTCATAGCCTACGTCTGCAGTACAGCGTTCGGGCTCCTTTACTTTAGTCTCCATGGGTGAGACCACGGTCTTATATACAGGTCTGGAAAATCCAGTGGAAGGAGTAGGTAGCTTATTGAAGAGAGTTGGTAGTTCACTAGTCGCCACTAGGTTCGTTCCGATCGTAATACCCGTGCGCGTTCGGGAGGGTCAGACAGAGACAACACTAGTTGAACGACCATAAACTTAGCCGGACGACTTTAACTACTCAAGTTTTTTTCTATCCTAATCGTTTGGTGGTGATTGGTAGCCTAATAAGGTTTGGTGGTCGACCGTTTCTTTATAATTAAATGAGACTTTTTTTCTTAAAGTTGGCCGGCTTTTTTTTTTATTTATCACGCAATCCATAAAATGCCACACCTAATCAATGCAGAATCGTTTGGTGGTCACAAATATGCAAACCCCAGCGTTTGGTAGTTAATTCAATAGTTATCCCGCATACGATAGAGGGCCGTAATTGGTCATTGATGGATCCAACGGAATACGGCGCAGTGATATTTCGATTTATTTATGTTTTTCTTCATCGATCTCGTTCCAATAAATCTCAAACAGAATATAATTGTTTGGTAGTGATTGGTGGCTCAATTAAAATGTTTGGTAGGTAATTCCTTAATTACGCCGATCGAAAAACCATTGACGCATAGACGCAGGTGATAGAGGGCTGTGGTTGGCTGCCGATGGATGTAACGGAATACGGAGCAGTGTTAGTTCAATTTCTTTACGTTTTTCTTGACCGATCTCATTCTAATAAGTCTCAAACGGAAAATAATCGTTTGGTATTAATTGGTAGTTTAATTAAAACGTTTGATAGTTAATTCCTCAATTACGTCGTGCGAAAAACCATCTACGGTTAGACGCAGGCGATAGAGGGCAGTAGTTGGCTGCTGATGGATCCAAGGGAATACGGCGCAGTGATATTTCAATTTATTTATGTATTTCTTCATCGATCTCGTTCCAATAAGCCTCATACGGAGGATAATCGTTTGGTAGTGATTGGTAGCGTAATTAAAACGTTTGATAGTTATTCAGCAGTTACGCCGATCGAAAAGCAATCTACGGTAAGAAGCAGGCGTTAGAGGGCTGTAGGCCTATTCTGTAATGGCCTCTACACACTGCGCGCGATTTGCGATGAGCGATGAGCGATATCCAATGGAAGCTAAGGTATTCCAGAAACCCCCTGGGAAAGTGAAGCTACCATTGGATATCGATCATCGCTCATCACTCATCGCGCGCAGAGGCCATTATGGCCTCTGCACACTGCGCGCGATAAGCGACGAGCGATGAGCGATATCCAATGGGTGCTCAGGTATTCCGGAAGCTCAGGTATATTCGGAGAGTGAAGCTCCCATTGGATATCGCTCATCGCTCGTCGCACGCGGTGTGCAGAGGCCATTACTCGTAACGAAAATTTGCGTTATCGTTAGCATACTGGACCTCGAATTCGCGATGATTCGAAGCGATCAATGGGTGTGTTTAGACCACGGGCTTATAAGACCGTGGTTTAGACTAACTCAACGTTGCGCAACGCATCTCATCACAAATGGCGGCCAGTCAACATAGTTTGGCGGGGGAAATTAGCGTTGAGTGTTGGCATTTCAGGCTGGACACGTTTAATCAATGCAAGGGAAACCTAACCTCAGTTTTGTTTGTACGGAGCGTGCAGAGATAGAATTCAAGAAATGGAAATGATTATGAACATTCTGCTGGATGAAGTGATTAATCCGATGGATGAAAACGTCGCGAATATTTTGAACCCAGGTACGATAAATTTTACACGTATAAAAAGTACGCATGTTGTTAACCTATTAACAATCGAAACAAAATTCGTCAAATGAATAGTCAAGAAAGGTGCACTTCTTATGATAATCATGAATAATTACTAACGAATTATATTAATTTTTTATACGACTATATCATTTATAGAAATGTACAATCTGCAGATATACATTCAGTCTACCATAAATAAATATTGAGGAAATGTGATGTAAATCGTGAAAAGACAGCGATAGCCATAATTATAAATATTTCTATAAAATGAAATCACTTTAACATCAATATCATATTTCATCTAAATATCGATTTACACGTGTTATAGCAAATCATGGTAATGATGGTATAGAAGACGAACTAGATGAATACATCTTAGGGTTACTCGAAGCGGCTGACGGAAATCGCTTAAATATACATCCACACAGAGGTCCTCCAGTAAGAATACAGAATTATTTTGAAGAAACAATTCCTCAGTACACTGGCGAGCAATCATACTCCCATTTCCGTATGAGAAGAGAAGTGTTTATGGTGAGTGATTAAATAAAAATAGAAATATCATTCAAAAATTCACTGTTGTAAACATGTTATGAAAAAAATAATCTTTTGAGCAAAATGTACACTGTTTCAGTATAGTATAAATATTGGGCCGTTATTAAGGATGCAGAGTCCCGATAAAATATGTTAATGTTAATTGTTCAATAAATAGCTTCTTAATCGTCATGAAATTTTTACACAACCTCCTGAATACTTCATGTAAAAACATACCAAATTTTCAGAATTCTATCATCATTACTTCAACCTCCTTAAGGGTTGAAATAAAAAATGATAAGAAAATTCGGAAACTTTGGTATGTTTTTGTATGAAGTAATTAAGAGGTTGTGTTAAAATTTCACGACGATTAGGAAGTTCGTTATTAAAAAATTAACATTTTGTTAAAAACAATTTTTAAAAGAAAAAAAAATTATCAACAAACTTCGTTTTGTTTCCGTTGCTTTCAGTATATTGTAGATATTATAAAATTGAGACGTCAAAAAAAAAACTTATTGCAAAGTTACATCAGTTTCCATAAAACAACATTTTATTTTTGAATGTCAATTGTTCAATAACGAACTTCCTAATTGTCGTGAAATTTTTACACGACCTCTGAAATACTTCATACAAAAACATACCAAATTTTCAGAATTTTATCATCATTTGCGATTTGGGATTCAACATCCTTAAAAGCCACTACGGGCGGGTTGTTCCAACTTTTCGGTAAGCCTATCTGATAGTTATTTTATACATTTAGCATAGGATAACTGGCAGATAGGTTTACCAAGAAGTTGGAACAACAACCCGTCCTAAAGCCATTAACCCTTCGCCGGTTAGCTATAACGATTTCGTATCTAAGACAATTTCGTATCGTATTATAGCTAGCTGGCGAAGAGTTAATAAGCCATTTAGCCCGTAAAAGTCATTATTCTATAACTAAATTCTGGGCTTTTCGACATATGGTTAAAATACAGTATCAGTATCACCACATCGGTACATTTTCACTGTTGAAACATTGAAGTTCTAATACGTGAATCTCGTATTCATGCTAAAAAAAATTGAGAATTAGATAGTGTAACGAAGGTACTTTCGAGGTAGAATAAATGATGATATGTCATGTATTTTTTTACTGCTGTTCTTTGGTCGTATTATCGTATAGAGATGACATCAATTATTTAAAAATATATATTACTTTCACCTTATTGTTACGAAAAAGTTGAATATGTTAAAGATGCTTAAGTACAGTAGACAGTAGAATCAACGAAATGGTAGAACGAGATATAGTAAAATAAACGAAATAAACATGAATAATTTTTATTTCATATACAGGAATTGGAAAATGTGATGAGGCCACATGTTGAAGACGGCTATATTCCATTACAGAAAAAAATTCTGTTATCAATCTGGCTCTTAGCGACCTCGGAGAGCTTCAGGTCTGTTGCTGACCGATTTGATCTTGGGAAAACTGCTTCTCATTTTGCATTCAAGGAAGTCATTGAAGCTCTAGTCATTATTTTACCACAATACATTACATGGCCGCGTCTAGAAAGTTGTAATGTTATTGAAGCTGTGAGTATTGCCCTCCAAGTTTTTTCGATAAGAACCTTATTCATTCATGTACGATGATCTATTTTGTGGAAATTAACTTTTTTCTTGTTTGATGCTACATTTATTATCAGTTAATGAATTACATTTTCACTGCTTGAAGGCTTTTCGTTTACGACAAGAATGGTTTCCTGGAGTAATTGGAGCCATTGATGGATGTCATATTGAAATGAAGCAGCCTCCAGGAAATGCGAATGACTACTATAACAGAAAAGGAACTCATTCAATCATTTTACAAGGTGAGAATTAATCTTAGTCAGGATAAATAAAAATCTATTCATCTACATTTAATTTTGTTGTAATTTTCATTATCTGTAATTTAACAGGTACATGTGATCACACCGGAAAATTTATAGACGTTTTAATCGGAAGACCAGGAAGGGCCCATGATGCTTCGGTTTTCCGAAGCCCACCATTATTCCGAAGACTCAACAATGCAGACCATCCTTTGCTGCCACCAGGAAAATACATTCTTGCAGATTCTGCTTATCCGTTATCTGTGAATGTGTTAACACCTTTCAGAGATAACGGTCATCTTACAGAGGAGCAAATTTCTTACAACACTAAACACGCGTCAATGCGTTCTATTATAGAACGAGCATTCGGTTTGCTGAAAAGTAAACTCCGACTGTTATTTTATTTAGATGTAAAATCCGTTGCAATGGCTAACAAAATTGTAGCTGCAGCATGCACTTTGCATAATTTTATTTTAATGCATGGTGATGCGCATCTCAGAGAAAATATGAATGTACAGCATAACGCAGTCGATGTTGATAATAATGATGGAAATGTAGACGAAGATATCGATGAAGATGAAAATATTGTTGCTCGTGATAAACGAATTCAAATAATGAATGCATTATTTCGATAATACTATAAAGACAATTTATTAATAGAATTTTGTTTAAAATTTGAAAATAAATTGTACATATGAGCTATACTTGTCAGTAAAATGTGCGTGAGTTCGAGGAAGAGGGGTGAATGTGGAATGAAATACTGAATGGAAGGTTCGAGGTGTGAGAGACGCAAAAAACGCGGCATGTGAGGTCGAAACCAATACAGTGGACTTTTCTACCATAAAAGTGTTTTAGTCAACGTTGGGAAGATTCGCGGAAGGTTTTTTGTCATTCCCGATAAAAAGAAAGAGTATTCGGGCTAACATATTTGTATATTTTTTGTACACTGAAATTGACGATAATATGGAGTAAATATGATCAAAGTTTTCTTTATTTTTTATTAAACGACGTATCACTATCTTATTTTTGTGACTATCTTAATATCATTGGCATTTATTTTTGCTTCCACTACCGTAGAAACAATATAAATCTTACTTTTTTGGCGTTTTAAGTACTTAGCAAGTACTTCGTTTAGTACAATGAGTTGTTTTTCATATGAACAAATCATTCGTATAATAAATACAACTCTTTTAATATACTTAAAAAAATATTTTTTGCTTGCACTCAAATGCATTGTGTATAACTATTTAATCTTAACGGTATGAACTCACTAGCTTGTATAATCACAATGTGATAAACCTTATTCAATAATTTTCTTATCACACTTTTTTACACTTAATAATATATAACTAAATCACTCTGATGAAATACTCTTACTAACCTATTTAATCACAGTGATGAACCTTACCTAATAATTGTTTTCACATTTTTTGTTGCTCTTAGCAGTGATGGATATTATCACTTGAAGTGAAAAGTAACAAATGCTAAGTAAGGTAAGAAAATAGAAAATATTTAAATTAATTTTAATAATACTATTAAAGTATGGAAAGCAGACTCAAAACACAACAAACTAAGAATTCCACGCTGAACCGTTTCAGTCATCACAAATATGGCGTACGTACATGGCTAAAAATCATCGCTTTTCTTGGATCTATCTAACAATAACTTAAGGTGATTTGATATGCCCTTCAGAACTTCCGTCCGAGCATTGATGGCATCTGTTAGCTCAGAAGTTCTTTGAGTTTGGAGGCGCGCATTGTTTTCCCGAACTTTTCTTGCGAGATCTAATTTTTCCCCCAAGTTCTTCAAAATATCGAGCTTCATAGTGTCGACGTCAAACTGTTTTTGCCTTTGATAGTAAAGTTTTTTTATTGTTTCGGGACCTTCCAGAGCTCGACGATGAACTTGTACTTGCTGTACTCATTTCTGAGCATTCTGCGCTTGTCCTACTCTCTTGCACGCTATCAGGAGAGCTTTCGGTGCTGTTCAAACTGCTGAAATGATAACAATAATAAAGTATGCATCAATGAAGTCCATCTTGTTTGACAATACAAAAATACATCGGTTGATGAAATGAAATATTTACCTTTCATTTGAAACTGAGAGATTCTGTGGCGAATTTTCTTTGTCGACCATACTCGCAATCACTTCGTCTGTCGAGAAATTAATTGATTTATCATCGTGAAAAATTTCCTCCATTTCGTTGAGCCATGGCCATGACAGACGCCCAGCACCGGTTGTTTTTCTTGAGCTATTCTTTTTAATTTTTCTATATGTATGTTTCATATTTCGAAACTTCCCCTGAATTGTTGTCGTGTCGAAATTAAGTTTTTTCGCTTTTAGGACGACTTCAATTTCTCGCCACAATGTAACTTTTTTTACTTTTGGGTTTCGAAAACGTTCGATCCGTTTCTTATACTCCTTTAGTAATAATTTCGTTGCTGGACCCGTCCATGTGTTAATGGTTGTATCTAAATATTAAAAAAAAATTAGAAGTGTAATATTATACGAATTATAATAGAGAGAAATAGGACTAAATAAGAAATCATTATATTTCGTATTGATCATAGGAAATGTTATTGATTAATTAAAAGATAATGGCAACGATAAAATAGCCCGTTTTTGAACCGAACGTATTGTAGATCGGTCTGTTTATCAAGAAAGACAGCAAAACCCCCTAATTGCAAAGTTGGATTGAAAATTGGATAATATTCGATACTATTCACAATGGATTCATTACAAATCGTGCTGTATGTTACTTTTTAATTAGAGCCGTGAACAAAACCTTGAAGTTTGGTTTGGAAACTGTTGGGTCGTCGACATGATTGCTGGCTACGTTTCGGAAAAATTCGGTTGCGTGGACGATATCTAGAAAAAAAAACACATTTTGTAGAAAATATTCCAGTCAAGTGCGTGATATTTTGATAACATATCCACATCCATAACCTCTATCTGTACCCACCGGTTTACAGTTTTTCGTGAAACTCTAGCATTGCTTTAACTTGGTAAGTTTTGCCAAGCCAATCTTATTGAAGTATGAGCTGATTTTCCGTCATATTATTAATAAACGTCACTTGCTAAATCACTTGCTGCTGCCAAAATAACTCGAGACTGTTCTTATCCCCACGTTTTGTTTATAAACACTTTTACAATATGGCGTTGCGCCTCAACGCTCCACAACGCTAGTCAACGCAACGCATGCGTTGCAAACGTGTCCCGACTGAACGCTTCTCAACGTCGAGCGGCGGCGCTCAACGTTGCTCAACGTTGACTTAGTCTAAACACACCCAATGTACCACCGGCCAAGTCCTTGTCAGAGCTAAACGCGCACATCTCGTTCTCCAATGCCGTGCGTAATTCTTGTCTCATCTTTTGAGTGCATATAAGATTCGGCATCGTGTGATCCTGATTAAATTTGTAATAGGATAATTTATAATTTTCCTCGCATTCTATTCTTCTCCGATGTTTGCGAAGTAACCGATGCGGGCACCCCAGTGCTCCAAGGCTTTTTTCAAATGTTTGTCCATGACTCTCATCTGACGCTCCATCACTATCCATTGAGGGCCCTTCTTATTTTTCGACGCGATTGTTTAGCCATTCTTCCTCGAGAAAAGAATCTGGCACCTTGTCGTTTGTACCCCAAATAATTAAGGCCACATAGCTGTGAAACGAAAGATGCAACAATCACTGATTCATCGCCGACTCACCATTATGTGTTACCAATAATAACTAAATTGACAACGTCGGCTGCTCTTGTTATTACGAGCATTATTATTATACTCCTTATACCTTCAATCTCGCGGGAGTTAAAATCCTGTCGATGACAAGGAAGCCCCTCAACTCTTTTTATAATTTCAGCGTCTTTCACAACATAGTTATAAAAATCCTGACCACAATCCTTTGAGTAAACCCTAGGTAGTCGACGGTCCGGTGACCCAAAATCCAACAAGATGTCTGCAGAGTTGCCGGTGAGTCAACATACGAACGTCGCTACCAACGATAAAAAGGCTGCTCAGTAAGTGTCGAGGTCGAGTTCCGTGAGCTACGGCCAATTCTTATATCTTCGCAACGACTTCTGGTGCGCCCTCCCAGATAATAGATCTCATTATCAAACTGGCACCTAACAATTGCCAATGAGGGATGCTGAAAAAGTTTGAACAACCATCTACCTCGAGAGACGACCATTTCCAGCAAATTGTCAAAGTGTTTGCCGTTGGCCGTTTCGCTGTACAGGACGCAAAGAGCGAACGTGAGAAGATCGAGTATCGCCGAAACTAAGCGGGCGCCCGTGCCGTGATTCTGTGGTGTAATCATACGTAAGCGTCAACAGGTCTGCATGGGCGCAACATTTTAATATGCTCCTACGGCCTATGGACTTAACTCTAATATGAAAAAAGGATTTATTAACAATTTGAAAATTTAGCCGAATATTGTCAATTTTTGTGAAGGTCCAAATCGCTCAGTGCGCTACGATGAACTTTTTCTTTTGAATTTTGCTCAAAACTGATTTACGCAACGGTGCAAGTCGTGTCTTGAAATCTATCTACCTTTTGCTTGATTTTTTAACCTGTCAATCTATCTGTTGTGAACAAATGATTTAAGGTATTCTTGATAGTCGGAAATTGAATTTTTTTTACGCCTAGCGATTGTCCTAATTTTTCGAATTTCAAAAAGGTATCCAGTTAAACACCGTTTGACGAGATGTCCGATTGAACATACACCGATCCCTGCAGCACCGCGAAGTAAACGAAATTCTCATGTTATCTCCTGAGGGGTCTCACATTATTCGACTGCCTTCACTCATAGCTAGTTCGTGCCAGCGCAACTCCACCTTTAAGCGTTTGACTTCTCTGCGTTCGTGGGAGAGTTTCTAAAACAGCGAGAATAAAGAAGTGAGTGGGATTGATAACAATTCGAATGTAAATAAAGGAGATGGTGCATACTTACTGTAATTAACCGCTCAACCTCCTTCCGGTACCATGCGAGATCTGCCTCGGCTTTATGCTGTTGTCTACATGAAATAATATTTTAAAAAATACATTACGACGAACCCACAAAAGATTTTTTTTCAGTGTCCTTTTTAAATTGCAGTGCGTTAGTTTCTACCGAAATTTAACATTGAATCGGCATATAGCGATGCATTTTTACGATTTCTAGTAGAAAAAAACTTCGAGAATGCAAGCCACAATTTTACGTTGTCCCTGTTTTGTATATAGTATATATATACAAAACAAAAAAATACAATATAAAGTTAAGTATCTTTTTTAGTGCAATTCTTACCCGTGAAGAATTTGGATCTGCGGAGGCGGAATCCAATATCTATAACAGTAAATGTAAGTGAGGTTTCATAAAGGAATGTATTTTTACGATAATATTTATATTAAGGGGTAACACCACTTTAGAATTTTCAAAGAATTTTTCTTTTTTTATTTGGCTTAAGAGATGCTTTGAACGATTGAATGAGGAGAAAAAAGTTTGGTATCTGTAAAACAAAGGTTCGCAGACCCCTGCGGGTCTGCAGTGGCAGTGGATGGCCCGTATGCGAGACGTCAACCGTTTTTTTCACAACATAATTTTTCAAAACGGCACGCAGCATAATTCCAACAATTTTCATTCTTTTCACTCCAAATTTTGAACACATATTTAAAAGAAAATTTCGAAGAGAATTACGTACAGTATTTTTCATGAGTTAATTATAACATTAGTTATTAACAAATGATTGTCCTTTTTTCGGTTGAAAATTGGGTTTTTACTTTAAATGCTTGCCAATTACACAAAAATTCACATTTTCCAAATCCCCTAGGTATTTGCCTAGCTATATTCATGTAAATTAACAGAATTTTTTTTGAAAATTCAAATTTGCGTCAGTTATATTGCGTGCCGCAGAACGCCTTAAATTCAACATGCCTTGCGAGACTGGCTGCAGCGTTACCATTTTGTATAATTTTTCAATATAAATTATGTTTTGTTCACTCGAAGATATGACTAATAACATCCTTGAATATTATTATCTTCTTACTTGTCTTTGGACGACCCAAAAAAAATCGCCAAAAATCACTTAATTTTAGACATTTACATTGATGAAAGCCCTTAATAAACATAAAACACAACAAAATGTGTAAATGCTTATGATGTTGAAATTTGCATCGCTGGAACGCAATAAAAGTATTCTTTTTTTGGCCCTTGCCTACAAAAATCACTGCGACATTTTTTAAGATCCTTGTTAGGGTTTCATACCCTAAAACTGAGAAGGATGAGTTTGGACCGTAATGAAGGTGATAAAAAATAGGAAAATAAATGAGAATTTTCGTTGAATTTCAACAATGTAAACTTCAACACTATTATTCTGTTTGGTTCCGAACGATTATGGCCCTTATGATGAATCTACTACCATCTATAATTACATAACCATTATTGTTATCAAGTTCAGATAGACATGAAATAAATAAAAACGACAAAGATAATACTATCATAAAAGCAGAATTATTAACCGATTATTAACATTTACAGTTGAACACTTATTTTTAATGACGAAATATTACATAATAAAAAAGTGAGATAATAATGAAGAAAATCGTTAAATGCTCAAACATGATCTTTGTCGTAATTATTTATTTCTTATTTTAATTTACAGAAATGTAAAGTTATGTACTAATTTGTTTTTCCAAAATTGGATTGTACACCGATATATATATTTGATTGCCGAAAAATTGGCAAAAAAAAATTCCGAGACTTATTTTGAACAGGAATTTTTCAAGGTTTTTCTTCATTCTACTATGAGAGCGTTCTCGACACTCAAACTGTCATGGTTAAACAAACAAGTAAAAATCTTGACACTTAATTTGTCTCAGCCAACATTCTTTCTATAACTCTCTCTATAAATCTGCGGAATAAACCATAACGACAAAAGAAATATACATTCAAGTATTGTGTATTAACGTTTTCGTTATTATTGATTTATTATCTACATTTTGAGGAAATTTAATAATGTAATTACTTTTTTTCACACATGCTTTTTTTTTTGTTTTGAAACCCACGTAACCCCTTAAGCATTCAAGTACTGTGTGTTTATTACCTTTGTCGTTATTCTTCTTTCCTTACATTTATGTGTCATAGAAAGGCTGAAAAAGAATCAACTGTCAATAAATCCATTTTTTTCTAATCGTGTCAGGTAGTGTGAAGAACGTTCTGATAGCGTAAGGAAGAAAAAGCTTGGAATATTGGTGTTCAAAAGAAGTATCAGAAATTTTAGTAAACTATTCCGCAATCAAAAATATAAACACATATGATGTAGTACGGACGGATACTTGATATCATACATAAATTCCCATTCACATACATACATTACTTCTTTCCTCAGTACATTGTTTTCGGCTTACGTTTGTACGTTGGTATATACAGTGTGTATCTTAACTACCAGCTTTCCGTTGGTGGGCATATAGGGTGTCTCTTTCCGAGCGAAACGCTTTTCCTTTTAATGTCGTGTGACAAAAATTGGCCAGGATATTTACGAGTCAAGTCGAACAGTGAGTAAACAATCGCACCATAGTTTCGGTGTCCAAGCGAGAGTGGGCGCGGGTTCGAATCCACGTTCGCGCAAGTGGATTCTAATCCATCGATTTATGGTGAATTGAAATTGAAATTGGAAGTTCCAACTTTCAATTTCGAATGTTGAAATCGAAATTTTGAACCTTACCCGGCTGCTGAAATAAAATATTAAATAATGAATAAAAAATGTTAGCCCATATCGTCCATTGTTTAACATTTTTTATTCATTATTTCATACTTTATTTGGGCGACCGGATAACGTTCAAAACTCAAAACTCAAGATTGGAAGACGGCGTTGAAGTTTGCATCGCTAGGAGGCAACGCTTTTTTTTGTAATTTTCCATTTTTGTCATTATCCTAAGCCTTTTATTTGCACATTAGGGTCGTAAGTTTGTAATAAGAATATGTAAAAACGTTTGAGTCATTTTTACACCCTTAATCGGCCAAATAAAGTTTGTGCAATTAAAAGAAAAATAATTATCGTTGCGTTCCAACAATGCAAACTTCAACGTCATAATTGGAAGTTCAAATTCACATGCCCGAATGCGGATTTGAACCCGCGGGCGCGCTCGCTTGGACGCCGAAACTACTGTGCCATTGTTTACTCACCGTTGGAATTTACTCGTGAATATCTCGGCCAATTTATCGCGCACAACATTTAAAAAAAAGCATTTTGCTTGGAAAGGTGCATTGTATATGCTCACAAACGGAAAACTAGTAGTTAAGATACATCCTCTGTACATATACATATTGTGACGGGTTTTCTGGTCCGCACACTTCTGGGCTCGTACCGCTCCCGAAGCCTATGGGGGTCCGGGAACCCGCCGGGTGGACGTGGGCGCCAGGTACCGGAGTACCGCCGCCAAGGGGTCGACTTTGTAGTTTGCACACCCGAGCGCGATCCCTAGATGTTGGGACACCCGGTGTGGGACGGCACGACCCAGGCGGTCCAGGTAGCTCTGCTCGCCGGAGGATATGGTAGAGGGGCAGGGTCGCAACCCAGGGTGTCAAGGGTACAGTCTCGGATCGGTCATGATGCGAGGTATCCGCTAAATTAATGCAACACGTTCTCAAGAATGTCATTTGTAATCGTTTATTGGGCCTGAGGACGTGACAGTAAAGAGTACAATCCATCGGTCGTTTGATACAAATTCACCAATTCGATTTATGCGTAAGGGGTCGCCCGGCGCACCGACTACAATCCCGACAACCCCCAGTTTCGACGGGAACAGGGCCGATGGCCCGACGACCCCAGCGCTCGAGGACGATAACCGTACGGCCGTACTATAATCTCGGATGACGATAGTAGTGGGATTTTGTCCGAAGGGGATACGTAATCGTGCACATAACGGGGTGGGCCATCGTGTAACTGACTCCGAAGAGCGTAGGCAAGAGTGTAGGGATTCGTGTATTAGCACCTAAAGAGTGTCGGCATTGGTCCAGGTAATCGTGTACTAGCTCCCCAAGAGCGTAGGCAGTCGTGTAAGGAACCGTGTGCTAACTCAACAGAGTGTAGGCATTTGTGTAGGTTATCATGTAGGTGTCAGTGTGGATGGATGGTGTGTATAGACCGAGACAACGGAACGCGATTACGTACGGTCGCCGGCTCGGGCACCCGATATATCCGCTTTAATTCAACAAATAATGAATTAAGTGACCGAAAGCCTGATTAAGCACGACTGATCTTCCGGACACCCCGTGTATTCGCTCAAGACAGACGGTATGATGGTGGGTGACCGGAATCCCAAATAATGTCGACCGACTTTCCGGACACCCCGTATATTCGCTCGAAACACAAGATATTATGATGGGTGACCGGAATTCCGAATAATGCCGACCGACTTTCCGGACACCCCGTATATTCGCTCGAAACAATTGTAACGAGGCCGATAATAATTTAACGATAATCACGGAGGGTTTCGAGCGAGTACAATTCCCGAGTGATCCGGGTTTCGGCAACTCGTCAACAACGCGCGACGAACAAAAGACACAGAGACAGATTTTCAAAGGTAGACAAACGCAAGACCGAGCGCTCGATGGCCCTGAGCGCGCGAAGAGACTGGGGGAGACATACACCCAGGTAGCACCGATGTCAAAATGATACCTATAAGTTATCGTTTTTAGGTTGTATATCACTAAAAGATAACTAGAAATTACTTGTCACTTGATATAAATTTATGGTTGCCTTAAGGTAGTACTAGCGGATTGACTAATCAACAGAAAATCTATAAATGATCGAATCTGAAAAGGGAAAAATAGAATACATTTGGGTATAATAATAAACATGATAAGGAAAATAATTATTTGAGAAGTGTATGTGATAACTGTGTATCATATTATGAAAATAAAGTACTAAAATAGCAATCTGATTTGACTTGAGTTATCACAGGCCGCCATTTCATAATTCTGGCAATATCCGTGGCAACGATGTATTCAGGTGCTCTGATAAATGTCAAGTGTGTGTTTGTTTACTGTATGTGTAAGCGTGTGCTTGTAGTGTGTGTGAAATGTGCATATTGTAAAGGGAGAGATGACAGACGCGGCTAGCGAACGCAAAAGTTAGTCGATGCAATTGATAATATCAGCTCGAAATGTCCCGTAACCTATATTTTTCATGGAACATACGTGACCGCGACAGTTTTCTTGTTATTTATCGCTTTTCGCATAGCTCCGATCTAATCGCGAACTATTAGTATTTCCGTTCCAACGTTTAATCCGCACGGATTCTCTATAAGGTGCGGGTTGAATGCATTGATTTCGTGAATTAATTTCTATTGTATTTAGCCGGTAAGGCATGCAGAATTTTTGCGAACGTCATTCTGGATGTCTATACTACAGCATATAAAAAAATCAATTTTCTTTCTAATGAGGAGGTTCGTGCACATACTACCTTAAAGGTGGCTTTTTAAGGTCATCAAAACGACTAAACAAAATAGTTATCAAAACGATATCTTATTGTGAAGTCCAGAAGATGACTATTTAAATACATCGAAAAGTTGTCAATTTATTGCTATCTAATGTAACTGTTAAAAAGTTGTCCAAAGGATATCTTTTGGCGCATGCTTAATGTTGGCATTTTGGAGGTTGGCAATACGTTGTCTAGAAGTTGTCATCCAATAGCGTAATCCAAGAGCGTGTTCGGAAATTGACTGACAGTGCTGCCAGTACTGGTGCTGGTTTTACTCACAAATTGCTGTCCTGTTTTACTGACAGTGCTGACTAGCGCTGGTAAATCCGAACGCTGTTTTCAGTACTTACAGCCACTTTCAGCAGCGTCGGTTTGAGTTTTGCCAGCCGCCGTTATGTTTTGTGTACATTTGTGTCATTGTGCCAAAAACCAGGAACGTGAAAATTGGAGCAACAATGAATTGTACAACCCAAATCATTATTCAAGAAGTCGTTAACGAATTGAATGAGGATAATGATTCTTCTGATGACGAAATGTTTGTGAATCTCATGAGAATTGAATTGCGACGTCGAAAACGGAGGACGAAACCTCGAATTGAAGGTTATTCCGAAAATTTAATACCTTTATTATCGGACGAAGGCTTCATATCGCATTTTCGGTAAGGAAAAAAAGGTTTTATTGATATTTTACTCAATTTTACTCGTGAACAATTAAATTAATTCATTGATTATCACCTAACCTATGATTTATTAACAGAATGACAAGGACCACGTTTGAAATGCTTCTCAACATCCTTGGACCAAAGCTGGCTTCAGCAAGGGCTCGCCATGAGTTGAGAGTCGGGCGTCATCCAATGGAACCTATGAAGTAGTTGATGGTTACGATTTGGACTCTTGCAACCCCTGATTCATACAGGTAGTTTCATGTTTGTGTTATGTATCCCTGTTTTTTTCGATATCTGCAATTTTTTTGTTAGGGAGTTACCCGCAGAAAAAAAACACCTTTTTGAGTGCGGATAACCCCTAATGCATGAACTTGAGAACTTGTAAATTACAAAATTATGTAAGGCGTGTAGCGAATAGCGCTGTTTGAATGTTGCCGCCTATGGAGCGCCGATGGCGCAAGTGCGCCACCTCTCCGGAAGTAGATGGCGTTGTGGATATCGGAGCGGAAAAAAGAGTCGGAAGGAGTCAGGCGGAAACTCTCTCTCTCTCGCTCTCCGTCAATGGTCGAAGGGGGACGTACGGTCACGCGGTCGACCACGTTCCTCGAAGTATCGTTAAAATAGCATTTGTATTACCAAATATAAGAAGAAATAGTGATGCAAAGTAGAGCATAACCGTTTCCGCGCGCCTCGCTGTTGGCCGCGGGGATTTATCGAGAGAGTCGACTTCGGAATGTCCAAATGCCGCATGGCCGGTGCGCCCCGTGGCCATCTTGCAAGTCGAACCTCATTTCATCTCGATGGGCGAAAATAAAAGTTGCCGCGTGCCACGCTGTCGGCCACGGGAACATACCGTTTCAAAAGCATGCAAATTTGATCGTGAGGATCGGCTTTGGAGCATCGAGGACCGTCTGGCCCATGCACACGTGGCAGCTTGAACGCGGATTCTCCTCGTTTCGCAGGCCTGCGATTCGACGCCGCGGGCCACGCAGTCACCCACGGGAACATACCAGTTCAACGGGATCTTCCTCATTATATGAAGAAAAAGGCCACGCGGGTGGCGTTTCGTCCTCGGTGAAATTTCCGTTCGACTCACGCTGCGCGTGAGCTCGTCGTATGGATGCGAACGTATGTATTTGACTGCTGAAAATCACGAGCCACGATCTCGTGCCCGTGAAACTTGAAGTCGTGCTCCGAAAGGAGAATTAGTTGACGAGAAAGACAAAAGGTCTGTGCGGTTGGCGGTGATATCAGATGTGATATTTATTGTAGCGTAACATAACTCGCACATATGGCGAAAACCATTCTATTCTTGTTATTCAACTGTGGTATTTATTGTCGCGTCACGTAAAGCGCGTACTTGATGAAAAGTGTATGTTGTGGCATGTCCAAAATCTTTAGTTATCGCCGGATAACGTTATTCATGTCTCTTTGCGTAATGTTTATTGTCTCCGCGCAATGAGCGAGGCCGAAGAGAAAGGAAAAAAGTACCCGGACGTAGAGAGGAACGTGCCTTTAATTTTTGTATCAACGTAGCAGGATACCGCGTATCGAAGGGCGGCAAACGGCGACAGCCGTATGGCATGTTAAAGACTGAAAGAAAGGAAACCCGGTAGTTCGAGAACGTAGCCCGTCAGAGGGTGTCTGTAAGATATACTCCAAATAAAGAGAGTTGTGACGAACCCACTTAATAAGAGATTCGTTACAGGCGTATATTAAAAATAACAAATTTCACACGAAGGTCAATATGCGAGCGCTTCGGAATTGGAAAGGCGACTGGACTGAGCATCGTCAGACGAGTCATCAAGGCATTGCTCAGTATTCGAGCTGCTGTTATTATATGGCCTAGTGTTGAAGAAGCTGCACAGTCTGCAATATATTTCAGGCAGAAATATAGTGTTCCTCGCGTAATTGGCGCAATAGATGCTACACACGTGAAAATCGATGCTCCTCATGAGAATCCAGACGCTTACATGAACCGCAAGGGTTATTATTCAATACACTTACAGGTAAGTTTTGATTATTTTTTAGTTGATTACAAAAATAATATTAATTACATCTTTTTCATAGGTTGTATGCCAAGAAAACCTCAAATTTATACACTGCTTCGCGGGATTCCCCGGCTCTGTTCACGACAGCAGAGTTTTTAATTTGTCGGGTATGCAAGCGATTTGTAGTACAGAACGCGGTTCCCGAATGAAACTCATCTTCTCGGGGATTCAGCTTATACGAATCAATCACATTTACTGGTACCCTACAAAAACAACGGTCACTTAAGTGAACGAGAGGTCAATTACAACACCAGATTGTCGTCGACCCGCATGGTCGTGGAACGAAGTATTGGTCTTCTGAAAAACCGATTTCGTATCTTACTCGACAGACTTCCCGTACGACGAATAGATCTCATACCAAGCTACATTATCGCATGTTGTGTTCTGCACAACTTTTGTCTCATAAACGAAGATTATGTAGAAACGCCTTTGGTTATACCAAATCGTAACCACGATGTCAATGCCCATGTAGAGGTCAATGTTAATTTACGTAATAAGGGAAGAATGAAACGCGATGTAATAAAAAACAGTTTGCCATAATTTTGGATTACATGACGTTTTGGTGCAGTTTATGTTCTGTATTTTTTAAAATTGTTTCTCACAAATTTTGTATTTAAATTGAATAATAAATTACATAAAATTACAAATACAAAAACCAGAATTGATTTATTGCGCATGAGTTTAACGAAAAATATACTTTCATCGAGTCCAAGTTTTTAGGTAGTAACGAAGAAGTTCTTATTTATTTTGTTATTTTTATAATTTTTTATTACTGACAATCGCACAATGCAAAGTAAAAAAAAATTATACATCTTTTTTTAAAATTAATAATAGCTGATTTAATAACCATATCATCTTCGCCGAGTAACGAAACTCTTAATATATTAACGACCCTTGGCGATTAATAAAATAAACAAAAAATTACAACGACAAATATGAAATAAGAGTTGGTTTTCTTCCTTATATCCACAGCACGTGAGTTAATCAAGGCTCGTACAAAAATATCACATTTTTCTTTCCCCTCGAACTTCAAGCGTTTGAAATTATTTTAAAAAATATTACAAAAATCATAAAATTAAAAAAAAAACCTTCTCTTTGGATCTCTTTGGCAAATATCAAACGCATAGTGGTTTTTCTTCCTTATATCCACAGCACGTGAAATAATTAAGGTTCGTACAAAAAAAATCACGATTTTCTCTCTTCCCAAACTTTGAGCATTTAAAATTACAAAAATCATGAAATGAAAAGAAACCTCTCGATTTATAAATGTAAACTTTGTCTTGTTATCGGTAACGTTAAAGTAAAGAGTCGAATCGGTGTTCATGAAACGCACGAGACTATCAAGATGAAATTTATCGGTAATGGATCAAATGAAGAAAACAAAAAAAAAATAAAAAATGCGTACAGCCAATATTTTTAGTTACACTGATAATACTTAGTAGTTTAAATTTGGGAATTTTTTTCCAAAATTTCCAGCAGCCGATCCATTCTCCGCAATCTTTCGGTATGTCGGGCCGCTTGAGCCTCTCTTCGTTTCGACACCTCTTCAATGAATTGGTCAAATTTGTCCTCGACCGGCGATCTCGTACGTTTTCTTTTTGGTTCTATGATATAAGAAAATACAAATAAAGGCTCATTAACAAAAATTATTTTATTTATTTTACAAGTTAAGTTATTAATAAATAACAGTTCGAATCAATTATATTTACGACGCTTAGATTCTTGCCCCAAATGCTCTTTCATTTCCTCATCTTGCGTTGGCTCGGAACTGCAGATGGCGACAGGCTCTATCCACGGTTTTTTTGAGTAAATGTTGTCCATCCTCTGCAAAAAAAACGTTAACAATTAACCAATAGGCTTTTTTCGTCCGAGGCACACACACACACACACACGCACACCCGCACGTATATATTGTGACGTGACGTCACAAGAAAATTAGAGAGAGAGCCCGCGTGACCACGCCGGGGCTCAATCTCCGCCGCGCCCTTCGCGAAAATAAAGCAAATGTTAATTTTAAGATTGGTTTTAAGTTTTATTATTGTATCGAAGCCGCGACATCCTCCCCGCTCCCTCCCCGTACCACTTATAATTTCTCGCCGTCCCCCCCGGAGCATGGCCACGGACTGGCGTGTAAGGCCACGTCGGTGCGGGCGCACCGCCGACAACAACGCCATCCCTCGGCCGCGCGGGACAACGGGCTCGCCACCGACGTGGCCTTACACGCCAGTCCGTGGCCATGCTCCGGGGGGGACGGCGAGAAATTATAAGGGGTACGGGGAGGGAACGAGGAGGATGTCGCGGCTTCGATACAATAATAAAACTTAAAACTAATCTTAAAATTAACATTTCCTTTATTTTCGCGAAGGGCGCGGCGGAGATTGAGCCCCGGCGTGGTCACGCGGGCTCTCTCTCTAATTTTCTTGATCGTCGCTCGGTTCTATTGGGCTCGGTTACGTCCTTCGCTGACCACGCTCGGGATCACAATCTCCGCCGCGCCCTTCGCGAAAATAAAGGAAATGTTAATTTTAAGATTAGTTTTAAGTTTTATTATTGTATCGAAGCCGCGACATCCTCCCCGCTCCCTCCCCGTACCCCTTATAATTTCTCGCCGACCCCCCCGGAGCATGGCCACGGACTGGCGTGTAAGGCCACGTCGGTGCGGGCGCACCGCCGACAACAACGCCATCCCTCGGCCGCGCGGGACAACGGGCTCGCCACCGACGGCCTACAACCGCCATCTCCCGAGTTGTCGGAGCACGACGCCCCCGGAGGAAACTGTCTTGCGCTCGGCCGGCCCGGCCGAGCGCAATTTTCGATCGGGGAGCTCGACGACGCGGGCATCCATCATCGGCGATGGTCGGGAGGGCGAGCCACCGATCGATCGGGAAATCGACACGAGGTCCGTCATCTGTCGCCCGCGTGGATCGAGGCGAAGGAGCCGGCCGGCGTGGCCAGCCATTGAGTGTCCGACCGTCGTCAGCGAAGGCAGAAAAATAAAGAGTCCGAGAAATAACGAGACCGAGAGAGAGAGAGAGAGAGAGAGAGAGAGAGAGAGAGATCAGGCGACGTACGCCATCGTCAGCAACAAAAGTAAGTCTCTTCTCCTTTGCTTTGTTTTGCGAGAGCGGCTCCGAGCCGCTGTAAAATCGGTGCGAAATAAAAGTATCGCTCGGGCGATTTTCGAAGTGTCCCCTTCCCCCTCCCGTGAATTCCCATCGTCGTCCTTTTCCGTGCGTGTTGCCGACCAAAAAGTTTTGTATCGTAGAAAATTAAGAAAGCCGAAGAATTTTGTAACATAAAAATTAGAGATCGAAAATCGTGCCAACCATCGCGTAATAGTGTGAGAAAAGAGAACCGAGTGAAAAATCGTGTAAGAAGGTGCGTGGCGGATCCCCCGCCGTCCCCCGTGAAACATTCCCCTCGCGCGCGCGTAGCCGCGGT
Source organism: Ophion costatus (assembly GCA_951751655.1). Lineage (NCBI taxonomy): Eukaryota > Metazoa > Arthropoda > Insecta > Hymenoptera > Ichneumonidae > Ophion > Ophion costatus. The sequence continues at coordinate 18,300,203 of OX632356.1, read as the reverse complement.
CGCGACTCGACCGACGGCCGAATCGATCGAACGATCGCGTTTTTTTCTGTTTATCGCGCCGGTATGAGCCGTCAAATTAGTTAAGAATAATTTTGTGTAATATCCCGGAATAAAATAGTCGTGGTGATAACGCGCTTGAATCGGAGAACCCCGTCCGTACCCAGATACCCGTGAGACGTCCCCCCCCCCGCGCTATTGTATCGAGTCTCTCGCTCGCCGGGCAACCGAGCGATTGTTTTGGTTTTTTTCTTTTGTTGTCGCGTGAAACGCGACTGCCCGAGCAAGGCTGGCGCCCAACATATTATCGAAATAATAGGAAATAAAATATCGAGAACGGGTCGAGAAATTAAGTCGGGACTTCGCGTGTCCAGTAACCCGTAATATTCGCGTAAATTATTATCATTATTATTATCATTATTTTCATTATATCGAGTCATTGCATTTTCCTTGTTGTAATTAATTAATTTAAATTCCTTTTTTTTATATCGAGTCATTATTTCACATTCTTTGTTAATTAAATATTATATGAATTTTTAGGAGTGATTAAACACCTATTTATTTCCCCTGCCCCCTTCCTCCGCTTATATTAACACGCGATACCCATAAAAAAATTGGCGCCCAACGTGGGGCCCGAAAAACTTTCGTTTTTTTTAACAAGAGCCCACCACGACTATTGTTATTAGTGTTATTATTATTAATTTTTTTTCCCGTTTATTATTATTAATTTTCGGGATTATTATTATTATTCGAAATCGTGATTTATTTTCGTTTTTCCTGGTATTACGTTAAAAATTATATATTTTTGATTAAAAAATTGGATTGTTGAAATTTAAGTTCTTTTATATCGAGCCTTTATTTCACTTTTCTTGTTAATTAAATATTATTTGAATTTTTAGGAGTGATTAAACATTTATTTATTTCCCCTTCCCCCTTCCTCCGCTTATATTAACACGCGATACCCATCATAATATGTATACATATATATAAACAAACCTCGAAGGATTGCCACGTTTGGCGATTGTTCCCTGACTTCCCGTTATGATCCTTGATCTTGTAAGTGCGTTTCAGTGACGCCAGTTTTGTTGCGCACTGTTTCACGCTAACTTCGATCTTTTTTTTCTTTAGATTTAATACGATATTTTCGAAGGCATCTTTTTGCTTTCATTTTCCATTTTCGATCAATTTTTGAAATGTTTCGAATTCGGAAATGAACGCCAATGTTCCCGCCACTGTCCAATTGTCTGAAATGTAAATATACAAATAATAATATTTTCATATCGGTAGTGGGCGGCGTCTAAGGTAAGCACTAGGAGGTATGAGATTAGGCCGAAAAAAAATGGCAAAACATGAGTCAACCACGTGTGGTGGCCAGTATCTAGGGTGAGGCGAAAAACGGACTGAACATTAGGCAAAAGGATGGATAAAAGAAAACTTAAGAAGGAAGGAAGGGAGAAAGACACGAGAAAGATGCTGAAGAAGGAAGAACGGGAGAAAAAACACGAGAATAAAAGGACGAGAAAAAGATCGAAAAGGACAGATTAGCAATGCACGGATGAAGAAACAGACGAAAGAGGATGATGAAAAAGAGAGAATGGCAGAGAAAAATGCACAGGAAGAAGAGGGGAAAAAGAGAGGAGAGCGGAAGAGGGTCAGAAAAAAGCAAATGAGAGGAATGAAGAGGGGACAGAAAAGGATCGGAGTCTCAGAAGGCAGATAAAAGGAAAGCGCGAAAACACGGTGAAAAAAAGGAACGAGGAGAGAATTAGTATAAAAAAGAAAGAAATGGAGGGAAGAGAGAAAAGGAAAGAGAAGAGAAGAAGTGCTGTGAATGCGAGAATGGGAGGGCTGCTATACAAAAAATACGGATGTACAGACAGAAGAAGTAAAAGGCGAAAAAAACATTGTAACAGAAGAAAAATGAAATGTATGACAAATGTGAATGTAAGGAGGAAGGGCGACGTAAATTGTTATTATCTGTTTTACCTGTACAATCATCGGAGGCTTCTTGAGGCTCTTCCGGAGTCTGCTGGTGCGATCCTTCACCTTCAACTGGTTTATCAGCTCTCCCCTGTGGCAACCTCCCCGAAATCATTTTGATCATGAACAATGCATCTATAATTTTTTAATAATTGCGTGTTATCTTTTATATGCTGGTGATATAATAATATTTTTTTCAGAGTGGCTACTCGTCCGGAGATTAGACAGATAAATGTAGATTATTCATTTGGAAGGATATGGCGCATCATCATTACCCAGCTTTATACAGTCATAATGTTTCCATCCAACGAATAATCATGAGAAACAGATAGGTTAAAATCCACGCTTTATTGCACGAGCTGACAAATTGTCAATGGGAAAGAAATACCACAACTAATTCCAGCTATCTGTTTCTCATGGTCATCTGTTGAACGGTAACATTGTGGTTGTGAATAGCTGGGCAATAATGATACGCCATATTTTGTCGAATGAGTCTACTTTCTAATGTACGAATCGATTTTTCATCTACATTTATTCATCTGATCTCCGAACGAGTAGGAACATTGATTTTTTTAGTGCCTTTCAGCATGCCAAATGAGATAGGTTAGGAGAAGTGACCGTTGTCTGCTTTTTCGTACTCCTCCTTCGTCATGGGTATTCGAAATGTATCCTCCGTTGCGTCATCCATGACCGGGACCCACATAATCTGCTTGGCAGCGTCCATTTGATTAATTAAAATGTTTTTTTTTTCGGGTTCAGAATCGTGTCAGGGAGCAGACTAGTATCGTGTGTTACGCGTAGCTGAAAGAGGTGGGAAGAACACCGAATAAACAATGGGAGCGGCCATATGCAATGCTGACTGTGCACTACCTCGCTACTGGCAGTCTCGACAGCCGGAAGTCAGTAATTCCCTAGGACCAATGTCCAACGAAATGGTGATACGTTTCAGTCCTGTCAGTCGTGCTGAAAAGCCTTTTAGAACGGAAATCTAGTACTGACAGTACTGTCAGTCAATTTCCGAACACGCTCTAAATGTCATCGAAATGGTGACACTTAACAGATCACTTCAGACAAGTGGCGTCCTATTGTTTCTACTCCGTGTGTGCCAAAATTTATTTCGTAAAAGCAGGATATAGTCGCAAAAAGTTGTGCGTTGACTGTTAAATATTTCTGCAGGTTCGTAAGTATATATGTCCTGTATTTTGATAATGTTAAAAAATTCTCACTTCATACAAATGTGTCATGCCGTGTACTTATTTTTTTAGGTTACGTCGCGTTAATGATTCCCGGAATTTTTCGTTTATTTCTTCGTTCAGGTGGAATATCCACGTATATGGTACGTAAAATTCAATAGAATTTACAAATAAAGATAAGGCCACCACAAAAGCCTGTTTTTCAACTTTCGGAACGGCAACAAAGGCGTAGAGTACATGCTCTTATGGACGCAGATTTGGATAATATATGGCCTGCAAATGCAGTGATTAATCCACCAATAGTTCAGAATCCAACTCTTGATATTATTCCTCAAATTGCCCCTGAAAATCGTGAGCTCGTTACTGATGCCGCAGACCTTCATGCGCTGGTCGACATCATACCAGCACTTCCCGGAGATGTTGTACAAACAGATGCCTCGACTACCAATTTTGGACACGATACCGAACATCATGATTTCAGAAATTTTCTTACGTCTTGGGCGATCAAAAATACGGTGTCGCAGTCGGTGTTGAACGAGCTTTTACAAGGATTGCGGAAATTTGACCATCTTGAACTTCCAGCAGATGCGAGGACATTGTGCGGTACACCAAGAATGATTCCAATACAAAATTTTGCTTCAGGTACTTACTCTCACTTTGGATTAGAGAGGGCATTATCAGATCAACTGAAAATGTTTGCTGAAACTGAGATTGATCCTATTCTTCGGTTCAATATCAATGTCGACGGGATCCCACTGACAAAAAGCTCCAAAAGTGATCTTTGGCCTATTTTGGGAAAAATAGCTCAAGCCAAATTTGTCGATCCTTTTCTGATAGGAGCATTTCATGGGAGCCTTCTTCTGTTGCTGAATTCTTGCAACCCTTTCTTTTCGAGTACATACGTTTACATGAAGAAGGATTTGTCTGTAATAACCGTCGGTACATTCCACGATTGAATGCAGTGCTTGCAGACACGCCTGCACGAAATTTTCTTTCGCGCTTCCCGGCTTACAATAGTCGATGTGCGAAATGCACACAAATTGGTACAACATCTAATGGCCGGCGAATCTTTGCTGATACGCATCCAGCTTTGGGGTCCAACGAGACTTTCAGAGAAGGATTACCAGTGTCATTCGATGATATCCTGTCTCCCTTCGAAGCCATTGAGATTGATATGGTCAAACAATTTCCCTTCGACTATATGCATCTTTTGTGCCTGGGGGTAATGAAGAAACTCCTTTTCTTGTAGATTAACTGTATGGGAAAATCGAAAGCGGCATTGGCAAAAATAGCAACATTCAACCATTTTTATTGCAGTTTTGCCCGTCGGAATTCTCGAGAGAACCTCGTTCGTTGGACGAACTTCCACGATGGAAGGCCACTGAACTGAGATTATTTCTTCTATATCTTGGTCCAGTGGTACTCCAATTTTTTGTGACTGAACCTCAAGTGATTCACTTTAACGCTCTGAATTGTGCTGTCTGGATTTTTTGTGACTTGAGAGAGTGTATTCGTAACAACATGTACGCTCGAGATCTTATGATCTACTTTGTGGAGAATATGAAACTTTTGTACGGCGATGAAATGTTGACCTTCAACATTCATAACTTAATTCATATTCCCTCAAATGTTTTGAATTATAGACCTCTTGATGCTTTCAGCTGCTTCCCTTTTGAAAATGTTCTTCAAAAAATCAAATCATTCGTTAAAGGCGGCGTGCAACCTCTGGCTCAGGTGATGAAAAGAATAAACGGTCGGTTCCACTTGAGCCCTCCTCCCAAACAACAAAAAGTGGTTTTCGTTTGGTAAAGAGAAAAAATTGACTGGATAGTGAATTTTTAGATTTGGAAGGATACACTGATCGGCATCACGAGATTCAATTTCCAAACTTCTCACTAACTGTCAAGAATCCTAACAATTGTTGTTATTTGTCGGATAAAAGTGCCGTTCTAATAGAACATATATGTTTTCGTGATGAAATCCCTCTTATTGTTGGCCGTAAGTTCATCGGTACTGCTCCAATTGCTAGTTATCCGTGCGATTCTCGCGATATGGGCATTTTTCAAGTACAAGCGCTCTTCGAATTACAAACGTGGAAAATAGAACAAATTGACAGAAAAGGCTTCGCTATTTTATACAACCCGGATTCTGTATGTGTTTTCCCACTAATTCACAGCGATGTATAATGAAGCGACATTATATTTATGAGTGTATTTATTTAATAAGAAATTACATATGTTCATTTACATATATACCACCGTGACACATCTCTGTAATTCTTTCCATCGGAGAATTCGCCGTGGACGTCTACAATTTTCTTTCAGATTTACTCGAAGTGTCAACGCTGGTATCACAGATAGACGCGTTGCACGTGAATGGTCCGATTCCGTAGGTTATAGATAGATAAAAGTGTGGATAAGCTCGATTTCATGCGATGCAAATTTGCTCATTATATACGATCGCACTCACTTCTAATAGGTTTTTTGGTTCTCGTCTTTATCACATTCCACTGGTTGTTTTGCGGTGTTATCATTTATTGTCGTTATTTTTAACAAAGATATCCGCTATATTGAAAAACCTTCCACTCAAACACGTTTTAACTTTTCATTTAATTACTTTCCGTAGAAAATCATGGCTTTATCTAAGAAGAGTGGTTCAACGGCGAATTTGAAACGCGTGCTTATTTCAAAGGAAGAGATTATTACCGGAACATGTAAGTTGCTGCGTAAATAATGTTGGAATATGTAATATACTCATTTATGCTCATTGTTTTTTTTTTCTTTTACAGCAAAAAATCCCAAGAAAATGTGCTTGTCACCGAACACATTTCTAAGTATGTTTGATTTATTTTTCTTTTTTTGTCTTTCTTATAATTCAATATTTGTTTCTTGCATATCTGTAATGTATGTACAATTTATATTTCATGTTTGTTGAAGAGAGCCCACGGATGATTGATATAAAGCACCTTGAGTGCACCGATGCACATCATTCAAAGTTCGAATCTCAACATTTTGAAAGGCAATAACGAGCCAGGTACAATTTCCACATATTAAATTCCGTAATATTACATTCGTGATTTAATATATGAGACTAATAAAAAAAATGATACTTTGCAGTTAACGATGTGAACAACGAGGATGGTACTACCATTACGAACATCGAAAATGCTCTCATCAATGATATTCCCATCGATAATCTATCGGATTTGGAGATCCATACCATCGTAAATAAAAATTACAACCGCCAAGAAGAAGAACAACAACAAGAACAAGAAAAAGAACAACACGAACAAGAAGAAGAAGCAAATTGGCATCGTCAAAATCCGGCGGTTTGCTGCAGTGCGTATCATAATTCATTCAAGGAGCGGGGATAATGAAAAAAACAGCATTACATCTGCGACTAACCGCCAATAAAGAATAAATACTTAATTTTATTGAACGGTCATGTATATATATATATATATATAAATTTATTTATATAATACAGAGAAATGTATGTGAGATATTCCATATACTAATTCGAACGCTCAAAAACTCAATCTCTCGATCAATCTCAAATTTTGATATTCTTTCGGTGTTGAAAATGACCAAATAAGTCATAACTATTTTCAAACTCGGAAAGAATAACAAAATCTCAGATTAACTGATCGGAGAGGTTTGGGTTTTTGAGCGTTCAGTTTGGTATGGACTACTTCATATACATATATATATATATGCGCTTCCCATACATCCCAAATGAGACATCTTTCAGATGTCATTAAGTTGACTGTCGATCTTTTTCATCCTTTTTGAACGTCTTTATGACAACTTATCGATAACTTTTGGATTGTGATATTTGGTGCCTTTATGACACCTTTTCGGTGACGTTTGGATTCCGACATTTGATGCTTTTAAGCTGCTATCTTTTAGTCATCGCAATTCGATAACATTAAAATGCCGTATTGATAACGTATATTTGCCTAAAAGTCATCATTCGGCCACCCATAAAGTTATCTGCCGGGCGGACATGAGTAATACAATTTGGGATCCCGAAAGGCATCACTTTGGCCATCCAAAAAGTTATCCTTAACTTATTTTGGATCCCGTTTGGAATACAATAAGATATCATATTGCTACCTGGGCATGTACGAACTATGTCGGATCTCACTTTCGAAATTATATAATCGCGCAGAAATTCGTACTTTTCGTTGTGCCAACTTTCGCGGAACCCCAGCAAACATTTTGAATCTAATGCCTTGGCCTAACGAACGATCATATTAATTAATGATCGGTGGGATGGTAGAAAAGGAAAAAAACTGATAATTGATGCTATACACTTTTTAAATTACCGGAACGTGACGGAACGACCGAGAACAAGGTATGCGCTCCATATAAAACAAAAGAACTGGAAATTCCCAGAGGCGGAAACCCGGGAACAAACGCGACTTTATCGCCGAAAAACTCCCGCCGAGTTCCGGCCTTCTGGAAACACGGAATTCCCTCCCTGGGGTTAACCTGTCGCCTCATGGCGCAATTAATAAAGGAAACAGAAACAAAAACGGATTTGGAGCTCGTCTCTAGAGCAAATTTTTTCCCGAAAAACTCCGATTTTTTCCGGAAAATTATTCCCATTTTTTCCGAATTTTTCTATGAATTGGAACAAATATGAAGAATTCGGAGTTTTGCAGACAATTATTTTTACGCAAGCATCCGAGTTTCTCTGAATTTTTTCGCATTTTTCCGAATATTTCATCATTTTAATTACGTTCATGGGAAAATCTCGGAAATTATATGGAATAAAAAATATGGATAAAAATAATCGTACTTGAGAATTTGCATTTATTATTATATCACTGCATTTTTTATAAATAATCTGGCCAACGAATTTCAATAAACGAAGACTTTAAGGGGTAACACCACTGTAACGGCCTTACAGGAAGCGTATTTTTGATATTTTTTTTGGCGGAAGAAAATGTGATAAAAAAATAATACTTGCGGTATTTATTGAGCATATATTTAAGTATATTGCTATAAATTTTTATCCAAAAATATTACAAAATGGCGACACTGCAGCAATTCTTCTAAAGCATGTCGAACCTCTGCGGCACGCAGTATAACTGTGCCAATTTTAATGTAAAAGAAAAGAATTTTGTTTTATTAAGTCTACATTACTGTAGCTACTGAACAACGTAGGGGATTTTCGATAAGTTAATTTAAAAAATGTTTAATAACAAAGACCTGTCTTAAAAAAAAATTGAACATTTTTAGTCAAATATTCGGCAATTACTCTGTTGGGAAATACAATATCGGCGGACCCTACTTTACCGACCTACCGACCGACCTTCTTCTGTCGAGTCCTCCGCGCGCCAACAGCGCACGCCGTGGCTTGTATCACTCCGCCACTTCTTCAAAAACGATCCACACATCAACACACATTTTTCGATCTTCTCGTTAATTAAACACGTTCTTTCAATTACCGGTTTTACCTTTTTTTACTTTACCCTCCCGCGCCAACAGGTTATGGGCCCAGTGCGATCGAAAGTATAGGTAAAAAGGTGTAAACGCGGACTGAGTCAAAAGGGAGAAAAGAAGGCGGAAATCGTAAAACGCCGAATCGACTCGTGACATCGCGCGAACTGGGAACGGAACATTCTCGAAGAAACGTTCGTGAACGCACAAAGCACGCCGAGAACGTACGAGAACAATGTCCTGTAATAGTGTAAGGATAGAAACACTAACGAAGGATAACTACGAGACCTGGCGTATACAAATGCGCGCCATCGTCGTGAAAAACGATGCGTGGATGTATGTAAATGGCGAAGCTCTCCGACCCGCCATTATCGAAGGCGACGCGCGATCCGCGGAAGAAAACAAAAGGTGGCGAAACGCCGACGCAAAGGCCCAAGCGGACATCCTTTTGTCGATACGACCGGCGGAATTAAAACGGGTAAAGGAGTGCAACACGTCACGTGAGTTATGGCAAAAATTACAAAACTTGTATCAACTGACGGGACCCGCGCGTAAAGCCACTCTCATAAAAAGGTTAGCCCACCACCGCATGTCAGAGGAGGAAGACGCGAACGAGCATTTGTTGAAATTCTTCGAAACGGTCGTTCGGCTGGCGGAACTGGACATCGAAATTAACCTCGAATTATTATCCGTGATGTTACTACAAAGTCTCCCCTCGTCATTCGAGAACTTTAGATGTGCCATCGAAGCAAGGGACACGCTGCCGACGCCCAAAGCTCTTCGAGCAAAGATCATCGAGGAATGGGAAACAAGGAAACAAAAGGCCGGCGAAGGTGTCTCAGCCACCCTGTTCTCAAAAACACACGCTCGGAAGGGAACATCCCAGTGGAATAGACACCCACGCGACCAACGACAAACCCGGAAGGAACGAAACACGTCCGAAAAGGTAACATTTAAATTTCGCTGTCATCGTTGTCGTCAGATTGGTCATAAGGCGGCCGACTGCCCCGAACGTGACAAAAGCAAGGAGGATGCAAGGACTGCAGACAGTCTGAGCTTCTACGCTGAGCTGAACGAAACGAAAACTGAGGAACGCTGCAACGTCAAATCGGAATCACGCAGTGGAAGCGACGTCGAGCTCGCTCTTTGCGCTGTAGCCCAACCTCACGGAAACTCCTGGTGCATTGACAGTGGTTGCACCGCCCACATGAGCAGCGAGGTAAACGCCTTCCACAACGTCTCTGACTCTGCTGGCCAGGTAAGTCTCGCAAATGACAGTTTCGCAAACGTCACTGGAAAGGGGTCAATAACGATTACGGCAAACACAGACGGCCACAAGAAAACCGTGAATCTGAAGGATATCCTTCTCGTCCCGAATTTGCGAACCAACTTGCTCTCCGTAGGCAAGATTTGCGACCATGGCCTGAAAGTTGTTTTCGAGCAGAGTCGAGCGTCGATAGTGGATCCGGACGGAAAAATAGTATTGAAGGCCGCTCGATCGAACAACGGATTGTATCTCCTGCACGTCGAATCCTCGGTAACCACAGACACAAGCGCCGCAGCCAGCTGTGGCCTCGGATCGCGGATCGTCGGATCCAAAATGGAAACGTGGCACCGACGGATGGGCCATCTCAATTATCGCGACTTGGAACGATGCTCCAAGGAAGGGTTGGTCACGGGCATGAACATCGAAGGGTGCCGGGAATACACGCGCTGCGAAATTTGTGCGCGCGGAAAAATGACAAGGAACCCGTTTCCTTCTAAATCAGGGAGGAATTCGGAACTGCTCGAGATAGTCCACACAGACGTGTGCGGACCTATGCGAAATGAATCGGTCGGCGGAAGGAAATATTTCATAACTTTCATCGACGATCATTCTAGGTGGTGCGAGGTCCGGTTCCTACGACAAAAAAGCGACGCTCTGGCCGCCTTTCGAGGGTACAAGGCGCTAGTGGAGAATCAGACAGGAAGGAAGATAAAATGCCTTCAATCCGATAACGGTAAGGAATACCGGAACAACGCCTTTGACGATTTCCTGAGGGAAAACGGAATCAGACGTCGATCGACAGTTCCGTATAATCCGGAACAAAACGGCGTTGCGGAAAGAAGAAACAGGCTACTCCTGGAAACCGCTCGTTGTATCCTCGCTCAATCGACGCTCGCCCCCTCCCTATGGGCAGAAGCTGTAAACACAGCCAATTACCTGCGAAACCGATGTCCAAACAGCAGCGTAAACGGGAGAACCTCCTTCGAGAAATGGTTCGGGAGGATCCCCGACGTTAGTGGAGTCCTCGAATTCGGCTGCGAGCTTGCCGTTCTCTATCCAGGGCCAAACAAGGACAAATTCGACGACAGAAGCCGAAGGGGTATTCTCCTTGGATTCTCGGAGACGTGTAAAGGGTACAGAGTTTGGCTACCGGAAGAAAAAAGAGTCGAGATCTCGCGAGACGTGAGGGTCGTGGATCGAATTGCCGAAGACCCAACTAACACGACGGATGGCAAACTGTTGGAAGATGTAGAGAAGCCAAACGAGCGCGTGGTGGAATTCCGACCACCGACGCCTGAACCTCTGTGCGACCCCGCAATCGAGACGAACGATCTCGATGAATTCGAAGGAGAGCCGAACGAAGCGACGCCCGCGGCGGGCGTGCGCGTCTACACAAGAGGACGCGGTCGGCCACGTATAATTCGAACTGGATCGAGGGGGAGACCCCGCAAGGAGTACGCTCGAGCCGATCTCGCCTACGAATCGGACGAATCTCTGTGTTTGGCGGAAATACCTATCAAGGATGCTCTTACAGGACCTGCGGCGTGCGAATGGCATCAGGCCATATCCGACGAGCTCAGATGCATCCTGGAAAAGAACACCTGGGAATTGGTAAACCGACCTTTTGAGGAGAAAATTATCGGAAGCCGGGTTGTTCTGAGGAACAAATACCGTGAAGACTGGAACTTGGAGCGCAGAAAGGCCCGAATTGTCGCTAAGGGATTCTTTCAACGTCCCGGAGTTGATTTCCGTCAGACGTTCGCTCCCGTGGCTCGCATGGAGACGATCCAGTTGGTAGTCGCCCTTTCGGCGGAATGGTCTATGAACATAGAGCAACTGGACGTGACCGCGGCATACCTGAACGGTGACCTTGAAGAAAGAATCCTCATGGAAATCCCCCGAGACATCGAGGAAGGACTACGCATTCTCGCGCGGGCGCCGTCTACCCGCGACCCTGTAAAGGTAAAGGCCGAATCGATGCTGCGTGAGCTCGAAACCGGCGACAGAGTTTGTTTGCTGCGAAAGGCCCTGTACGGGCTACGGCAAGCCGGTCGCTGCTGGAATCGGAAAATCGGCGAGGCGGTAGAAAAATTCGGAGCGAAGAAATCTTCTTTCGATCCCTGCCTGTACCTCAAGGGAAATGGTAAAAATCTAATCCTCATAATTATCTATGTGGATGATTTGTTAATTGCTTCAGCGGATGGCGATGAGATCGCCGTGTTCAAGGAGTTCATCGGCGGGCATTTCGACATCAGGGACCTAGGCCCGATGAAACATTGCCTCGGAATCGAGTTCAGTACTCACGATGGAATGATCCGCATGTCACAGAAGGGTCACACCAGAGACTTGCTCGAAAGGTTTGGAATGAGCGCCGCGAATGCCGTCGCCACTCCGTTAGACCCGAACGCTAAGTTAGAAGCTGACAGCGATCACGAAGGCTCCGATATCCACCCGTATCGACAACTGATTGGATCGCTGATGTATCTGGCCGTTTGTACGCGTCCCGACATAGCTCACGCGGTCAGCCGATTGAGCCAGTTCAACGATGGTCACAACGAAACGCACTGGAGTGCGGCAAAACGGGTGCTACGGTACTTGAAGCGATCTATCGATCACGGTCTCGTGTACCGGAAAACCGGAAAGTCCATCGTCGGCTACGTCGTTCGGACTGGGCGAACTGCACCATGGATAGGAGGTCATACACAGGCTACGTATTCGTGCTGGGTGCTTGTCCTATATCCTGGGAATCCAAGAAGCAGAGAACCGTCGCTCTTTCCTCTACGGAAGCTGAGTATATGGCGCTAACGGAAGCCGTGAAGGAAGCCTCATCTCTACAACAATTCTTCACCGAATTACGGACTCCGCAGACGGGTCCATTGACAATCTATGGCGACAACGAAGGGGCACGCAAATTAGCGGAAAACCCCGTGTTTCACCAGCGCACGAAGCATATCGACACACGCTATCACTTCATTCGCGAGGTGCTCGCTCTTGGACTGATTCGTGTGGAACACGTTCCGACCACGGAAATGGCGTCGGATTTCTTAACCAAAGGGGTTCCTGCACCAAAATTCCGGAAATGTTTGGAGCTGCTGGGACTGTCATCGAGAGAACACGAAGGAAACGGAAAAATCGGGCTCCCACGATCTTGAGGGGGAGTGTTGGGACATACAATATCGGCGGACCCTACTTTACCGACCTACCGACCGACCTTCTTCTGTCGAGTCCTCCGCGCGCCAACAGCGCACGCCGTGGCTCATATCACTCCGCCACTTCTTCAAAAACGATCCACTCGTCAACACACATTTTTCGATCTTCTCGTTAATTAAACACGTTCTTTCAATTACCGGTTTTACCTTTTTTTACTTTACCCTCCCGCGCCAACATACTCAAAAATCAATATTTTTTAAATCTTCTACGTTGTTGAGCCCCAGCTTCTGACGATGCGCGGAGAGCACGGAAAGTCGCTCTCGAGTAAATTGGCACGGCGGCTTGTCGGGTGCTCGAGGGCGAGGGTATGTGGGATCTTGCCCGTTCTGAGTAAATCTCTAACTAGGGATGTAGCAACTTGAACGACTTGTATTTTATTTAAAATTAGGCAACAAAACTACAATTCTTTTTCTTTGCCTTGAGACCGACTGCTTCGGCTCATGGCCGAAGACTGCCGTTCGGTTGAACCTGTCAGCTAATTATTAGCCGCGGGGTCGGTGGTTCGAGTCTCACGTCGAAATTTTTTTTTCATTTTTTTTTAAATTCGCATACCTCCGTCATTTAAATATCCCGATAAATTTTTGTTGTATATAATCACATCTTATTATATATAATTAATATAATATATCTATATATGTTTATATATGGGCAAAATCCATATATAGTTATTTATGTACAAAATTCATTATAGTTATACATAATTATATATTTTCTCATATATGATCATATATTATTTATATATAACAATAGGTGATTATTTATAAAACAATAAATAAATAATCCCGGGATAAAAATCATAAAATCTATGCTAATTCACATATATGTAATTATAATTGTCAATGATAAATGCAAGTCTTATTTTTGATTATCTCTTGCTTGAAATTGCGAATAGGCGACGTAAAAATATCCAGTAATAATATTTACATAAACTCCCTTGTAGATTAATAGGAATATAAATAGAAGAATAAATGTTGAAATATGTGAATATAACGCTTGCTTTGGCAACCGTCGATATTGTGAATAACAGTTCTGCGTACATCGTTTGCCTTTGTCCTGATCAACTACCTGCGAAGCGGGCACAGCTGCTTGTGCACAAAAGATTTCTGGGAATTCCAGAACGGGTGGAAGGGATACGGCGTCTTCCGCAAGGAATGCCTGTTTGAAGTAGCATTCGACCGTTGGTTTTTGGAGCAGCAAGTACTGTTTTTCGGCGTGGTGCACGATTTTGTAGAATATTCGATAAAAAAAAGATCAAAATGTCGGGCGTGGGAGACGACGAGGTGCCTGGGCCTTCGACGGCACAAGATGATATTCAATATTCTTTGTGCAGTGAAGTTTCAAAATTACGATTGAAGGATGCCCTCGTATATTACGAGCAAATTCTCACACAAAATAATCTTGTGGCACCAACACCATCGGAGGTAATTACTGAAGAGGGAATGTTACTAGCAGAAGACTTGTTCCATTATACAGTACAAACTTTACACGAAAAAAAGTTTGTAGCGCATGAAGAACTAATTATGCTTGATGAATTGGACGAAGAATACGCTTTTGACGAACCTGCATCTGACAACGAAGATTCTTCTGAAAATTATGAGCCAGAGGAGAAAAGGGCGAAATCGTACACGGACAATATTCCGCTGGATTATAAAAGGAAAGTTATCAATATAGTTCGAGCACATCCGACATGGAGCCTAAAAGTTCTGCAAAAAAACGGGTGCAGCCGCTTAAAGCGCATGGAGGAATTGCCAAAATGAGAAAAACATGTAAAAAGCGGAGGAACCATGACAGACAAATACGCGACCATCGATTCGTGGACTTACGATCGCTTAGAGGATGCGCGACAGAACAACCAACAAGTTACAACCCGCAACTTCCAGCAGTGGGCTTTATCGGCTGCGAGTCAATTTGAAAATTTTGATTTCACAGCTTCCGATAGGTGGGTTGTGAAATTTAAACGGAGACATCGAATTCGCCAAAGAAAAATCACGAAGTTTGTAACGGAAAGAGAAACCGCAACGCGGGATGAAATCCTGGCTGCTGCAGAAGATTTTCGTATCCAGGCTCGTGATGTCATACCAAACTTTGGTCCCGATTTCGTCATTAATACAGACCAAACAGGTATTCAAAATTTGTTCTCATTTTCCATAATAAATTAATGTAGACTTTCGTATATAGTATTTTCAATTTATTCCTTTTCTATTTTTCTCAGGATGCCAATACCAGTCGACGTTCGACAGAACTCTGGCGACCAAAGGATCAAAAGTAGTGCTGGTAAAGCGGCAGAATATGAATAAAGTCACCCATTCCTATACTGCGCAGTACTCTGTCACCCTATCAGGAAAATTGTTGCCCCTGATGTTCGTATGCCTACAAGGAACAACAGGTTCATTTGGTCCCAGAGTTCAAAAATCGGTCGACGAGTACCTAAAAAAATACGGAAACGTCGTAGTCACGTCATCGATTTCGTCATTAATACAGACCAAACAGGTATTCAAAATTTGTTCTCATTTTCCATAATAAATTAATGTAGACTTTCGTATATAGTATTTTCAATTTATTCCTTTTCTATTTTTCTCAGGATGCCAATACCAGTCGACGTTCGACAGAACTCTGGCGACCAAAGGATCAAAAGTAGTGCTGGTAAAGCGGCAGAATATGAATAAAGTCACCCATTCCTATACTGCGCAGTACTCTGTCACCCTATCAGGAAAATTGTTGCCCCTGGTGTTCGTATGCCTACAAGAAACAACAGGTTTATGTGGTCCCAGAGTTCAAAAATCGGTCGACGAGTACCTAAAAAAATACGGAAACGTCGTAGTCACGTCATCGAAATCGGGAAAATAGACTACAAAGTTATACAAAGATTTTTTAATCAACGTTTTGAAACCCTACGTAAAAAAAGAAAAGTTTTTCTTAATTATCGATTCCTGGGGAGGCCAAACCGATACCGTGATGTACAATGAGGGGTTCCGAAATGGCAGGCGTCTGCCTACTTGCACGGTGCAGGTAATTCTACCAAAATGCACTCCATTAGTGCAACCTTGTCACGTGTATTTTTACCGCCAAGTAAAAAATTTCATAAAGCGTCTGCAGAACTGCGCCTATCTGATTGAACAAGGACGTGCAATTAATGATAGAGAAGATTGCATAAAAATTCATTCTATTGTTCATCATCAGTTGTCTTCTCTGGTCTTCAATAACATGATCAGATATGCGTGGTTTGCTTCGAAACTCTGCGATCAAAGAGAAATCTTCATGAACGTGAATGAAGTTTGTTTTCCGATCGATGTATTGAAAAAAAATTGCGAATGTAACAATGCAGCGTTTGTACGGTGTGCAAGATGCCGTGAAAATTACGGTTTTCCTTGATTTTACGATGGTTATCACTCTGGTTCGTGTAACATTACACCCGATGTAAAAAACAAACGAATACAGACCGAATAATAAAGTATTCAATTCCTTACCCGACGTTTTTCATTTTCATCCTAAAAATGTTGTTGGTTATAAATATTGATACTTGAAAATGTATGTTTATAATCAAGCGATAATTAACAATATGACTTGCGTTTTTTCATTTAAACAAAAAGAAAAAAAAAATTTCGAAGTGACACTCGAACCAGCGACCCCGCGATTACTAGACTCGAGCGCTACCGGGTACGCTACGAGCTCGGTTCGAATATCGTTGCATCTTTGTGGGATAAGAGTGCGCTCGAAAACTTCAAAGTCAATTTTCTCGAAAATTTCTGAATATGGCGTCGAACTGCTTTGGGATATTAATATTCGAGCTCTGAACTTCGCGTACCATGGGTACGAAAAATTACAAAAATCCGACTGCCGTACTGTCCCCTTGTATGCTACTATTACATTGAATAAGTGCAGTAAATTTCAAGTCAATCCGTCCATTAGAGGTCGAGAAATTGAGTACACCGCCTTGAAAAATATAGTTTTGAGAAAAATGCGTTTAAAGTTTTACCAGCAGTTAGAACATTGTGATCATAAGTTTACCTTCAATCTGCGATTCCTGCCTATGTTGGACCTTCCTCTACAATTTGAGTTGGCTCAAAGGACTAACGAGTATTTGTCATTTCCACAGTAGTCTTTATACCTTTTAACGTGGCTGTTACGCGTATGGAAAACCAGAAGAGCTCAGGGAATTTCTTTCCTCCTTGAATAATCAGGGAAAAGTAAGAAAATTTTGAAAATTCTGTGGAGGTTTTTCAAAAGAACCCCGCACAAATCAAAGGGAAATTGGCCCTCAGTCAAATCGTCTGAAATTTTAGTATGTTGTAGAGGAAGTCGAGCTGATCAAAAGTCATCATGGGCACGAAACTCGAATTACAGTTCTTTTTGAGATTAGGCGGTTTTGAAAATCTCAACTCTGAAAAAATGGCTTTTTTATTTAAATATGATTTTATTAAAAGTTTCTGCGCTTTTCACACTACGTTCATTCCTAATCGCTCTTCAGGTCCTCCCTTCTCTTCGCAACATTCCTCTTCTCAAAACCCTCCGAGATTTCTAGGAGGAGGGAGTGATTTTCCCGTCGTAAGTCCCCGTGCTCATAGTACTTGCATTCCGCGTCTGTCTGTAGGCTCTCTTCACTCCCCAGTCTCTCCCTCCTCTCTACTCCCTCTCCGTGATGGCACTCTTCCCTCAAGCCTAGATAGAAAACGTTCAAATGCAGCTCATCGACCACCTCAAAGAGATCTCAACATTCGAGAGGTCGTGGATGTTGAGGTAGCAAACTAATCAGAAATCACGGCAACGTGAGAGGCAAGGGGACTCACGATAATCTAGCACCCCGATGTGAGAGGCAAGGGGACTCACGATAATCAAGCACCCCGATTCGAAAGAAAAAAAGTAACAATAATTAAACACCTTGACGTAAAAGGTTTAAATGTTGACGTAGAGAGGGTTTTCAGGAGTGTTGCGGAGAGAAGGGAGGACCGGAAGAGCGATCTGGAATGAACGTAGTGTGAAAAGCGCAGAAACTTTTAATAAAATCATATTTAAATAAAAAAGCCATTTTTTCAGAGTTGAGATTTTCAAAACCGCCTAATCTCAAAAAGAACTGTAATTCGAGCTTCGTGCCCATGATGACTTTTGATCAGCTCGACTTCCTCTACAACATACTAAAATTTCAGACGATTTGACTGAGGGCCAATTTCCCTTTGATTTGTGCGGGGTTCTTTACTATTTGCATGAATTGCGAAAAATGAAACCGACTTGAAAAAACAAACTGAAAATCGTATGCAAATAAATATTTTTGTATATTTATATAATTATATAATTCTTATATAATTTATCTAATTCTTCATTATATACAAAAAAAGTTAAGTCAGTGCCAAACATTGAACATTTTTAAAACTAATTTACTCTAAAGCTTTATGCATTTGCATTCGATTTGTCGATATACAACCACACAATTATTATTGCCGATAAGGGTACGTATTTATTTTTTATTTATTGGCACCGACATAAAAATGTCTGTTTATAATAAAGAACAGGTTCTGTATTTGTTATTAATGTATTTTTTTGTACTTCACATTCCCTAAGATTATAAAATAGAATAAAAATCATCACGATTAATCCTCAGCAACTGGTTCATTGGCTGCACGCCAAAAGGAACCAAATCCTTCCACGCAAAAAACGGAAATCCCTACAAACCCTGTTCTTTCGTGGCGACTAGATGAATTCCTGCTTGCCGACTTCTCTCTTGTTATTCAAGGAGAACAACGCCTCCTCCTCGGTGACTGTACTGTTGCGAACCGTGTAAAAAGTCGCTCTGGTCTTGGGTTCGTCGACGGTGAGGAAGCTGTCACCGTTCGAATCCAACAGCTATAGCAAATGGTCCGGCTTAATGGTGACGGGTTATTTGACTTGCGTCAAGACTGAAGCAACCCAGGAGCATGAAGGAACATTAGAAATAGTGATCAAATTGCTGAGGAAATTTGACAAGCGGTCTGACTTGCACATTGACAACTGAGCACTTTATCCAGCCTGTCGACTCCTCTGAGGAACTGGAAACAGCGGAGCGACAAGTGTGGGGAAAAGCAAAGTTCGGGATCACCAAAGCTTGCGAGAGCACGTTGAGCAAGAAGGTTGAGAATAAAAACCACTTACATTTTTGAGCGAAGGGTGAGGATTTTCATCGCAGCCAAAAAGTGAAACGTCGGATTCGAGCGATTTCTCGTCCGTCCATTTTTTCATGCCGACGTCCTTACTCTCAGAGCACCCACATATTCCGGCCAAAACCAACTGACAATTATTTTTCCGAGTTTTTCATATTCAATTTCGCGATATCGATTTGATGCTCGTGTTTTATCAACTTTGGCTCGGAGAAGGGCCGGTTACGTATTGAGATTATAATTTGCGAGTATCTCCGCCAAATAAATTTTTTTATCGTAAATAGGGCCGTTTATTTTTTTATGCACTGATATCACATTTTAGGGTACAGCATTACAGGTTACAGGTTACAGTACATTGGAGTACAGTAAATACCCCACTTGGAAGTTAGATCCGAGAGAAGTCGTACACTTAAAGAACTTGGCTGTTGACATTTTAGTCCAATCGTTTGTTTGGCGCGGCATTCCTGGACAACGGCGCGACGGTTGGTGCAGCGTTCCCGGACAACGACACGAGGATATGCAGACCGAGTCGAAAAAACGTCTCTTCACGCTGTAACGTTGAGTGTTACGACGGTTTGGAAGACAATTCTATGGTAAAAAAGTCGCCCGAAAATTCGGCCGAATATTATGAGATCTCAAAATTGAGTAGACGGATAAAAAAATGACCCGAACAAAATCGATAGGAAAAAATCACATTTCATTGGTAAAATGTCATTAGATTTTCGATTCGTCCCCGCGTTTTCGCGTAATGTCGACTTGAAGTTAAAGTCGTCTGCTAAAAGCCCATCTTACTGTATGAAGAGTCGCGGCGTCTTCGTCGGTGAGACAGTGGTGCTCATGTTCGTCGGTGAGACCGTACTAATTTTTTTTTCTTGGCATCAATAAGCCGCCGCGTCTCTTGATTAATTATTTGGGTAAATTCCAGGTATTGCGGAAGTGTTTAGGTCGACTAAGTTGGAAGAATTATTTAGAAAGTATCTGCAATCCGTAATAAATGAGCGATTACTATTATATTACTATGCGCTCAATTACGAGAGAAGCGAAGAAACTGTAAACATATAATATAAAAACGCCCACGTGATGCGCGCCAGCGCCGACGTTGCGTGATTGGTGGAAGGTAAGACTTGGCGCAAGTCGCGCCATCGCGAGATGACTACCCTTGAAAATGTCGAATTGCGACGCGACGGTAATTGTCGTTCGCGACGGTAGCTGACGTTCGCGACGCGAGTTTGTAGGGATTTATTTCCACCATGAATTATTGTGAGACGTGTTTTTGTTTTTTAACGCGATTATTTATTTAATCTCCCTCGTTGATTCGTTGGATACAACAATAACTCGAGGCACGACCGTTTTCACGTGTTCTCTCTTTTATAGGAAACTTAAGTCTAGTTTCTTTTGTTTCAAGACCGGAAGTCGTAATCTTTTAATTTGACCAACTTGAGAGAATTGTACAACATTAGTAGCAATGGGGAAGTGCGTCTCCACAAGTTGTCGTTCGCTACGGTACTTATCGTTTGCGACGACCAATTGTCGTGCGTGAGTCGCATCACACAATTCGAAAACTGGTTTGCAGACCTAAACTGTTTTACCTTAATCCCAGAAACGGTTCTCTCTTTGCAGAATGAAAAACTGTTTTTTTAAACGGTTCGTCTTCGCAACGCCTACTCCTATTGTGGTGTGTATACCGCGATTGTGTATGCAAATTATTTACGCGAACCGTACGGGTTGCTTCAGAACTTGTTCGGCAATGACACAAAGAATACGATCATAAGTACAAAACAATTACAATTTTTATTTTATTTCCATATCCAACGAAATTTTGGTTTTTATTTTGATTTTTTCAGATCAGCTGCAAAGTAAGGTTGCTTCAAAAAGCAATGGACTCGCAGACAGCAGGATGCCCAATTTCCTATCAGGGTGACCTCTTCCTTCAAGATATACGTAGTTATTTCAATGAACAAACTAATGTTTCTATACGTTTTCATTAGGTCTCGTAATTGTATAAAGTAAAGTGATTTAATATCATTGAATAAAATTTGTATTTCGAAGTGTACATTTCTAGCACGTTAAAAAAATGTGTTCCGAAAATTTCGTTTCCATCAGTTATGATTCATATATACTGTAAAGCTTCTGGCCTTTTTCATAAATTCTTAGGCATGTTAATCAATGTGACGTGAAAACACGGTTCTAAATAACATAAAGTCGACGTTTTTGGTGCATAAAGAACGTTTCATTATAGTTACATCGGCATTAAAATTTAGATTATAATTCCTTTTTTTACATTACTAAAACGAGAGACAAAATATGCGGTTCAGACAAACCATACAGCAAAGAAGATACGTTCTCAGCAAAGAGGATACATTGTGAAGTCCCAAGAAGGCTCGTTGCATTTTTATGTCAAATAATGTATCCATGTAACCATGCCACACTCGACGCATGACTTGGCTTGCTGCTGTTCTGCTTAAACCACTCACTGTTTCTTAGGTAGTATAACTTTTCTAAAGGCCTCTTGTTTACATGCTTCTTCTATAATCTCCTGTCCTCTCAGCCTTGTACAGGGTGTATAAGAATTATGTATCACCACTCCGCCAGGTGATTCTCCGAGTCACGTTCGGCGAAGATCACCCCCCAATATGGGCCCGCAAAATTGACCGCGACCCCAAACTCAAAGTCAACTTTTTTATTGGCTTGAAAAATTCTACTAAATGAGAGGAACGAAAGCCAGAAAGAAACCATGGTTCGCAAATGAGCTCGTCACCTAAAAAATAAAAAAGGAAAGGATCGCTGCTCGAGCACCGGCATTGTGAATGGGCAAAATATTCGCATCTGGGCTGACAGGAACCCTTATGCGATGATGCACCGAGTCCACCAGGGTCGACTCAGCGTCAATGTTTGGGCAGGTATCGTTGGTGACAACATCATTGGTCCGGTCTATCTTCCGATGCGGTTGAATAGTCGAAATTATCTGGTTTTTAGACGTCGGATAGACTGAGGGCGACGAACCACAGAGATCTAATCGCTACCTGACCTCACATGCGCACACGCACGCATGCACACATACACACACGCGCGTGCGCGCGCGCGCGCGCGACTCTTGAAGGTGTGACAACAGTAGCCTCAAAAGTTGTTGGCCCCGTAGCGAGAGTCGGACAACAGTGAAGTGTTTCAATTCGAATAATATAATCCTCTGGCCAAGTGATGGAGGGCTTTATTTTCGTGCTTGTCTCGCTATTGTTGTTTCTCCAAACACCAATCCGGGAAACTCGTTACCGAATTTTTAATATTTTATTTTTTATTTTCTGGGTGACGGGATCATTTGCGACCCATGGTTCCTTTCTGATTTATATTCCTCTTATTCAGTAGAATTTTTCGAGCCAATAAAAAAATTTGACCTTGAGTTTTGGGGTCAAGGTCAATTTTGCGGGTCCGTGTTGGGGGGTGATTTCCGCCGAATGTGACTCGGAGAATCACCTGGCGGAGTGGTGAAAAAATTTGTATACATCCTGTACACTTTATACACACATTTATACAGCAAAGCTCCTAGATTATCGAAAAGCTGAAAAATAAAATGCATATGAGCGCTGAAAATCTGCATGCAACATGCAAACGGTTCCCGTAAACGATTTAAAGGCAGATCACGTACTTAGAAAATGTTACGTACGACAACACTGGTAAACGCAGTATTGGGAACGCTGGCAACAGCGTCTCACTCCGAAACTCCGAATTGTTCCGAATCATTTGTATCGGCCGCGTCGGTCTTGCATGCGCTACTTTCGTATTCAATGGTGATAATGTCTGAGATCGGATTTAATACTTACGGTGAATTAGATTTTATACTACTTTCGCACTAAGTTTAATACACTTTTCACTAAAATCGATGTGGTCACTCTATGCCGTATGTAAAAAAAACTAGCAACGCTTCCATAAATTCCGTACGGTGATTGTCAAGGAAAATGCGTTCATGTTCGGGGGTCTGTGTTGGGGTTGATCTCACATTGTGCGGACATATACTGCCATTTGCGGATATATGGTGATGTGTCGTGGACTGGCTGTGGGCTCTTTTTGTAAATCATCGTATTTCTGCATTCCTCCGTTTGTTCTTCGGCAATACGCAACAAAATGGTTCGCCGTGTACTCGATAACACCAGGCAATCTATAAAGAGGTGATGGAACTGTTTAATCAAGTATTTCATGTACAACAAAAGTGGTAATGCCGAACGTATATGAATTTGGCACCCGAGTATGTCCGATCTCAATTTTTTTGGTGATTTCGGAAGATTTTCGTGTGTAGTTGATTGTAGTAAACTTAATTTCGTTTGTAGTAGCGCAGAAAAAAATTACGGCCACCAAAAAAAACGGCATCCCCCGGAATAAAAAAAAAAAAAAACTTTTAGCAATTTATTTTCATTCAAAATCGTTTGTAGTTGATTGTAGTAAACTTTTTGTCGTTTGTAGTTGAAGGGTTTTTTTTTTTCAAATAAACGAACTACAAAAAATGAAACGACCTGTAACAATTTTTTGAGTGAATCCTAAATGCTAATTAACATATATCTGATATAAAATATAAAACATTCGAACGAAGGCATTACGGATAAGCAATATTTCACGATTTATCTCAGCAGCTTATCCGTTGCATTCACCGCTTCTGCGGTGTATGCAACGCCGCCGTTGTATACACCGCTTCTGCGGTGTATGCAACGCCCCTAGTACTACAAACGACGCCGGCGGTTTTAAAACGTTTGTAGTAGTTCGTAGTTTCGTATTTATCGTTTGTAGTTGCAGAGAAACTATATACGAACGATGAAATCACCTGAAAATGACGTTTCCACGATTTTTGAAGGGAATGTTCGTTTGTAATAATGGAGTAAGTAACTACAAACGACGCCAGTGCTTTTAAAACGTTTGTAGTTGTGTGTAGTTTTATATTTATCGTTTGTAGTTGCAGACAAAGTCGCGACAAACGAGAAAATCACGTGAAAATAATTTTCAGCAATTTGAGAAAGAAATGTTCGTTTGTAGTAATGGAGTAAGTAACTAAAAACGATGCCCGCGCTTCTAAAACGTTTGTAGTTGTTTGTAGTTCCGTATTTATCGTTTGTAGTTATAGAGAAAGTAACTACAAACGAGGAAATCACCTGAAACTGAATTTTCCACGGATTTGGAAGCATTTGTTCGTTTGTAGTATAGGAGCAAGTAACTACAAACGACGTCAGCGTTTCTAATACGTTTGTAGTTGTTTGTAATTCCGGATTAACCGTTTGTAGTTATAGAAAAAGTGACTACAAACGAGGGAATGACGTGAAAATATTTTTTCAGCAATGTGAGAAAGAAACGTTCGATTATAGTAATAAAGTGAGTTACTACAAACGACGCACGCGCTTCTAGAACATTTGTAGGTGTTTGTAGTTCCGTATTTATCGTTTGTAGTAACAGAGAAAGTAACTACAAACGAGGAAATCACGTGACAATGATTTTTCCACGATTTTGGAAGGATATGTTCGTTTGGCGTAATAAAGTAGGCTACTACAGACGACGTCAGCGCTTCTAATACGTGTGTAGTTGTTTGTAGTTCCGGATTTATCGTTTGCAGTTGGAGAAAAAGTGACTACAAACGAGGGAATGACGTGAAAATATTTTTTCAGCAATGTGAGAAAGAAACGTTCGATTGTAGTAATAAAGTGAGTTACTACAAACGACGCACGCGCTTCTAGAACGTTTGTAGGTGTTTGTAGTTCCGTATTTATCGTTTGTAGTAACAGAGAAAGTAACTACAAACGAGGAAATCACGTGACAATGATTTTTCCACGATTTTGGAAGGATATGTTCGTTTGGCGTAATAAAGTAGGCTACTACAGACGACGTCAGCGCTTCGAATACGTGTGTAGTTGTTTGTAGTTCCGTATTTATCGTTTGTCGTTGTAAAAAAGTGACTACAAACGAGGGAATGACGTGAAAATATTTTTTCAGCAATTTGAGAAAAATACGTTCGATTTTAGTAATAAAGTAGGTTACTACAAACGACGCACGCGCTTCTAAAACGTTTGTAGTTGTTTGTAGTTCCGTATTTATCGTTTGTAGTAATAGAGAAAGTCACTACAAACGAGGTAATCACCTGAAAATGATGTTTCCACGATTTTTGAAGGAAATGTTCGTTTCTCGTAATGGAGTAAGTTACTACAAACGACGCCAGTGCTTTTAAAACGCTTGTAGTTGTTTGTAGTTCCGTATTTATCGTTTGTAGTTGCGGAGAATGTAATTTCAAACACGAAAATCAGCGGAAAATAATTTTTCCACGATTTTGGAAGGAAATGCTCGGTTGTACTAGTAAACTAGGTAACTACAAACGGCGCTCGGGCGTCCAAAACGATTGTCCTTGTGTGTACTTCCGTTTTAATTGTTTTTGTAGTTGCAGAGAAAGTAACTACAAACGACGCCGGCACATCTGAAACGTTTGTAGCTGCAGGAAAGTAACTACAAACGAAGAAATCACCTGCAAATTATTTTTCAATTATGTTAGAACTATATGTTGACTTGTAGTAGTAAACTACGTAACTACAAACGAAACCGGCGGTTTCAAAACGTTTGTAGTAGTTCGTAGTTTCGTATTTATCGTCTGTAGCTGCAGAGAAAGTAACTACGAACGAGAAAATCACGTGAAAATAATTTTCAGCAATTTGAGAAAGAAATGTTCGTTTTTAGTAATAAGGGAGGTCACTACAAACGACGTCGGCCCTTCTAAAACGTTTGTAGTTGTTTGAGTTTCGTCTTAATCGTTTGTAGGGATAGAGACAGTAACTACAAACGAGGAAATTAGCTGAAAATGATTTTTTCACGATTGTGGAAGGACATGTTCGTTTGTAGTAAGTAGGCTACTACAAACGATGCCGGCGATTCTAAATCGTTTGTAGTTGTTTGTGGTTCTGGATTTATCGTTTGTTGTTACGGAGAAAGTAACTACGAACATGGAAATCGGCGGATAATAATTTATCCACAATTTTGGAAGGATATGTTCGTTTGTACTAGTAAACTACGTAACTACAGACGACGGTCGGGCGTCTAAAACGGTTGTAGTTGTGTGTACTTCCGTTTTAATCATTTGTAGTTGCAGAAAATGTAACTTCAAACGACGCCTGTGCTTCTGAAACGTTTGTAGCTGCGGAGAAAGTAACTACAAACGCGGAAATCACCTGTAAATGATTTTTCCAATATTTTAGAATGATATGTAGGTTTCCAGTGGTAAACTGTGTAACTACAAACGACGCCGGCGGTTTTAAAACATTTGTAGTAGTTCGTAGTTTCGTATTTATCGTTTGTAGTTGCAGCGAAAGTTACTACAAACGATGAAATCACCTGAAAATGATGTTTCCACGATTTTTGAAGGATGTGTTCGTTTGTAGTAATGGAGTAAGTTACTACAAACGATGCCCGCCCTTCTAAAAAGTTTGTAGTTGTTTGCAGTTCCATATTTATCGTTTTTAGTTATAGAGAATGTAACTACAAGCGAGG
The DNA here is from genome assembly GCA_951751655.1 of Ophion costatus. Taxonomy (NCBI): domain Eukaryota; kingdom Metazoa; phylum Arthropoda; class Insecta; order Hymenoptera; family Ichneumonidae; genus Ophion; species Ophion costatus. The sequence continues at coordinate 18,273,475 of OX632356.1, read as the reverse complement.
AAATCACATGAAACTACTTTTTCCACGGATTTGGAAGCATATGTTCGTTTGTAGAAAAGGAGTAAGTAACTACAAATGACGTCGGCGCTTCTAAAACGTTTGTGGTTGTTTGTAGATCCGTATTTATCGTCTGTAGTTGTAGAAAAGGTGACTACAAACGAGGGAATGACGTGAGAATATTTTTTCAGCAAGGTGAGAAAGAAAAGTTCGATTGTAGTAATAAAGTAGGTTACTATAAACGACGTACGCGCTTCTAAAACGTTTGTAATTGTTCGTAGTTCCATATTTATCGTTTGTAGTAACAGAGAAAGTAACTACAAACGAGGAAATCTCCCGAAAATGAATTTTCCGCGATTTTGAAAGGATATGTTCGTTTATAGTAATAAAATAGGCTACTACAAACGACGCCCGCGATTCTAAGTCGGATGTAGTTGTTTGTAGTTCTGTATTTATCGTTTATCGTAGCGGAAAAAGTAACCGCAAACGAGAACATCACCGAACAATAATTTTTCCACCATTTTTGAAGGATACGTTCGTTTGTACAAGTAAACTAGGTAACTACAAACGATGCTCGGGCGTCCAAAACAATTGTAGTTGTGTGTACTTCCATTTTAATTGTTTGTACTTGCAGAGAAAGTAACTACAAACGACGCCAGCGTTTCTGAAACGTTTTGTTGTATCCGCTAATTTACGCAATACAACGAAACGACCGAACGGTCGAGAAAGTATTTACGAAACGGCATTCCAGACCGTTTCGCATCCTCCTTGCGAAAGAGTCACACTTTTGCCAAAATGCAAGCGTCCAAAAAGACACTTTGCGACACGTCCTGACGAAGCATCGGATGATGTTCGATCTAGGGCAAATTGCGACAATCAGAGTCGACAATTAAGAGAAGTTACCAGGGAGTAGTCAGTCCTTGGTTGGCTTTTGAACGGTTCGGTCCTAAGGTACGACCGACACACTGTAAATTCAATTATAAGACCAGCCCAGTAATAAACTTATATTCCTATTCAACTAACTTGAGTTCCAACTGTCAATTTCGCAACGATCCCAAAAATACCTATCCCGGGTTCTCGAGCCGGGGATACAACCTTGGTGGAAGCGGTGGGATTCGCCGAAAACTTCGTTCGTTGTGTGTGGACACGCACAACTGCCACTCAAGCACCATAAACGAGTGACCGAGTCAACCCGTGTGCTCGAGTGAGCCAGCCCGACCGAGTCGGAAGAGGAATACAGAGGAAAGGCTACAGCCAAGCAGAGCCAATCCCAGAAAACCCGGATCCCGAGGATCAACGGAAGAAGGACTCAACAATCGGAGAAATAGTACCCAGAGGCAGTGTACGAAACAAAGGAACGAAGAACAGGACGATCAGCAGTTCATCAACCAGCATGCATCTTGCGATCATCTACCTGTAAGTGACGGAACATTTCGTAAATAAAAATCCTCCAAAGCCAGAGAATTCGTCTATGTCGGACGAAGAAAAAGCAGACCGGTATCGATTGCCCGGGAGAGACGAACTATCGCGATCGTTAGATTCGTTTTTTAACACTGTCGTCATTTACGACGGTCAAAGCGATTTCGGCCGAAAGCGTCGTAGGGAAAATCCAAGCACAGAAAAATTAGATTTGACTCCCGTAACGTACGCGAAATATTTAAATCCGAAGCGACAACATAATCAGCCTTCGGAACACAATGCGTCAGACGCGTCGTCCAGTGCTGACGAAACATTTAATCCCGTTGAAGTCGAAAGAAATCGCGAATTGAATCGCCAAGATTTTACGTTATTAAATCAACGGACAGTAATAATGGCCGAACACGACGACTATATGTGAATGAAAGAGGCTCGAATGAGCATTCCCGTATTCGACGCCTCCAATCCAGAAGATGTTACAGATTTTATACGAGCAATAAAATACCCGTCGACTCGAGTCCGCGCAGAAAATGTCGCGGATTTATTACAAGCTATATTGCATCTCAAATTGCAAGGCAAGGCCGCGGCAGACCTGCGTTACAAAGACGTAGAGACGTTCGACGATTTGCTGACATTATTAAAATCACTGTACGAGGCGAAGCGAACAGACCCCGCGCTACAAATCAAATTCAATTCCTGTAGACAAAAACATGACGAGACTGTACAAGCTTACGCAATCCGCGTCGAGTCCATAATGATGGATCTAATCACGGGTTGCACGCCCATGGTCAATTCGGAATCTGGTCGAAGAGCAATCGAACAGTTAATTAGGCATTTTGCCCTGAATAATTTCGAACATGGACTTCGCAAGGACTTACAGCTAATAGTTAGGTCACCAGGGTACCGCGAATTGGGCGAAGCCATCCGCGGAGCAATCGAAGAGGAAAAATCGTTCGAAGGGACCAACACAATCGCGAAGAACGTCTCCCACAGTAGCGGACAGTCCGCACCGTCACACGCCCACGAGGGGCGAAAATCGTTCCCATTCCAAAGGCCCGCGTCGCATCAGGCGCATACGCAAGCGCGTTATAGCTTACCAGTGCCAATGAAAACAATTAATCAAGCAGAAATAATTTGCAATTATTGCAAAAAACCGGGTCACAGATATAACGACTGTAGAAGAAGGCCAGGATGGCAAGGCCCGAGTAACCCACAGAAGCATTACAATTATGTGCCAAACTATAAGTTCCCAAGAAAACAAAATGAATATAGGCCAAATGAAAGAACCCAAGAAAATACGCCCAAAAGAACCGTCAGTTCGTTAGCAGTCGGCGTTCTTTCCATAGAGAAAGAAACAAAAAGCGTTCACGCGAACAAGCGAAAAATACCGCAAAGACAAATAATGGACATTCTACTTGGAAAGCCATATGTACATAATGACAAGGCACCAAGAAGAATTTACCACGTCAGCACTCAGCTGCTGCGAGTACACGCCAGTGACCTACATATAGCGTCAAAACAGGCTCGCGAAAAAATGCTGACGCTCCGGTGTGACACAGGGGCCCAGTGCAGCATTGTAAAGGTGAATGAGTTGGATCCAGATACACACATCGGGGACGAGGTCATAGAACTCCACGGCCTCGGGGGCAAGGCGTTCCGTACCCTCTGCACAGCTGAGTTGAAACTGGACACCCCGGCCGCTGTGATAACGCACAAGTTCCACGTGGTCGGCAAGGAAGTACCGTTAGCAGTAGACGGACTCCTTGGAATGGTCTGTATAGTCGAAAAAGGAATAAACATACTAAGAGGAAAAATTATAGAAATTAAAGGGCACAAAATACCGTTTGTACACGGCACGAAATACTTAAAAGTACCAGCCCGCACAGAATGTATAGTGCAGGCGAGGACGATGGGAAAAGGCCAAGGAGTTACAAGGGAACAACAAATCCAAAAGGGTGTTACGATGGGAAAAGCCGTCGTAAAGGCAGAGGCAAACACTTGCCCTGTAACAATAATCAACGTGCTCGAGAAAGAGCAAATTATCAAAAGACCTACGGTCGAACTGGAAAAATTGGAAATCGACAAAGTTAGCCTGCAAAAAGAAAAATGCGACAAAAAGAAGGAAAAAGAGGAAACGCATCAGGACGTCGAAAAAATCGCAGAATTAAGAAAGCAGAGGTTGGAAAAATTATGACGCGAGATTAAGGGGAACTCGCATTTGAACGCGGAAGAAGAAACGATTTTGCGACAAATTTGCGAGGAATTTCGAGACGTATTTCATCTCGAAGGAGAACTACTGGGTTGTACAAAAGCAGTCGAACATCGGATACCGCTCAAGGACGGGACAATGCCGTTACAGGTGCGACCTTATCGACTGCCGGAGGAGCACAAAAGAGAAATTCAACGACAGGCACAAAAAATGCTAGATGAGGATATAATCCGCCCAAGCACGAGCCCATGGAATGCTCCATTGCTCGTAGTGCCGAAAAAACCAGATGCGGACGGAATAGGCCAAAAGAGGGTGGTCGTTGACTTTCGGAAGTTAAACGAGGCTACGGAAGGTGACTCTTACCCACTGCCCAATATCGCAGAGATACTGGACCAGTTGGGAAAGGCAAAGTACTTCACGACCCTCGACCTCGCTTCGGGATTTCATCAAATCCCAATGGCGGAGGAAAACAAACCGAAAACGGCTTTTTCAACGCCGTTGGGGCATTACGAGTATAATCGAATGCTATTTGGTTTGAAAAATGCACCTCCTACGTTCCAAAGATTAATGGACGCAGTATTGGCCGGTTTGCAAGGCCTAAAATGCTACGTATATCTGGACGATATTGTCATATATGGAGCCTCACTAGCCGAGCACGACAAGCGACTACGAGAAGTGGTGACGCGGCTAATAGAAGCTAATTTAAAAATACAACCAAAGAAATGCAAATTTATGCGGAAGGAAACGCAATATCTCGGTCATATAATAACAGAAGTCGGGGTAAAGCCTGACCCCGAAAAGCTAAAAACGGTAAAAAATTTTCCAATACCGAGAAATGTAAAAGAAATACAATCATTCCTGGGACTTGCCGGGTACTACCGCAGATTTATTAAAGATTTTTCCAAGATCACAAAACCAATGACGACTTTGATCAAAAAAGGTGTCAAATTCGAATGGTCCGAATTATGCCAAAGCTCATTTGACCATTTAAGGGAAGCCCTGATCACAGCACCCATACTTCAGTATCCTGATTTCACGAAACCGTTTATCGTGACAACGGATTCCTCAGATAAGGCTATCGGTGCAATCCTGTCCCAAGGGAAAATTGGAGAGGATTTACCCATATGTTATGCAAGTCGAACTCTCAACAAGGCCGAAACCAATTATTCGACTACAGAAAAAGAACTGCTTGCAATCGTATGGGCAGTACATCAATTTCGACCGTATATTTACGGCACAAAATTCACCACAATAACGGATCACAAACCATTGACATGGTTATTCAGCGTAAAGGACCCAGGATCAAGGCTAATGAGATGGTGAATAAAATTGGAAGAGTACAACTATAAAATTCAATATAAAACAAGAAAATCAAACACAAACGCAGACGCGATAAGTCGTATATATGCCTTGACACGAGCTCAGGCACAAGAGGTAGAAAAAAGTACACAACAGCATGGTAGCACAACAAAGAAAGAATTAAATAGAGAAAGAAAGAAGACTCCGCGCGGCAGCGCGAGAGAGAAAACAAAGAAAGACAGTATGGCCGCCAGCCGTTATGAAAGCGAGAGAGAAGAAACCGATTCCGACAATACGGAATCGGACAATGACAACACGGGCGAGAGCACCCGAGAGAGAGAGGACAAAAGAAAGACAGCGTTACGAATGTCCGCACAAAGAGGAGAGGCCGTGTATACGACTCGCCGTGCTACGAGACAGCACGTGAAGAAGAGGCCGCCTGGGGAAGCGCGGCACAGGGGGAATCTCCCCATGAGTTAAAAGAGTCGCGATGCGCGAGCACGAGCGCGAGCGACGAAGAAAACTGCCGCATTGGCGTATCCACCCCAAGAAAGGCAGACAGAGCAAAAATAATTCAAGAATATCACGATGCCCCTCTAGGTGGGCACCAAGGCATCACACGGACGCTGCAGCGAATACGTCAACGATATGTGTGGCCGGGAATGAAACGAGACGTCACCGCACACATACAAGAGTGCGACAAATGTCAGCGAAATAAATCGGGAAAAATTAAGAAGGCACCGATGGTAATCACAGACACGCCAAGCTGAGCGTTCGAAGAATGTGCTGTTGATATAGTAGGTCCCTTGACGGTGACCGAAAAAGGCAACAAATATATTCTGACTTTCCAGGATTTACTGACAAAATATAGCGCAGCAATTCCGTTAGAAAATCAAGAAGCCAATACAATAGCAAAGGCCCTTGTAACGGAAATTATTTGTAAATCTGGCGCCCCGTCTGGAATCCTCTCGGATCAAGGCACAAATTTTCTAAGCAAAATATTTAAAGAGATGTGTGATCTACAAATAAAAAAATTGCAAACCACGGCATACCATCCACAATCGAATGGAGCCCTGGAAAGATCACATAGGACCCTTGCAGAATACCTGAAAAATTTCGTACGAGAGGATCAAAGGGACTGGGACGAATGGATACCATACACCATGTTCACATACAATACCACGCCACACACGGCTACGGGTATTACGCCGTACGAATTAGTGTTCGGAAAGGAGGCTAAATTACCAACCGCACTGCGAGAAATTCCGCGAGCCACGTATTCATACGACGATTACGCAGCGGAATTACGCGAGCGCCTGAGGGCGTCATGGCAACAAGCACTAGAAAACCTGAAAAAGGGTAAGGAGAAATCGAAGCATCAATATGATCACACGGCCGGTAAAATAGAGTACCGCCCGGGTGATCAAGTCCTCCTTTACGACGAGACCGTGAGGAGGGGCAGATCGGCCAAGCTCACTCCGAAGTGGGTAGGGCCTTACACGGTCCGAAGCCGAGAGGCAGGTGAGACCTACCGTATCGGCCGCGGACGCAAGGAAGCACGCGTACACGTGAATCGCATAAAAAAATATATCACCCACTAGCCGTCGCGATGGCCAGCGGCTAGGCGCGGAGACAGCAGGGGCCCGCGGCTCGACCGCACGAAAGCCCCGTCATCAAAAAAAAAGAAGGTGAGAAGAGAAGGAGAAGAAATATATATACGTCGCACATGAAGTGCGGAAAGCGATTCTTATAATTAATGGAGGCCACAATAGCTCTCCCGCATTACGCCCTGAAAAGAGGAAGGGAAAAATAAATTAAATAAACACACGAATACGTGGGAAAAAAGGTGGTATATTGTTTACATTCGGTGGTTTAGCGAACAGCCAAATGGGGTCCGGTTTCAACCCCAGAGGGGAGGGGAAGAGGGCGTGCAGCCACCACATGGTGGGGCGGCTGATCCACCAACCCTCTTCCGGGCTGTCATAAAACAGCCGACACAATCCGAATAAGTCGGCGGGTTCCCAGCCCCACTCCATGGCCTCCAAGCTGTCCGGATCCTCGGCCCAAATCTTGAGGAGGTTGGCCCGGACCCGGGCGCGACGGCGGCGAACACCGACGGCGTGCTGAATAAAGAGCCGCCGCCACCATCCCTTAGAGGATGAGTGAGCCCTCTTGGGAACCCGTGCCGTCTGAGGAAAAAGAAAAAAAAACACATTGTTTTATTTAGGAGGAAGGGAATCTCCTCCGATGGAAAAAAACGGGAAAGAGAATTCGTCTACATACCACAACGAATTCTAGACCGTCCTCCTCACCTCCGAGTACCACCGTTTCTCCTTCGCATCGCGAGTAATCCATGTCCGGAAAAAAAACAAAAAAAAAACAATAATAATAATTATGAAGCGAGATAAAAGGTACATAAAGAAGACAGAGAAAGAACGAATACTCACCGAGGTATAATATGATCGGCTTCCGTCGAAAGTCGAAACAAGAATGAAAATGTCGCCGTTCACGCATTAAACGAGCGACTTGATCGAAGCACAAAAACGCGAACATTGCAGAAATGAAGAGAAAGAGGGCATTAAACTCAAGACCCAGCAACGAGTCCGAATACAAAAAAGTCTACAATGAAAAGAATTGAAATTCTAAAAATAGATCGTAAACCTATATGTATATTTATATATGGAAATAAATTCCCCAAAGAAAAAAAAAGAAAAAAAACACGTCGGATCCAAAGAATTTAACCCCGCGAATTATTTTCGCAGGATACTAGCTCTGGCCCTAGGGTCGAGCCCAGGTGAGGCTGATACACCAGAAAAACCATACCGGATAGAAAGGTTCACGGTTTCACCCGGAATTTTCTATGAGGAAATCGGGACAATGTCAATAACCCACGACGTATGGAAACTGGCAGTAAAAATGGATCTGAGTGGAGTAGCAGAACAGGAAGCGCAGATCACCGAAGCCACGAAGAAAATAATTGACCTATGCGCTCAAGACCTGCGAGCCAACTTACTCTGCCATATGGTCACGAAAACAACGACTCGCGTGGTAGATAAAATTAATAACGAACTACAAGCCGCATACGACATAACAGGAAACCAAAAAATTCGTAATCGACGGGGTTTGATAGACGGATTGGGGGGAATAATAAAAGCAATAACAAGAAATATGGACGCACAAGACGCATCCGAAATCAGCAACGAAATTAATTAAATAAATAAAAGGCAAAAAAACAGTAGAAGATGCCTTAAAAGGAAATGTGCAAATTTTGGACTCCACAATAGATCTTTTTAATCGATCAACAATTCGTTTGGAAGAAAATCAGAAGGTGCTACAAGCTCTCGTGCAACAGATCAAACAAAGAGTCGTCAACCAGTACAACGACCAAAACGTCCGGCAACAATTGCATGAACGAATGATGGCCGTAAGCCTCATTGTAGAGTCTTTACTAACAAGGAACATCCCTCAGGTGTCCGCCTCCGATTTTGTTGAAACTCATATATGTGATAGAGCATCGAAAACTTTGAGACAGGTATTTTTTTTTATCAGTGGAAAATCGGATTTAAGGGGGGAACGGCCCCTCAAAGAAAGGCGTGTCGAGGGGTGATTTTGCAGTTTCACCCAGAAGCAATCCACCGATCTGAATGAAACAAAAACGAAAATTCTTCTAATGAAAAGCGATGAAAAATCATCTATGAAATTGTTAAGAAAACATTGAATTAGGGGGTAAACCACCCCTCAATTTGCCTTTTTTTACCCCACACTTAAGAGGGTTGTATGCAAATTAATAAAACAGGTATCATTTTGAAGGGCACTTAAAATTAATGTTGACGGGTTTTTGCGTTTTGGCGGCATAGCACATTTAAGGGGGTAAACCATCCCTAACATAAATTTATTTATCACGGTCGTTTTTTCTGTGTTTAAAGTATATCCGCTGATTTTAAATATTTCTATAAGCTACAATTTAATGTTTTATCATATTTCAAAATCATTACATTCGTCTTAAGGGGTAACTACACCTGTAACGAGAAACATCATTGAAGTATCCGCTCTCGATTTCGTTGAAACTCATATATGTGGTAAAGCATTGCAAACTATTAAACATGTTTTTTTGTATCGGCAGAAAAACGGTGTTAGGGGATGAAACCGCCCCTCAAAGTTTCTCCAACAAGCAGTCCACCGATCTGAATGCAACAAAATCGAAATTTCCTCTAATATTAAGCGATGAAAAATCCACTACGAGAGTGTTGATTAGAAATATAATTGAGGGGTAAACCACCCCTCCATTTGCCCTTTTTCACCCCACGCTTAAGAGGGTTGTATGAAAATTAATAAAACAGGTATCATTTTGAAGGGGAATCAAAACTCTAGTTCGCGCGTTTTTGTGTTTCAACGGGACAGCAAATTTAAGGGGGTAAACCACCTCTAACCTAAATTTGTTCATCACCGTCGTGTTTTCTGTGTTTAACATGTATCCGCGGATTCAAAATATTCTCCCGCGTTTTTAAATTATTACGTTTCTAAATTTTCACATTTTAAGGGTAAACTACCCCCTCTAATTGCTTTTCGTTTGAAGTTTCGCGAAAGGTTTCACGAATTTCGTTAAAACTGTTTTCATTTCATCGGTAATATCAATTTTATGTTTGTGTGTGCAGGCATATTCGTTTTGAGTTTTAGGCGTGGTGCTTTGGAAGTGGGGACGTGGGGCTACCCCTTACTTATAAGGCTCATATTTTCATATTTTCATAATTATATTTTCGTACCGAAATGATTCTTCCTCTAATTCAAAAGTTTTGATGAAAGCATCTCCCATGCAACGCTGCAAAGCAGTAACAAAAATATATTAACGATACTATTAATAAAATTCAAATGGTATATATAAATATATTTGGTTTTTTCGTTTTTGTTATTCCGCGTAAAAAAATCATACGCACTTAAATGTTTACTCTTCGATTCTTAAATGCGTAATTATCCAGAATGCTCCCGTTCGGAAATCTTTTATCTCTGTGAATGAAGTTATACAATCAACGAACAGACCGATGTTTATTTGCCTACGTATCAGCTTTTCTCGACTAACTGCATTAATTAATTCTTCCAGCGCCAATATTCTTATCGCGTCATGACGCGATAACGATATTTGCGCAAAATTTGTATTCTACGCAGAATTTTTACACTGGGAAAATATTAAACTGCACGCTATTATCATCTTGAACTGCAAGACGTTAATCATATATTACCCGATAATGTGTTTACATTTTCGGGTAATGTGTGATTGGCCTCTGGCAGTTCAAGTTGTCAATAGCTTGCAGTTTTATCGCTTGCTTTATATGACGGTTAGCATTCGGATTCTTCCATTTCACGTTAAAGTGAGCTACAAACAGTGTACTGTGTATTGGATAATACAAATTTCATCAGCCATGAAAGTCAACCCAATAAACGTTATCAAACTTCTACTAGCTTCATTTGAAGCTATGGATATTTCACAAACGCCGGTTAACAACGCGGAAATTGAACTTGCGGACGGTTTTGAACAAATATTGATCAGTTCCATGCAAGGCTATAATGGAGTTGAAATGATAGAGGAAGAAACGCTCGCTTTTCAAGAACCATTTAAACAGTACGAAGCCAATGCTGTAGAAGATACCGTATGGCAAAAGGATACTGGTGGTAGTGATTCTGACGCCTGTTCCAGTGATGATGAGGTGAACTACGATTACAAAAATAAAGCAGTTCAATACTGGAGGTCTGGTAAGACAAAAAACTATAGCCTCAAAACCGTCCAACAGAAATACAAATCTGTCAAGTCTGAAAGACAATTGCGGCGCTGGGCACATCAGCTGAATAAAGGCGGTACTTATAAAGAAAAGCTAGCGCAAATTTCTAAATATACATTGAAGAATTTAAAGACTGCTCTAGATGCTGTTGTCATAATACATGATATTGATCTTCAAAAGTGGGCGCTGCAAGCCCAAAAGGAGATAGGTTTCAATGATGTGCGATTTAAGGCCTCTCATAATTGGCTATGGAATTTTAAAAAACAGGATCGCATTGTATCCAGAAAAATCAATAAATTTGTAACGCGCAAAACTACGGGAGAAGAAGAACTTCTACGGAAAAATGCAGAAAAATTTGTCGCCGATGTTGCACCACTGATAAAAAAGTATGGATCGGAAAATGTGTATAATTCGGATCAAAGCGGTTTTCATATGGAAATTCATTCGGCGCGAACACTTGCAACGGAAGGAGATAAGAAAGTTGAATGCGTTGTACAGTCAGTTTCTTCAATAACTCACAGCTATACAATTCAGCCTACTATAAGCGCTGAGGGGAAATTACTTTCCCCACTTTTCATCGTTTTAAAGGAGACGAAGGGTGAATTCGGACCACGAGTAAAGAAAGCGCTATTTCAAGCAGAAAACGTCTTTGTATTAGCATCCAAATCTGGAAAACTTACTTCTGGTACGTATGCTCACATATTATGATGAATGATTTTTTTTTTAATATGCAATGTAATTGATGTCAACATTAGTATTTGTTTTAAATATTGAATGTGTTTTGTGTTAACAGAGCATTTCAAAACTTGGTTGGAAAAGGTTTTCTTTCCTAACGTCGGGAGACATAGCGTATTATTGATAGACTCCTGGAGTGGACACTGCCCTAAGGTTGTTCATGAAGCGACACCTCGTGATAAGGAGATAATCCCAATGATTATTCCAAAAGGTACAACTGGAAAAATTCAGCCGCTCGATGTATTTGGATTCAGAGTGTGGAAAAATTTCGTCCGACATTTTTCAGACAGTGTAATGTTATTAAAATCTGATATGAATTTGCACTTGAGGAATAATATAATGAAATTGCAATCACTTACACACAATCAACTCTCATCACCGCGGTATTCTAATCTTTTTAAATATTCATGGTATAAAAGTAATTATGTATCTAAAAAACCAGAAGATTTTGAAAATCCTGTTACCTTTGGTTTTGGTGAATCGAACACACATTGTGAAATACCCGGTTGCAATAATTTGGCCATTATCAGATGTGCATTGTGCAAAAAGTCGTTGTGGTTAAATCATTTTTTTGACGACTATCATTATTGCAGGAATTATGAACCATGATTGTTGATAGTTATCATATGAAAAAAGTATATGTCACGAGATAATGATTTGACGGCATATGACTGTGATACTTTTCACAAGTACTATTAATTAAATCGGCTGATATGATTCCCAAATGAAATATGTCAAAATATATTAAAAACATGTTCGTTAACCTACTGTAAAACCCTCAGTTGCATTAATATGTTTAATTAAATAAACAGTAAAATAATAAAAATATACATTCCTCCACAAAACTACGTCGCTGGCTATATTATCGCTTGATCCAGGCGCATCATCGTTCCGAAATATACGAAGTGAGCCTTATAACTTATTCTGGAAATTATTATAATTAATGATATAGTATAAGTGTATGATTATTCCTATGGAAATGCTTAATGGATGTGCATATTAAAATCGGAAGCGTCTCGACACGAAAATATGAGTGTTATCAGTAACGGGTACCCCATGTCCCCACTCCCAAAGTACCGCTCCTAAAACTCAAAACGAATATGCCTGCACACACAAACACAAAATTGATATTACCGATTAAATGAAAACAGTTTTAACGAAATTCGCGAAACCTTTCGCGAAACTTCAAACGAAAAGCAATTAGAAGGGGTAGTGTACCCTTAAAATGTAAAAATTTAAAAACGTAATAATTTAAAAATGCGGTAGTATATTTTGAATCCGAGGATACATGTTAAACACAGAAAACACGACGGTGATGAACAAATTTATGTTAGGGGTGGATTACCCCCTTAAATTTGCTGTTCCGCTGAAACGCAAAACCGCGGTAACTAGAATTTTGATTCCCCTTCAAAATGATACTCGTTTTATTAATTTTCATACAACCCTCTTAAGCGTGGGGTGAAAAACGAAAAATGGAGGGGTGGTTTACCCCTTAATTATATTTCTAATCAACACTCTCGTAGTGGATTTTTCATCGCTTAATATTAGAGGAATTTTCGATTTTGTTTCATTCAGATCGGTGGACTGCTTGTGGGAGAAACTTTGAGGGGTGGTTTCATCCCCTAACACCGTTTTTCTGCCGATACAAAAAAAAACATGTTTAATAGTTTGCAATGCTTTACCGCATATATGAGTTTCAACGAAATCGAGAGCGGATACTTCAATGATGTTTCACGTCAGAGGCGTAGTTACCCCTTAAGACGAATGTAATAATTTTGAAATATGATAAAACATTGAATTGTAGCTTATAGAAATATTTGAAATCAGCGGATATACTTTAAACACAGAAAAAACGACCATGATAAATAAATTTATGTTAGGGGTGGTTTACCCCCTTAAATGTGCTATGCTGCTAAAACGCAAAAACCCGTCAACTTTAATTTTAATTGCCCTTCAAAATGATACCTGTTTTATTAATTTGCATACAACCCTCTTAAGTGTGGGGTGAAAAAAGGCAAATTGAGGGGTGGTTCACCTTCTAATTAAATTTTTTCTTAACAATTTCATAGTGGATTTTTCATCGCTTTTCATTAGAAGAATTTTCGTTTTTGTTTCATTCAGATCGGTGGATTGCTTCTGGGTGAAACTGCAAAATCACCCCTCGACACGCCTTTCTTTGAGGGGCGGTTTCCCCCTTAAATCCGTTTTTCCGCCGATAAAAAAAAATACGTGCCTCAAAGTTTTCGATGCTCTATCACATATATGAGTTACAACAAAATCGGAGGCCGACACCTGAGTGATGTTCCTTGTAAGTGACGTACGACAAGTAGTTAACTTTTTAATAGGACTCACAAGAGGAATCGTGAGCCCAAGCATATTATCGCCAAGACAATTGACGAACTATTTGACTGACGCTTTACCCAATGTGCCGATCGGGCATACGTTCCCAACCGCGATAAATTACGCGGCAATGCCAAAGTTATTAGAGTTATCAGAAGTAGGCGCGTATAGTACAAAAACATACATTGTACTTGTAATAAAAATACCGTTAATTGGCACTGAGGAATATAAAATCAGCAAAGCTTATCCTCTGCCCACCAAAATAGAAAATCATAGTTATCAATTTATAGAAATAAAAAATGACCTCGTCGCGGTAGAAGCCACGAGAGAATCTTGCCTACATATAACAAAAAATGATTTAGGAAATTGTAAAGCTATAGCGTCACATTATTATTGCCGACCAAAGCAAGCAGCGCGTCCCGCTCATACTTGCGCATCGTGCGAGGTGGCATTATATATCGCATCTAAAGATAAATACGCAAATTGCGACCGAAGAGTCGCTCAGATAGATAGCACTCTAATTATTGCGTTAGAACGCCATGGTGGGTGGCTATACGTTGCACTAGAGCCCGAAACACTGCTCATCCATTGCGGAAAACAACCAACCGCATACGCAACGCTTACGGGTGCAGGGACTCTGGCTTTGGACGGAAAATGTTCCGTCACCGCCCCTAGTTTTAGACTAGAAACAGTCGGCGAAATAAGACAAAACGAATACGCCGATTTCCTACCGCAATATAATTTATCATTCTTGTCTACAGATATGCACATACTCGACCATACATCGACAAACATTGTATTACCGCATGAAGTTATAAACGATCCAAAAGAATTAAAAAGGATCGGCGAACGTTTAAAAACCATAAAAAATAACCTAAAAGCGGAATCAAGTGATTCTAGAACATATGGACATATAATAGGTAATTATTCGCTAAGCGCAATCGCGCTGATAATACTTGGAGTAGCCTGAATATGCTATTACCGTATGAACCACGCATGGAAACCGGTCAACAATGGGGGCCAAAGCAGCGCCGAGCCAGCGCAATCAAGCAATGCACAGACAGCAAAAAGGAAGCTGCCTGTGCCAAAATTGAGATTAAAAATCAAGCGAAACATATCCACGACGAATTCCGTGTAAAACGAACAGGTAAAAATGTATACAAAAGAAAATGTACTATATTTATGCGAGAATTATTTTAAGAAAAATAACGATATATAGATCTGGGATAATCACATGGGAAAATGGAAATATAAATTTGTAAACCGGAGGACCGAACATTAAAACAAATCCCAGGAGGAATTTGATCTTTTAAGGGGGAGGGATGTTGTATCCGCTAATTTACGCAATACAACGAAACGACCGAACGGTCGAGAAAGTATTTACGAAACGGCATTCCAGACCGTTTCGCATCCTCCTTGCGAAAGAGTCACACTTTTGCCAAAATGCAAGCGTCCAAAAAGACACTTTGCGACACGTCCTGACGAAGCATCGGATGATGTTCGATCTAGGGCAAATTGCGACAATCAGAGTCGACAATTACGAGAAGTTACCAGGGAGTAGTCAGTCCTTGGTTGGCTTTTGAACGGGTCGGTCCTAAGGTACGACCGACACACTGTAAATTCAATTATAAAACCAGCCCAGTAATAAACTTATATTCCTATTCAACGAACTTGAGTTCCAACTCTTAATTTCGCAAGGATCCCAAAAATACCTATCCCGGGTTCTCCAGCCGGGCATACAACACGTTTGTAGCTGCAGAGAAAGTAACTACAAACGAGAAAATCACCTGTAAATGATATTTCAATTATTTTCGAGCTATATGTTGGTTTGTAGTAGCAAAATAGGTAACTACAAACGATGCCGGCGGTTTTAAAACGTTTGTAGCAGCTCGAAGTTTCGTATTTATCGGTTGTAGTTGCAGGGAAAGTAACTACAAACGCGGAAATTCCCTGTAAATGATTTTTCCATTATTTTAAGGATATGTTGGTTTGGAGTAGTAAACTATGTAACTACAAACGACGCCGGCGGCTTTAAAACGTTTGTAGTAGTTCGTAGTTTCGTATTTATAGTTTGTAGTTGCAGAGAAAGTAACGACAAACAAAAAAATCACCTGAAAATGATGTTTTCACGATTTTTGGAGGAAATGTTCGTTATTAGTAGTGGAGTAAGTAACTACAAACGATGCCCACGCTCCTAAAACGTTTATAGTTGTTTGTAGTTCCGTATTTATAGTTTGTAGTTATAGAGAAAGTAACTCTAAACGAGGAAATCACCTGAAACTGATTTTTCCATGGATTTCGAAGGATGTGTTCGTTTTGAGTAATAAAGTAGGCTACTACAAACGAAGCCCGCGATTCTAAATCGTTTGTAGTTAATTACTCTATTACTACAAACGAACATTTTCTCTTTAAATGGCTGAAAAATTATTTTTAGGTGATTTCCGCGTGTGTAGTTACTTTTTCTACAACTACAAACGATCAAAACGGAAGTACACACAACTATAAACGTTCTAGAGGCCCAGGTGTCGTTTATAGTTACTTAGTTTACTTGTACAAACGAACATATCCTTCCAAAATCGTGGAAATTTTTTTTTCCGCTGATTCCCTCGCTTATAGTTACTTTCTCCGCAACTACAAACGAGAAATACAGAACTACAAACTACAACCAATTTAGAATCGCGGGCGTCGTTTGTCGTTACCTATTTTATTACTACAAACGAATATTTCTTACTCATTTGTCGGGACGTTCTCTGGAACTACAAATGATGAATACGAAACTACACACAGCCACAAATGTTTTAAAAGCAGTTTCTCGTTTGTCGGGACGTTCTCTGGAACTACAAATGATGAATACGAAACTACACACAACCACAAATGTTTTAAAAGCAGTGGCGTCGTTTGTAGTCACTTACTAAATTACTACAAACGAAGATTTCCCTCTCAAATTGCTGACAATTAATTTTCAGGTGATTTCCTCGTTTTTAGTTACTTTCTCTGCAACTACAAACGATGAAAACGGAAGTATATACACTTACAATCGTTTTAGACGCCATGGCGTCAATTGTTGTTAGCTACTTTACTTACTCCGTTACTAGAATCGAACATATCCTTCAGAAATCGTGAAAACATAATTTTCAGATGATTTCATCGTTTGGAGGTACTTTCTCTGCAACTACAGACGATCAAAACGGAGGTACATACAACTACAATCGTTTTAGACGCCCTCGCGTCGATAGTTGTTACCTATTGTACTTACTCCATTGCTAGAAACGAACATATCCTTCTAAAGTCGTGGAAAAATTATTTTCCGCTGATTTCTTCGTTTGCAGTTACATTGTCCGCTAAGACAAACGATAAATACATAACCACAAACATTTACAACCGATTTAGAATCGCGGGCGTCGTTTGTCATAGCCTACTTTATTACTACAAACGAACATATCCTTCCAGAATCGTGGAAAAATCATTTTCAGGTGACTTCCTCGTTTGTAGTTACTTTCTCTATAACTACAAACGATAAACATGAAATTGCAAACCCAAACAAACGTTTTAGAAGCGCCGACGTCGTTTGTAGTTACCTACTTTATTACTACGCACGAACATTTCTTTCTCGAATTGCTCAAAATTATTTTCCCACGGGATTTTCTCGCTTGTACTTACTTTCTCTGTAACAACAAACTGTAAATACGAAACTACACACAACTACAAACGTTTTAAAAGCCCTGGCGTCGTTTGTAGTTCTTATTACAGTACTACAGACGAAGATTTCTTTCTGAAATGGCTGACAAATTATTTTCAGGTGAAATACTCGTTCGTAGTTACTTTCTCTGCAACTACAAACGATCAAAACGGAAGCACATACAACTACAATCGGTTTAGACGCCCGGGTGTCGTTTGTAGTTTACTTTACTTACTCCTTTACTGCAAACGAACATATCCTTCCAAATCCGTGGAAAAATCAGTTTCAGGTGATTTCCTCGTTTGTAGTTACGTTCTCTATAACTACAAACGATAAATACGCAACTCCAAACTACAAATATTTTAGAAGCGCGGGCATCGTTTGTAGTCACTCCATTACTACAAACGAACATTTCCTTCAAACATCGTGTAAAAATATCATTTTCAGGCGATTTCATCGTTTGTAGTTACTTTCTCTGCAACTACAAACGATACATACGAAACTACGAACTACTACAAACGTTTTAAAACCACCGGCGGCGTCGTAGTTTGTAGTAGTACTACAAACGATAAATACAGAACTACAAACAACTATAAACGATTTAGAATCGCGGGCGTCGTTTGTAGTAGCCTACTTTATTACTCCAAATGAACATATCCTTCCAAAATCGTGAAAAAATCATTTTCAGGTGATTTCCTCGTTTGTAGTTACTTTCTCTGTTACTACAAACGATAAATACCGAACTACCAACAACTAAAAACGGTTTAGAAGCGCGTGCGTCGTTTGTAGTAACCTACTCTATTACTACAATCGAACGTTTCTTTCTCACATTGCTGAATAAATATTTTCACGTCATTCCCTCGTTTATAGTCACTTTCTCTACAACTACCCAGATAGAGAAACGTGCTGTGAAAAAATGAGAAACAGAATAGCAACAGCAACTTGACGTTACGAAACGCAATTTCATAATGTAAATATTGTAGAGGTTGCTTCCGAATTGAGTTGCAAACTAACGACACGTACATAATTTTGACGGTCTAGTTGCGGAGAGGAGCATCGTAAAGTTGCCAACACAATTGACAAGTGAATGACACCCTCTTTGGAGCAAATGCTAACAATACAAGTATGGCACCAGGACAGCACGATGTGTTGCTATGCTGTATAAAAAAATCAGAAACGAACAAACAGCAAACGAATGGCAAAGGGACGGCACGTCGTGCCGTTCGGTTGTAGGCTTAGTTAGGGTACGGTATTCTCACACTCGCTATTCGCATAGTCAGTAATGTGCTCACAACACAAGTATGGCATCAGGACAGCACGTCATGATGCTGTGCTGTATAAAAAAATCAGAAACGACGAAACAGCAAACGAACAGGAAGGCGACGGCAGGTCTTGCCGTTCGGTTGTAGGATCAATTCGGGTACGCTATTGCGGCAACGAAGCGAAGTATTGGTGATAGACTGTAGCGGCGAATTAAAGGCGTATTTCGAGCACGCTGGGACGCATCTGCGACGGCACAGGGACGGCACGTTGTGCCGTTCGGTTGTAGGCTTAGTTAGGGCACGGTATTCTCACACTCGCTATTCGCACAGTCAGTAATGTGCTGGCAACACAAGTATGGCAACAGGACAGCACGTCATGAGGCTATGCTATATCAAAAATTCAGAAACGAAGAAACAGCGAACGAACGGCAAAGCGACGGCACGTCGTGCCGTTAGGTTGTAGGCTCAATTATGGCACGCTATGGCGGCAACGAGCGAGAAATTGGTGACAAACTGTAGCGGTGAGTTAAAAGCGAATTTCTCGGAAGCTGGGACGCATCTGCGACGGCACAGGGATGGCACGCTGTTGTCGCGTGTTTGGAGCAATAACGCGTGCTGCATTGCTGACAGCCGGACAGCATATCGATGGCACGCTGTTTCGAGGAAATGGCAGCTGACCCCAGGTGAGTCGAGAATATAATTTTGCGTCTGAATTAAAGGAATAAAATGGAGTAGAATTCATAAATTTTCCAATAAATTATTAACCCTCCAAGTGTATTTATTATCTATTAATTTCTTAATTTTTTTTTCGACGTGCGTAAAGACCGACATTAATTTGACAAGAACACCCATTTTATAAGTAATTTTATCGTAGTTTCAGAATCGTTGGAAG
This sequence comes from Ophion costatus, assembly GCA_951751655.1. Taxonomy (NCBI): domain Eukaryota; kingdom Metazoa; phylum Arthropoda; class Insecta; order Hymenoptera; family Ichneumonidae; genus Ophion; species Ophion costatus. Next base: position 18,253,872 of record OX632356.1, on the reverse strand, counting down.
ATACAGATCTCATTTCGTTTTTATTATACCCGGTGAGGGAAAAGGAAATATAGCCCTGGTCCCGATAAGCTGACGATGATTGTGGGCACGCAGTATAAAAATCCGAGTTTCGCGGAATCGCTAGCCACCTTTGAATCTACAGTGGTCTATCGAAGCCAGGAAAACCCGAATACTTTAAACCGCACACCCGTGCGTTGGAGGACCTCCTTTAAAAGTGGAATCCGAACCACTCATCCTCACGATGCAGTCAGCCCTTGCACTCGTGAAATACAATACGACTTAATATGTAACAGAATGAATCTTAACAATTATGCGGCTCAGTGATGCAACGAAAATTAAGAAAACCTCTTTTCGTGACTATCATAACCGGTAAATTTCAATAGAGACTTTCGACTGACACGATACAAAAGTGAACAATAACGCAGCACATTACAAAGAGTTTTTAGAACAATGATTACGGTTCTGTATGAATTCGTCGATACCTATGGTCGTTACGAAGTATATTTCCACGAAGGAAAAAAGATATAGCCCTGCTCCCGATAAGCTGACTATGAAGCTCTTTGTATTCACCTCTGAATTCACAGTGGTCTACCGACGCACACTAGTGCGTTGGGGAACCGCCTGTTAAAGTAGAATCCGAACCACTCATCCTCACCATGCACTCAGCTTTTTTACTCGTGAAATACAATACATTTTGATTTAATATAATACATCTTAACGAGCAGCTCAGTGATGTAATGAAAACAAAGCAAAAATAACACTTATGAAATCGATCTAGGGAATGTTACGCTCGAAGGGATTGAATCCAGGGACGACGACGAGACTCTTCGTTGGCGGGATCGTCGGTTGGTGACATCACGGGTACTTTGGTTGTTCGAATTTTGTTGCCTACCCGTATCCGTATCGGGAATTCCATGTTGATCGCCAGTTCCAACTTTTCCTCCGATTCCCCTACGGTTATCCAGTCTATAGAGACTGTTTCGCTGGCGCTGGTGGAGCCCCTGAGCGCGTTAACCATCGCATCGGCGAATTCGGACCAATTTGGTTTCGGATCATTTCGATTCCTCGCAACTGCCACTATAATCAACGTAACGATTACAGAGATTAATTACTTCTTACCGTGGAAAAATATTCTGTCTGTAATAAAAGAAAAGTTAATAAATTCGTCAGACGGCATACAATACAGGGCTTTGGCGAATCTTGTTTTACCAAGAGCTATCTCGTTCAACTTCCGACCGTGCCGGGTTAAAGCTGGCGATACCGAATCTTTCATGGCGCTTTTCAAAACCTCGTTAGCCGTTTCAATCAAGGTGTGACCCCCAAGCGATCCCAGATATCTTACCTGCGAAGAAAAATTATCAAGTTTGTAAAAGCTATAAAAGAAACGCTAAAAAATGTGTTTCGTTCAATTAATTTATGATGGGCTCACTATACTCCTGTAATCATCATCTGGTATTGTCTCGAAATCGTTGACTGGCTTGGGGCCTGACAACGGCAAAGCGTTGGGTTGGGTCGGAAAATCGGTCGAAAGTTCCCGCTCGTATAGTTTTCTGAGCTTACTATACGTTCAATTGAGAAACACGAAAATAAGTACTTAATAATACATATGACACAATGCCTGCGTCGAAATTACCATTATTTCAACGAATCACAATTTTATGAGAGCTCCCTTGTCAGCGTCGTACTCACCGCATGTCTTTTTTGAAGGTGTCCTGGAGCGATCTGAATATCAAAAACGGTTATGACAATCTCACGACGAAAACATATTCACCATGACAAAAAAACGCTTTACATCACCCAAGAAGCAAGCTTACACTATTTCGTTACTCAGCTGATTCACCGACTCTTCTGATGCAAATTTGAACGTCTGATGGAATTGGGGCCAATGTTCCGGTGGGTTTGGCCATTGCTGTTGATAAGGGTGGTGACGCCACGCATCCTCATACGGCTGTTCTGGTTGTTGTTGTTGGTGTTGGTGTTGTTGTTGTTGTTGTTTATGCACCGTATAATCCCCCGTTGTCGACGTTTCAGTAGCGTCGTTTATCGCTCCAGTATGTGCGGGTGTTAGGTACATGTAAGTTTTTGTTGCATCTTGTGGCTGTGACGATGATGCGCCGCTTTGCTGCAACTGGTTGTGTCGCAACAATACTTCGTTCGATTTGGGCGTAGATGGCCGGACGTTTCTCGGTTCTTCCTGCGGTGTAAATTACAAGGAGCGGGAAAATGCATCATTACGAATAATCTTTAATACGTTTCTCATCAACAATTAATTTTTTGGACGCACATTATTGTGTTGAACATTTGCCGCAAACGGCGTTGGTTCGAAATCTTTGTGAAGGGCCTCCATCTCGCGTTGCACGTCGTCCTCGGTTTCGTGGAGTATTGAATGAACGCTGTTCTTTATCACGCGCCGCCCGCTCAGATTAGCCGAATGTTCCTCAGAAGATGTGGTCTCGAAGTTGCATTCGTAGTTTTGGAGATAGGGAGGCCGACGCACGTTTCGCAGTGACCGGGACTTACTCATGCTGTGTATTTTGAAATGTACTTCTCGTTTCAAACGAAATTTTTTTTTTCGATTTCTACTTGTTATTAGGGGAGTTCATAGCGGCAACCACGAATATACCATCGGCAAGTATTTCCCTGCCATCGTCGTCGGAACGACCGGGCGACCACATAGGCATCGCATAACACTTGGCGCAGACATCCTTCAACGGGACCATAAAAAGCACCCGGCCGAGTGTTTGGCACTTGAAGAACCCAATTGCACTCGATGGAATACCAACATTGAAGAATGGTTCCACGGAATCGAATTTTTTTACACTCAGACATATAATATTCTGATGAACAATTATGTTTTCGGCCATACATATTGCTGAATCCTTGAGCAAACAACAACGATTGCGATTTTTTGTACTCAAGGTGAACTTTGGACTTTTCAAGCGGCGAAATTGGACAGCATCGTCTACGTGAAAATCACGGGGTAGCGGACCAGTATTGTGGCGATCAAGAGTGGCCGGAGCTTCATCGGTACTCATACACGGACGAGAAGCCACTATTACCTGAGCACGTTCCGCTATTCTGTTTGCTATTTGCTGCAGAGACAAGTGCGGTTTCCTGACGTACCGCCGAAAATGTTGCATAGCGTTTTCAAACGGGAAGGTGGAATACTCGGCTGCCGGGCCGAATAATTCAACATCGTCAACAAGATGCAACAATCCGTGAACGTTATAGCTAACGAAATTGTGACCGTACAGACGCGGGCTTTGAACGACGTAAAGTTTCAAAGCAGTTCTTGCGTACGTTAATAGCGGACGAGAAGGATTGATTGAAACCAATATGCGTGCCGCACTGCTTAGCAGTAGAAAGTGATTGTACAAATCAGTGGACAATATACCATGCAAAACGACAGGTCCTGTATACAGTAAAAATTGGCGCAACTCGGTAGCCTTCCATCGGAGATAGCAATCCAACGGACGAGGCCGACGCGCTAATTCAGCGGGACACCAATCGTACAATGATCTGAGTCTTTCAGAAATTAAATGTATGTCCCGGGCACCCAACTTACTCCTATTCGAAAACTTTCGATGGATCCAAGACATAAGCATTCGCTTCGTAACACCAAGATACAATAGATGCATTGGGTCAAACGGAATTTGTGATACGGGGCCCATGGGAAGGTGTGCGACGGGAGTTTCCACGGCACGTTGATGGTCTTCGTCGATTTCTTGAAAATACTCTTCATCGGTTCGCCGTATATTGTTAATTTGCTCATAAGACAAACGCGTTCCCGAATGTTGACCAGAAATTTTACATTTTGAGCGAGGATTAGTCGAATTGTGGCCCGTATGACACAATATAAAAGAACGAGCAGGCGCATCGGCGATGAAACCGCGGATAAACAGAGGATACTTCGATCCTTGATAAGAAATGCCTCCCTGCGATACGATTCGTTGCACGTCTTCGACGAATAGTCTAAGGAACTCCATTGCGCTGGTAGGTTTCTTGGGTCCTCGGTATATGCCTATCACTCCTACCGCAGGCTTTGCCACGTTTGAGATTTTACATTGGATAGGCCAAATTTGACTATTGCCCGAATTATCAAGACTCGCTCCGTCCGTACTCCAATGTATTTCCAAGTGAGCCGGAATTTCACCTACCCTGATCAAATCGAGTATACCAGTGAGCGCGTTCTCTATTCCCAAATGAAGATATTGTCCCGGGTGTACGTCATGCAATTCCACTGACTCGCGCGGAGTATCCAAAAGCGTTTTCACAGACTTTGGAAGGGTAGTGAAACACGAATGCCTCTTTAGCTTTTCGAGAAGATCATTCCCGGCACGATGACTAATGTTATTCTCGAGTAGCCATGAGGCCAGATCATCGCGAAAGGTACCCTTGTAGCCTGCATCCGAAGATTCAGTAAGCTGAGACTCCTCGCTAGACTCTACATCGTAAAACGATGATGCGTCGTCAGGACTTTCGCTATCATTATACGACAAGACCGTGTTCATGGACTCGGTCTGTGGCGAACGAGGCCCCACATTTATAGGAGATACGCCCTGCGAGCTAGAATTATTGACTGCATCATCAGGCAGGTTTGAAACCGATATTTGATCGGCTACGACGAAATGTCTCGAGGCCCTGCACTTACTGACTCGGCCGACCTATTTTTTCGAAGTTCCCTCTTGATTGCACGTCGCTGCCGCGAGGATAAATTTTTGAATTGCTTTCGACCACGAGACCTCTTAATTACCGGCGCCATTTCACGAGTGATAATAAAAACGAGAACTTGGCAATGCAAACAGATGCGTGAGCATGCGAAACAAAAAGACCACTCCCTTGTACTCGATGAGGATAATAAGGGCAAATTGTACTACCAGCGGCTTCGGACTCTTCCGGGGCTTAGTTTCGCGTGATGCCCGAGAACCAGAATGATCCGCGAGGAGCCTGAATAAAAATACATTATTGTCGAATCAATAAAAATCACCCAAGATACATCCATTAGACTCTCACGAAAAATTTCCGAACGTATTCTTAAAAAACATCACATTCGTTATAATATTAAATACACGAGGCATTCCGCCAAATAACGTGCGCAAATCCGGCCTCAGAAAAATTGACATTCCGTTTGTTGGTTCTTTTAACTACTTATGTATTGAATAGAAGATTCAGCGCAGTAGCAAAATTTTCCGTTCAATACACGTACCGATATATAGCCTGATTATTTTTTCGAAGTCTCTTTGTGAACTTTTTTTTCGCTCCCTCCATTAAAAATCAAACACCTCCATTATTAAATTTGACTGTTCAAAACTGTACAAAAAATTGGAAAAACTGTTGAAAAGTTTCAATCAGTATCGTCGACTTACTCGACTGATATGTTTGTTGAATATTTTTCTGAGGACAATTGAATGTTCGAAGGGAAATACTAAGCTACCCCGCGCTCCGGTGGATCGCAGCGGTAGAGTCTTCCGCAGGGTCCAGTTGTTCGAGCTCGCCGAGCGTATACGCGGTTACCATTTAGTCCAGTCACCTTAGCATAAGACCTATTCAAAAGGCCCACCCTCTGGCCAATTTTTTTATAGGTTGTTTGGACCTACAAGAATATACTCCTGAGTTTTCGGACATTTCCGAGGTATATTTTAGCAATAAAAGATTATTGAAAATTAAAAAATTGATATTTTTGAGATATTTTTTTGGAACGCGTCATATCGAAAAAAGTTTCCAATAAAATTTGTTCATCATAACGTCCTCTGTAAAAAAAGGTCCTAAAAAAGTGCTAACATTGTTAGTTAAGCGGTTAATGGCAAATGAAAATGCAAATTCTCCATTTCGTTTATGCAACCGCAATCGGGTGTTTATCAACATATCGGTTTGAAACTCGTACATGATGTGAAGGAGCCATACCCCAAGAGAATCGTGCAAGATTTATCGATCTGCGCGATATAGTATAGCAACAATCTGCGATCATCGAAAAATGTTTGCCCTTCAATAGAATTTTCCGACGAAGGCCCACAGGGTGGTAAAAAATCGAGGAGCTTCGTGTCATCATGCACAAGCGATTTGGAAAACAAATATGTTTTGTTGAAAATAGATACTGTTTTTTAGCGATTTTAGATTTTTGCTTATAAACAAATAACAATTCTGACCAAAGTTGCAAAGATATCTGAAAAATGCTTAGACCATCTAACGCGTTTTTGGACAACGAACAATTGAAAGAAAAAAAAATTTCCAATACTTAGATTACCGCCCGAGATATGAATGTTGTTACGTTTGTTCAATTTTCTATTGTTGTAATGAAGATTTTTGCAAAATTCGAGTTCCTCAGCAATCCCTACGCTTTCGGCGGCCATGGGATTCAATAAAATCATTCCCTTTACGAGCAATTATGCCATCACAGTTATCGATGTATTTCGATCGGCGGCTCGCCGCCGAGCGCGCGGCGTCGACCGCTCGGCCGGGCGGCCCGGTGGGGATGCCCCCTCTCACTCCGCAGCCTGGCGCGAGCGGCTTACTTAACAAATATAATAACTTACTTAAAAATAGCCGTATAACAATTTTTTTCTTCATTTTACGTGATTTTTTCTTACGAACGCGATGGTTTTCTTGAAAATTATGTTCACCCCATAGCAGCCGCATGACCATGTTTCTTACAAATTTTACATTTAAACATGCTTTAAGGATGTTGAGTCCCAAAACGCAAATGATAAAATTTTGAAAATTTGGTATGTTTTTGTATGAAGTATTTCAGAGGTCGTGTAAAAATTTCACGACAATTAGGAAGCTCGTTATTGAACAATTAACATTCACAAATTAAATGCTGTCTTATGGAAACTGATATAACTTTGCAATACATTTTTTTATGACCTCTCAATTTTGTGATATCTACAATATACTGAAAGCAACGGAAACAAAACCAAGTTTATTGATCATTTTTTTTTATTCCTTTTAAAAATTGTTTTTAACAAAATGTTAATTTTTTAATAATGAACTTCCTAATCGTCCTGAAATTTTAATACGACCTTTTAAATACTTCATACCAAAACATACCAAATTTTCAGAATTTTCTTATCATTTATTATTTCAACCCTTAAGGAGGTTGAAGTAATGATGATAGAATTCTGAACATTTTGTATGTTTTTACATGAAGTATTCAGGAGGTCGTGTAAAAATTTCATGACGATTAGGAAGCTATTTATTGAACAATTAACATTAACATGTTTCATAGGGACTCAACATCCTTAAAATTATTGAACTGTGAGTGGGAAAAGGTATCATAAATAAATCTTTTCTTAGACACTGTTTTATTCGCAACAATAAGCTAGAAATGCATTTAAAATGTAGTTTGGAAGAAATTAATAATAATTTCCAATTTCCTTTCTTGAGCAAGAGGAATAAAAAAAATAATAAATGCGAATAAAGGCGAATGTTCAAAGAACCCGATGCAGTGGGGGTGGAAGAAAAATAGAAATATGTTAGAAATAGAAGGATCCTATTCCGTTCAATTTGTTGGAAATAATATCGTGCGCGTGCGATAAGAGTGGCTGCACATCCTATTGTACGTGTCGGAAATTAGGACTAAAATGCACGATTCTATGTAAAAAATGTAATGGTATGAGGCGTGCGAACGCTGTCGAAGCCGAAATAATTTTAAGTGATGACGAGGAAGAGGAAGATTTTATACAATTAACAGAAGCTATCGACGACGAAATTGTAATGGAGTGTCCCGTAATGACGGCTCCGAAGAATGTAGAAACTGACAACGATTATGAGCTCGTCGGAAAAAGAGCAAAAGGAGAATTTTTTAAATCAATTTTTCTTGATTTGCCCCTTCTCACTCCGCAGCCTGGCGCGAGCGGCTTAGGTAACAAATATAATAACTTACTTACAAATGGCCGTATAACAATTTTTTTCTTCATTTCACGTGATTTTTTCTTACGAACGCGATGGTTTTCTTGAAAATTATGTTCACCTCATAGTAGCCCCATGACCATGTTTCTTACAAATTTTACGTTTAAACATGCTTCAAAATTATTTAACTGTGGATGGGAAAAGGTATCATAAATAAATATTTTCTTAGACACTGTTTCATTCATTACAATAGTTGTATTAATGAAAAAAAAGGAAAAAGATGCAAGAAAAATTGATTTAAAAAATTCTCCTTTCGCTCTTTTTCCGACGGGCTCATAATCGTTGTCAGTTTCTACATTCTTCGGAGCCGTCATTACGGGACACTCCATTACAATTTCGTCGTCGATTGCTTCTGTTAATTGTATAAAATCTTCCTCTTCCTCGTCATCGCTTAAAATTATTTCGGCTTCGACAGCGTTCGCACGCCTCATACCATTACATTTTTTACATAGAATCGTGCATTTTAGTCCTAATTTCCGACACGTACAATAGGATGTGCAGCCACTCTTATCGCACGCGCACGATATTATTTCCAACAAATTGAACGGAATAGGATCCTTCTATTTCTAACGTATTTCTATTTTTCTTCCACCCCCACTGCATCGGGTTCTTTGAACATTCGCCTTTATTCGCATTTATTATTTTTTTTATTCCTCTTGCTCAAGAAAGGAAATTGGAAATTATTATTAATTTCTTCCAAACTACATTTTAAATGCATTTCTAGCTTATTGTTGCGAATAAAACAGTGTCTAAGAAAAGATTTATTTATGATACCTTTTCCCACTCACAGTTCAATAATTTTAAGGATGTTGAGTCCCTATGAAACATGTTAATGATAATTGTTCAATAAATAGCTTCTTAATCGTCATGAAATTTTTACACGACCTCCTGAATACTTCATGTAAAAACATACAAAATGTTCAGAATTCTATCATCATTACTTCAACCTCCTTAAGGGTTGAAATAAAAAAATGATAAGAAAATTCTGAAAATTTGGTATGTTTTGGTATGAAGTATTTAAAAGGTCGTATTAAAATTTCAGGACGATTAGGAAGTTCGTTATTAAAAAATTAACATTTTGTTAAGAACAATTTTTAAAAGGAATAAAAAAAAATGTATCAATAAACTTGGTTTTGTTTCCGTTGCTTTCAGTATATTGTAGATATCACAAAATTGAGAGGTCATAAAAAAATGTATTGCAAAGTTATATCAGTTTCCATAAGACAGCATTTAATTTGTGAATGTTAATTGTTCAATAACGAGCTTCCTAATTGTCGTGAAATTTTTACACGACCTCTGAAATACTTCATACAAAAACATACTAAAATTTTCAAAATTTTATCATCTGCGTTTTGGGACTCAACATCCTTAAAGCATGTTTAAATGTAAAATTTGTAAGAAACATGGTCATGCGGCTGCTATGGGGTGAACATAATTTTCAAGAAAACCATCGCGTTCGTAAGAAAAAATCACGTAAAATGAAGAAAAAAATTGTTATACGGCTATTTTTAAGTAAGTTATTATATTTGTTAAGTAAGCCGCTCGCGCCAGGCTGCGGAGTGAGAGGGGCATCCCCACCGGGCCGCCCGGCCGAGCGGTCGACGCCGCGCGCTCGGCGGCGAGCCGCCGATCGAAATACATCGATAACTGTGATGGCATAATTGCTCGTAAAGGGAATGATTTTATTGAATCCCATGGCCGCCGAAAGCGTAGGGATTGCTGAGGAACTCGAATTTTGCAAAAATCTTCATTACAACAATAGAAAATTGAACAAACGTAACAACATTCATATCTCGGGCGGTAATCTAAATATTGCAAATTTTTTTTTCTTTCAATTGTTCGTTGTCCAAAAACGCGTTAGATGGTCTAAGCATTTTTCAGATATCTTTGCAACTTTGGTCAGAATTGTTATTTGTTTATAAGCAAAAATCTAAAATCGCTAAAAAACAGTATCTATTTTCAACAAAACATATTTGTTTTCCAAATCGCTTGTGCATGATGACACGAAGCTCCTCGATTTTTTTCCACCCTGTGGGCCTTCGTCGGAAAATTCTATTGAAGGGCAAACATTTTTCGATGATCGCAGATTGTTGCTATACTATATCGCGCAGATCGATAAATCTTGCACGATTCTCTTGGGGTATGGCTCCTTTACATCATGTACGAGTTTCAAACCGATATGTTGATAAACACCCGATTGCGGTTGCATAAACGAAATGGAGAATTTGCATTTTCATTTGCCATTAACCGCTTAACTAACAATGTTAGCACTTTTTTAGGACCTTTTTTTACAGAGGACGTTATGATGAACAAATTTTATTGGAAACTTTTTTCGATATGACGCGTTCCAAAAAAAATATCTCAAAAATATCAATTTTTTAATTTTCAATAATTTTTTATTGCTAAAATATACCTCGGAAATGTCCGAAAACTCAGGAGTATATTCTTGTAGGTCCAAACAACCTATAAAAAAATTGGCCAGAGGGTGGGCCTTTTGAATAGGTCTTATGCTAAGGTGACTGGACTAAATGGTAACCGCGTATACGCTCGGCGAGCTCGAACAACTGGACCCTGCGGAAGACTCTACCGCTGCGATCCACCGGAGCGCGGGGTAGCTTAGTATTTCCCTTCGAACATTCAATTGTCCTCAGAAAAATATTCAACAAACATATCAGTCGAGTAAGTCGACGATACTGATTGAAACTTTTCAACAGTTTTTCCAATTTTTTGTACAGTTTTGAACAGTCAAATTTAATAATGGAGGTGTTTGATTTTTAATGGAGGGAGCGAAAAAAAAGTTCACAAAGAGACTTCGAAAAAATAATCAGGCTATATATCGGTACGTGTATTGAACGGAAAATTTTGCTACTGCGCTGAATCTTCTATTCAATACATAAGTAGTTAAAAGAACCAACAAACGGAATGTCAATTTTTCTGAGGCCGGATTTGCGCACGTTATTTGGCGGAATGGATCGTGTATTTAATATTATAACGAATGTGATGTTTTTTAAGAATACGTTCGGAAATTTTTCGTGAGAGTCGAATGGATGTATCTTGGGTGATTTTTATTGATTCGACAATAATGTATTTTTATTCAGGCTCCTCGCGGATCATTCTGGTTCTTGGGCATCACGCGCAACTAAGCCCCGGAAGAGTCCGAAGCCGCTGGTAGTACAAGTTGCCCTTATTATCCTCATCAAGTACAAGGGAGTGGTCTTTTTGTTTCGCATGCTCACGCATCTGTTTGCATTGCCAAGTTCTCGTTTTTATTATCACTCGTGAAATGGCGCCGATAATTAAGAGGTCTCGTGGTCGAAAGCAATTCAAAAATTTATCCTCGCGGCAGCGACGTGCAATCAAGAGGGAACTTCGAAAAAATAGGTCGGCCGAGTCAGTAAGTGCAGGGCCTCGAGACATTTCGTCGTAGCCGATCAAATATCGGTTTCAAACCTGCCTGATGATGCAGTCAATAATTCTAGCTCGCAGGGCGTATCTCCTATAAATGTGGGGCCTCGTTCGCCACAGACCGAGTCCATGAACACGGTCTTGTCGTATAATGATAGCGAAAGTCCTGACGACGCATCATCGTTTTACGATGTAGAGTCTAGCGAGGAGTCTCAGCTTACTGAATCTTCGGATACAGGCTACAAGGGTACCTTTCGCGATGATCTGGCCTCATGGCTACTCGAGAATAACATTAGTCATCGTGCCGGGAATGATCTTCTCGAAAAGCTAAAGAGGCATTCGTGTTTCACTACCCTTCCAAAGTCTGTGAAAACGCTTTTGGATACTCCGCGCGAGTCAGTGGAATTGCATGACGTACACCCGGGACAATATCTTCATTTGGGAATAGAGAACGCGCTCACTGGTATACTCGATTTGATCAGGGCAGGTGAAATTCCGGCTCACTTGGAAATACATTGGAGTACGGACGGAGCGAGTCTTGATAATTCGGGCAATAGTCAAATTTGGCCTATCCAATGTAAAATCTCAAACGTGGCAAAGTCTGCGGTAGGAGTGATAGGCATATACCGAGGACCCAAGAAACCTACCAGCGCAATGGAGTTCCTTAGACTATTCGTCGAAGACGTGCAACGAATCGTATCGCAGGGAGGCATTTCTTATCAAGGATCGAAGTATCCTCTGTTTGTCCGCGGTTTCATCGCCGATGCGCCTGCTCGTTCTTTTATATTGTGTCATACGGGCCACAATTCGACTAATCCTCGCTCAAAATGTAAAATTTCTGGTCAACATTCGGGAACGCGTTTGTCATATGAGCAAATTAACATTATACGGCGAACCGATGAAGAGTAATTTCAAGAAATCGACGAAGACCATCAACGTGCCGTGGAAAATCCCGTCGCACACCTTCCCATGGGTCCCGTATCACAAATTCCGTTTGACCCAATGCATCTATTGTATCTTGGTGTTACGAAGCGAATGCTTATGTCTTGGGTGCATCGAAAGTTTTCGAATAGGAGTAAGTTGGGTGCCCGGGACATACATTTAATTTCTGAAAGACTCAGATCATTGTACGATTGGTGTCCTGCTGAATTAGAGCGTCGGCCTCGTCCGTTGGATTGCTATCTCCGATGGAAGGCTACCGATTTGCGCCAATTTTTACTGTATACAGGACCTGTCGTTTTGCATGGTATATTGTCCACTGATTTGTACAATCACTTTCTACTGCTAAGCAGTGCGGCACGCATATTGGTTTCAATCAATCCTTCTCGTCAGCTATTAGCGTACGCGAGAACTGCTTTGAAACTTTACGTCGTTCAAAGCCCGCGTCTGTACGGTCACAATTTCGTTAGCTATAACGTTCACGGATTGTTGCATCTTATTGACGATGTTGAATTATTCGGCCCGGCAGCCGAGTATTCCACCTTCCCGTTTGAAAACGCTATGCAACATTTTCGGCGGTACGTCAGGAAACCGCACTTGTCTCTGCAGCAAATAGCAAACAGAATAGCGGAACGTGCTCAGGTAATAGTGGCTTCTCGTCCGTGCATGAGTACCGATGAAACTCCGGTCACTCTTGATCGCCACAATACTGGTCCGCTACCCCGTGATTTTCACGTAGACGATGCTGTCCAATTTCGCCCTTGAAAAGTCCAAAGTTCACCTTGAGTACAAAAAATCGCAATCGTTGTTGTTTGCTCAAGGATTCAGCAATATGTATGGCCGAAAACATAATTGTTCATCAGAATATTATATGTCTGAGTGTAAAAAAATTCGATTCCGTGGAACCATTCTTCAATGTTGGTATTCCATCGAGTGAAATTGGGTTCTTCAAGTGCCAAACACTCGGCCGGGTGCTTTTTATGGTCCCGTTGAAGGATGTCCGCGCAAAGTGTTATGCGATGCCGATGTGGTCGCCCGGTCGTTCCGACGACAATGGCAGAGAAATACTTGCCGATGGTATATTCGTGGTTGCCGCTATGAACTCCCCTAATAACAAGTAGAAATTGAAAAAAAAAATTTCGTTCGAAACGAGAAGTACATTTCAAAATACACAGCATGGGTAAGTCCCGGTCACTGCGAAACGTGCGTCGGCCTCCCTATCTCCAAAACTACGAATCCAACTTCGAGACCACATCTGAGGAACATTCGGCTAATCTGAGCGGGCGGCGCGTGATAAAGAACAGCGTTCATTCAATACTCCACGAAACCGAGGACGACGTGCAACGCGAGATGGAGGCCCTTCACAAAGATTTCGAACCAACGCTGTTTGCGGCAAATGTTCAACACAATAATGTGCGTCCAAAAAATTAATTGTTGATGAGAAACGTATTAAAGATTATTCGTAATAATGCATTTTCCCGCTCCTTGTAATTTACACCGCAGGAAGAACCGAGAAACGTCCGGCCATCTACGCCCAAATCGAACGAAGTATTGTCGCGACACAACCAGTTGCAGCAAAGCGGCGCATCATCGTCAAAGCCACAAGATGCAACAAAAACTTACATATACCTAACACCCGCACATACTGGAGCGATAAACGACTCTTCTGAAACGTCGACAACGGGGGATTATACGGTGCATAAACAACAACAACAACAACAACACCAACACTAACACCAACAACAACAACCAGAACCGCCGTATGAGGATGCGTGGCGTCACCACCCTTATCAACAGCAATGGCCAAACCCACCGGAACATTGGCCCCAATTCCATCAGACGTTCAAATTTGCATCAGAAGAGTCGGTGAATCAGCTGAGTAACGAAATAGTGTAAGCTTGCTTCTTGGGTGATGTAAAGCGTTTTTTTGTCATGGTGAATATGTTTTCGTCGTGAGATTGTCATAACCGTTTTTGATATTCAGATCGCTCCAGGACACCTTCAAAAAAGACATGCGGTGAGTACGACGCTGACAAGGGAGCTCTCATAAAATTGTTATTCGTTGAAATAATGGTAATTTCGACGCAGGCATTGTGTCATATGTATTATTAAGTACTTATTTTCGTCTTTCTCAATTGAACGTATAGTAAGCTCAGAAAACTATACGAGCGGGAACTTTCGACCGATTTTCCGACCCAACCCAACGCTTTGCCGTTGTCAAGCCCCGAGCCAGTCAACGATTTCGAGACAATACCAGATGATGATTACAGGAGTATAGTGAGCCCATCATAAATTAATTGAACGAAACACATTTTTTAGCGTTTCTTTTATAGCTTTTACAAACTTGATAATTTTTCTTCGCAGGTAAGATATCTGGGATCGCTTGGGGGTCACACCTTGATTGAAACGGCTAACGAGGTTTTGAAAAGCGCCATGAAAGATTCGGTATCTCCAACTTTAACCCGGCACGGTCGGAAGTTGAACGAGATAGCTCTTGGTAAAACAAGATTCGCCAAAGCCCTGTATGGTATGCCGTCTGACCAATTAATTAACTTTTCTTTTATTACAGACAGAATATTTTTCCACGGTAAGAAGTAATTAATCTTTGTAATCGTTACGTTGATTATAGTGGCAGTTGCGAGGAATCGAAATGATCCGAAACCAAATTGGTCCGAATTCGCCGATGCGATGGTTAACGCGCTCAGGGGCTCCACCAGCGCGAGCGAAACAGTCTCTATAGACTGGATAACCGTAGGGGAATCGGAGGAAAAGTTGGAACTGGCGATCAACATGGAATTCCCGACACGGATACGGGTAGGCAACAAAATTCGAACAACCAAAGTACCCGTGATGTCACCGAACGACGATCCCGCCAACGAAGAGTCTCGTCGTCGTCCCTGGATTCAATCCCTTCGAGCGAAACATTCCCTAGATCGATTTCATAAGTGTTCTTTTTGCTTTGTTTTCATTACATCACTGAGCTGCTCGTTAAGATGTATTATATTAAATCAAAATGTATTGTATTTCACGAGTAAAAAAGCTGAGTGCATGGTGAGGATGAGTGGTTCGGATTCTACTTTAACAGGCGGTTCCCCAACGCACTAGTGTGCGTCGGTAGACCACTGTGAATTCAAAGGTGAATACAAAGAGCTTCATAGTCAGCTTATCGGGAGCAGGGCTATATCTTTTTTCCTTCTTGGAAATATACTTCGTAACGACCATAGGTATCGACGAATTCATACAGAACCGTAATCATTGTTCTAAAAACTCTTTCTAATGTGCTGCGTTATTGTTCACTTTTATATCGTGTCAGTCGAAAGTCTCTATTGAAATTTACCGGTTATGATAGTCACGAAAAGAGGTTTTCTTAATTTTCGTTGCATCACTGAGCCGCATAATTGTTAAGATTCATTCTGTTACATATTAAGTCGTATTGTATTTCACGAGTGCAAGGGCTGACTGCATCGTGAGGATGAGTGGTTCGGATTCCACTTTCAAAGGAGGTCCTCCAACGCACGGGTGTGCGGTTTAAAGTATTCGGGTTTTCCTGGCGTCGATAGACCACTGTAGATTCAAAGGTGGCTAGCGATTCCGCGAAACTCGGATTTTTATACTGCGTGCCCACACTCATCGTCAGCTTATCGGGACCAGGGCTATATTTCCTTTTCCCTCACCGGGTATAATAAAAACGAAATGAGATCTGTATCTTCCAACGATTCTGAAACTACGATAAAATTACTTATAAAATGGGTGTTCTTGTCAAATTAATATCGGTCTTTACGCACGTCGAAAAAAAAATTAAGCAATTAATAGATAATAAATACACTTGGAGGGTTAATAATTTATTGGAAAATTTATGAATTCTACTTCATTTTATTCCTTTAATTCAGACGCAAAATTATATTCTCGACTCACCTGGGGTCAGCTGCCATTGCCTCGAAACAGCGTGCCGTCGATATGCTGTCCGGCTGTCGGCAATGCAGCACGCGTTATTGCTCCAAACACGCGACAACAGCGTGCCATCCCTGTGCCGTCGCAGATGCGTCCCAGCTTCCGAGAAATACGCCTTTAACTCACCGCTACAGTTTGTCACCAATTTCTCGCTTCGTTGCCGCAATAGCGTGCCATAATTGAGCCTACAACCTAAAGGCACGACGTGCCGTCGCCTTGCCGTTCGTTCGCTGTTTCTTCGTTTCTGAATTTTTTATATAGCATAGCCTCATGACGTGCTGTCCTGTTGCCATACTTGTGTTGCCAGCACATTACTGACTGTGCGAATAGCGAGTGTGAGAATACCGTGCCCTAACTAAGCCTACAACGGAACGGCACAACGTGCCGTCCCTTTGTCGTTTATTTGCTGCTACCGTATGTTTAAAATTCGCTGTTTTCTTGCTACAACAATGAGCCTCAATTATTATTGTACAGCAATGGCACGGTGTGTCGCATTTATTATTTCAACGTGCCACTACTTTTATATGTTGTATTGCTGCTCACAGCCCCAACGGCGTATTACTGTTTTGTCGCTTATTTGTCAGCATTTAACTTAATATCGTGCTGTCACAATAAAGCTTACTGAGGCGGCAAAAGATACCATACAGTGAAATCTTCATTATATTTCGTGCTGTCCTGTTGCTTTTACGTTGCCGTAAAATGTCTATCTGGGTACAAGCGATCCATACGGAACTACATTCAACTACGAACATATTAGAACCGCCGACGTCGTTTGTAGTTACTTGCTCCTTTACTACAAACGAACATATCCTTCTAAATCCGTGGAAAAATCAGTTTCAGGTGATTTGCTCGTTTGTAGTTACTTTCTCTATAACTACAAACGATAAATACGGAACTACAAACAACTACAAGCGTTTTAGATGCGCGGGCATCGTTTGTAGTTACTTACTCTTTTACTACAAACGAACATTTCCGTCAAAAATCGTGAAAACATAATTTTCAGGTGATTTCATCGTTTGTAGTTACTTTCTCTGCAACTACAAACGATAAATACGAAACTACGAACTACTACAACCGTTTTGAAACCTCCGGCGTCGTTTGTAGTACTACTACAAACGATAAATACAGAACTACACACAACTACAAACGATTTAGAATCGCGGGCCTCGTTTGTAGGAGCCTACTTTATTACTCCAACCGACCATTTCTTTTCGAAATCGTGGAAAAATCCTTTTCAGGTGATTTCCTCGCTTGTAGTTACTTTCTCCGTTACTACAAACGATAAATACGGAACTACAAACACCTACAAACGTTTTAGAAGCGCCTGCGTCGTTTGTAGTAACCTACATTATTACTTCAATCGAACGATTCTTTCTCACATTGATGACAAAATATTTTCACGTCATTCCCTCGTTTGTAGTCACTTTTTCTACAACTACAAACGATAAATCCGGAACTACAAACAACTACAAACGTATTAGAAGCGCCGACGTCGTTTGTAGTTACTTGCTCCTTTAATACAAACGAACATTTCTTTCTCAAATTGCTGAAAATTATTTTCACGTGATTTTCTCGTTTGTCGGGACTTTCTCTGTATCTACAAACGATAAATATGAAACTACACACAACTACAATCGTTTTAAAAGCACTGGCGTCGTTTGTTGTTACTCACTCCATTACTACAAACGAACATTTCCTTCAAAAATCGTGGAAACATCATTTTCAGGTGATTTCATCGTTTGTAGTTACTTTCTCTGCATCTACGAACGATAAATACGAAACTACGAACTACTACCAACGTTTAGAAACCGCCGCCGTCGTTTGTAGTTACCCAGTTTACTACTACAAACCAACATATCCTTCTAAAATAATTGAAAAATCATTTACAGGTGATTTTTTCGTTTGTAGTTACTTTCTCTGCAACTACAAACGATTAAGACGGAACTACAAACAACTACAAACGTTTTAGAAGGGCGGGCGTCGTTTGTAGTTATCTAGTTTACTACTACAAATGATCTATCCTACCGTACGATAGGATAGATCGTTTTCCTGCTTCTGCGGTGTATGCAACGGATAAGCTGCCGAGATAAATCGTGAAATATTGCATTTCGGTAATGCCTTCGTTTTAATTTTTATCTTTTATGTCAGATATATGTTAATTAGCATTTAGGATTCATTCAAAAAATTGTTACAGGTCGTTTCGTTTTTTGGAGTCCGTTTTTTTGGAAAATAAAAAAAACCCTTCAACTACAAACGAAAAAAAGTTTACTACAATCAACTACAAACGATTTTGAATGAAAAAAAATTGCTAAAAGTTTTTCATTTTTATTCCGGGGGATGCCGTTTTTTTTGGTGGTCGTCATTTTTTTTCTGCGCTACTACAAATGAAATTAAGTTTACTACAATCAACTACAAACGAAAACCTTCCGAAATCACCAAAAAAAATTCAGATCGGAGATACTCGGGTGCCACGTTCACATAGGTTAATGCGGAATATAAAATTTACAAGTTACCTCTATTCACAGTGCATGTCCAAGTTGCCATCGTGTTGTTGAGTCCAAGTATATGAAACAGATAATAAATTCTTCGTGAACATAAAAATCTGCGAACAAAATTAATTAAGCAACAGTTTATATATGACTCGATTTACCATGAGCTATTTCCTGCCAGTGTAATGGTGTACGGCAATTCTCCAAGCTGACACTTCCGTGGATCTGGTGACTGGGTGAGTGAGCGTATATCCAATTCTATGAACAGATGAATA
Source organism: Ophion costatus (assembly GCA_951751655.1). Taxonomy (NCBI): domain Eukaryota; kingdom Metazoa; phylum Arthropoda; class Insecta; order Hymenoptera; family Ichneumonidae; genus Ophion; species Ophion costatus. The sequence continues at coordinate 18,234,905 of OX632356.1, read as the reverse complement.
TTTGGTCATCTTCTTAAGGTGCAGCTTCTTCCGGCACAATTGTTTCTACAATTCTTCCTGTAGACAAGAGAAAGGTAATGTAATGATTTTTCCAGAGCATCAAATCCGCACTGACCAATTATTCTATGGTCTGCTGCAAAGAACAATGTATTATACAAGACGACTCGATGTAAGGATTCCGAACGCTTACCGCGATCACGATTCAAAAGCATCCACGAAAATCCAGTTATTAGTAGTTAGTGGTTTCACCGCGTGCATCGCTGGTACGTACATCACCGAACCGAAATGAACTGAGCGACAAGAACACAACCGACGCTCTCCGCCATCGATGATTCCTGCTTGTCATCCTTGTTGGAATAAAGCGTGTGCGGACCGTGCGGTCCAACAAATTTCGCGAATTGTGTTAGATTTAATAAAAAAATAATTGTGTCTCGGTATAAAATATATTTATCATGATCTGCGGCGAAAACGGTTAAACGAGTGTTATGTATTTTCTCGTGTTTATAAATAAATTTTGTTTGTTACTGCTTCTGCAATGAAAATAAAACTGACCGCATTTCTGTATTTCGTTATTATTCTTTATCTGTGCAGCGTATCATAATATGTGAATATGATCTGTGGTAATTTGTAAAACTTTTATCTGGATAGAAAATTCTTATGAATTTTCTTGTGTCTATAAATAAATTTTGTTACTGCTTCTGCAACGAAAAAAATATTGTCTTAATGTCTGTATTTCGTTATTATTCTCTATCTATACAGCGTAGCATCAGTGTGAATATAATGTGTGACGATTTGTAAAAGTTTTGTCTGGATTCAAAGTTCTTGCGAATTTTATTGTGTCTATAAATAAATTTTGCTTGTTAATGCTTCCGCAACGAAAAAAAAACTGACTTAATTTCTGTATTTGGTTGTTATTATTTATCTGTACAGCTTATTATACTGTGTGAATATGATGTGTGATCATTGGTAAAAGTTCTGTCTGGATTCAAAATTCTTATGAATTTGCGTGTACCTAGAAATAAATTTTGTTTTGTATTGCTTCCGCAACGAAAAAAAAACATTGACTTAATTTTTGTATTTCGTTATTATTCTTTATGTGTACAACGTATCTTAATGTGTGATAATTTGTAGAAGTTTTGTCTAGGTTAAAAATTGTGAGAAATATAGCGCCTAACCGCTTTACGCTCATATGTATGCGTGCATGTGACTGGTCGTCGCTCACGTGTTTCTGTATGCTAGCAAGGCTAGTCGGCTCGAGTCCCTCATCGAGAAAGCAACAGTCGTGAAATGCGTCGCGTGGAATAGTCTTTGTCACAACAATATTTGTGCGTCGGTTATTTGGCTCTGCCAGAAGAAAACCTCCAACAGGTTATGGGCCCAGCACGCTTTCAACGCGCCAATTAACAACGATAAATACATGAGAAAAGTACGGTATTAAAAGTGAAGAAAGAGAAAGAAAAAAAAAAGAATGGACGACGACAAAGAGACGGAAAGAGGTAGAAGCAATAGCCCAGATCCGGGACAACGTAAGCAAAAAAAAAATTAAATAGATCGTCACATGTGCGTGAATAGAAATTTAGACAAAGTGTGAAAGTGAATAATTGAGAAAAGTGAAGATGTGCCAATAAGTGGCCGGGTCATGCTGAAAGGTATTTTGTGAAACCCTGGCGACAAAGGGGAAAACCGTAGCATATGCGTCATGAAGCGGGCACGAGCGTGGTATAGACGGCGGTAAGCACATATATGTAATACTCCTATATTGCCAGCGGCCTATGCTTCCCTATAAGTGGTGAGGACGGCGATGAAGTGAGACAGAGCGAGTTACTTTTGGTCGTGCTGCGCACGCGCCACTCATTGGCGTAGTCATAAATAGATATATGTTACTTGCGCAAGAAATGTTGATGCTATTAGCGGGAAAAGGAAATATTTGTGGAGAGGCGTTTTAAACACACATTCAAGAAACCTCAACAAATGCATACATTTATTATTCACATGTATTGTGCACTTTTTATTTCTGATTTTTTTCATTTATATTATATTTCATTTCCATAAGCACTCTCGTGTATGCTCAATATAAACTCAAGGGGGATCTCACTGATATTTAGTATGCTTTATTTTGGCGACACGTGCATATCTGCTGATGGAAACCTTTTTTATCGTTATATTAAAAGTACGGGTTACCATAAACCGCAAACCAACCGAACAAGCTAACAGTAAACCAAACTAAACCCCAAGCGCGGCTATCACTTAAATGTTGGAAAACTAGCTTATAATAGTATTTCAATCGATAGCTCAGTTGGCAGCGTGCTAGCGTCTTGAGCGGAATACTTGAGTTCGATTCCCGCTATATTGATTTTTTTTTTCTATCAACTGCATCTTTTTGCATCTGCTTTCACTAAGTGAAGACCAACGAATAGAAAATTAAATGCAGATAATAAATGATGAAGTATAGAAAATAAATAATTGCAGATAATAAATTTGTAAGCAGATGCCGGATAAATACATGTATGAAGAAAAAAAAGTTGTAGTTATATTTAAAAGTACGGGTTACCATAAACCGCAAACCAACCGAACAAGCTAACAGTAAACCAAACGAAACCCCAAGCGCGGCTATCACTTAAATGTTGGAAAACTAGCTTATAATAGTATTTCAATCGATAGCTCAGTTGGCAGCGTGCTAGCGTCTTGAGCGGAATACTTGAGTTCGATTCCCGCTATATTGATTTTTTTTTTCTATCAAATGCATCTTTTTGCATCTGCTTTCACTAAGTGAAGACGAACGAATAGAAAATTAAATGCAGATAATAAATGATGAAGTATAGAAAATAAATAATTGCAGATAATAAATTTGTAAGCAGATGCCGAATAAATACATGTATGAAGAAAAAAAAGTTGTCGTTATATTTAAAAGTACGGATTACCACAAACCGCGAACCAACCGAACAAGCTAACAGTACACCAAATTTAACCCCAAGCGCGGCTATCACTTAAATATTGGAAAACTCGCTTATAATAGTATTTCAATCGATAGCTCAGTTGGCAGCGTGCTAGCGTCTTGAGCGGAATACTTGGGTTCGATTCCCGCAATATTAATTTTTTTTTCTATCAAATGCATCTTTTTGCATCTGCTTTCATATTTTGTCATCCACAAGTGCCGTGGACTTTTTTATTCATAAAAATGACCGTCATACGTCTGTTATTCCTATGCCATTAAGGGAGGGGGGTAGTCATTTCGCTACAAAAAAAAATAGTATTTACGGTAATTTTTTTTGATGACACAGTCAATATATATTTATTTATGTAAAAAGTATATAACAAAAGGACATTTGAAGAATATTCTGTACAATTTTCATTAGTAATTATGCAGAAATGAGCCATTGACAGCACATCTTTGCAGACACCTCAAAAAAATTGCGGTGAACTGCATAACTCATTGCTGGATCATCCGAGATAAAAAAAAACCCAAGAAAATTCTATTGGTTAATAAGTTTCTTGAGGTAATACTGTCGAGCTTTTTTATTTTTCTATTATTTTAATAATAAAGGTTCCAATTTTTTTTATGAAAAATCGCTATTTTCACTTCTAAGTGAGACTACAAATTGAAAAAAATTAATAAAAATAAAAACTGGACAGCGTTACCTCAAGAAACTTATTAACTGATAGAATCTTCTTGGGATTTTTTTTGGATGATCCAGTGATGAGTTTCACCGCAATGTAACTTTTTTTTGCGGCGTCTCAGAAGATTTGCTGTCACTGGCTCGTTTCTGCACAATTAATTATGAAAATTTCACAGAATATTCTTCAAATGTCCTTTCATTTTATACTAATTATATAAATAAATATAGATAAACCGTGTCGTCAAAAAAAATTACCGAAAATATATTTTTTTTAACAGCGAATTAATCCTACCCCCCCACCCCCCTTAATAAGTGATGACGAATTAAAAAAAATTTGAATGGAAATAATAAATGATTAAATATAGAAAACAAATAACTGCAGATAATAAATTTGTCAGCACATGCCGAATAAATAAATGTACAAAGGGAAAAAATGAAGATCGGGGGAGATGGAACCCATATACTCACCCTTATCCCAGAGCACGCTACCAATTGAGATATCGACTGGAATATTATTGAAAGCAATTTTTGTAATATTAAAGATGTAGTTTTTAGTTAGTAGCCATCTGGCGCTTTGTATATATCGCTTGATGACTTAAATAAATGCTGTAGGTGTGGAAGGAAATTTGAAATGGTCTGGGATAATAAATATAACTAACTGATAATAATAATGAGTCATGGAAATATTTTTATTTTACATGTATACATTAAATATAAATATGTTTACACGTATGAAGTACGCAAGGTTACTGATTAGAAAATAATATAAGTTTCGTATACTTAGATCGCACATAACTGTCTTTTTCCGACATTTTTTTCGCTTCGGCATGCATGCGAACTTTCAGATAAAATTCTATGACGTATTTTGTCAATTGGTATCGATGATTGTCGAATACGTCTTGCGTCAATACATGACCATTCATGGCATCATTGTCGAATGGAGTTCCTACATGGCCCATAATTTTATATATTATTGTTGCTTTGACGTTGGTTTCCAATAACGCGTGGGAATATTGGCGAATCATGCGTTCGGAAATTTTACAAATCCCTTCTACATCCTTCGATGGCATAAGAAAAGGACCTCTATTTTTTATTTTCGAGAGAAGTGGCATACTGTCACCTATTAATTGCTGTTCACACGTCAGACAGTCAACTATTTTTTGCAATTTGTAAGAAATGTATCCCGATATGTATGATACAATACTTTCTACATAAGTAGATAATGAAAAACATGATTGTATGCAATTGTGATCGAATTGTATGGCATTTTCCGAAAGTCCATTACCAATGGGGCATTTATAATTGTTTGGTCTCGACGAAATATGCAATATGTCAATGCCATCAAAAAGACGATTGCCGTTTTCAAATTCTTTCAATTCGTGTCTAATCAAAAGTCGTTTGTAGGCACGTTTGAACTGTAGGGCGTTGGGATTGTTATTGAAACCTCCGCGGCTTCGAATAGCAGAAAAAAGGTTTCCAACTAGTCCTGCGATAATTTGTATGTCATCAAATACGTGAAGCCCAATGATTTTAACTTATCGAATAACGGAAACATGTTTCTCAAACACACAATCATGCCTAAGAAGCCCGTACAGCGCCCACTATTTAAGATCGATTTTCCTTCATACGTACGTAGCGAATTCATGTACTTTTCAAAGAATTCTGCATGGGATTTCAATGTCGAGTAATTTTCGTCATTCAGAGGTTTGTTGAATTCATGTTTGGAAAAAGCATTTTTACAATTGAGCATATCACCCATATTATTGAAATTCAAACAGAACTCTGCAGTGTGAGCAACGTCGGAAAATTGTTTTTGTACGTTCGGATCCGGAAATTGATTTAAAAATGTCAATGATTTGCTGACGCTTTCACTCAACGTTTGAATAGCTAATTTCACATTCATTTTGTTATTTTTAAAATATATGTGTTTCTTGGTCAGCTTGTTCGCAGGTTTGAGGCCCTCATCGCTTGAAAACTTGTGCAATCGTACAATGTGAGACCAACGAATTTCCCCACCGTCAAAGGTTTTCACAACTTCCCAATCGCCCAACGTGTTCCGAATTAATTTGATCATGTGACAAAAATCGAAAAACACGTAACATGGCTCAGATGTCACTGGATTTGTAAAAATGGCTTGAAATTGGGCCCATAGGTGAAATTACAACCTAGTTTTTGGCACATAGATAGATTTGTAGATGCGCCATCGAACGTTATTGAATAGACATCGCATTGATGTTCGTGCAAAGTTTCCAATGCTAGTTTCAATAAATCAGCACGTTCGCGACTGCTTAACCCTCGTATTAAAAAGTAGCCTATAGGGACTTTCCAGCTTTCGTTTAAAGACACTGCCATGAAAGTAGGTGCACTTTTCGCTGTTTGAACGTTGTCATTTTCCGAGGATTTTTTGCCAGGTTCATTATCTAAGTTCCCGCAATCAACGCCGCCATGAAACTGTCCATTATGATAAATAACTTCTTCTTTGATAGACATTTCGTCAATAGTAAGATTTACAACAACTTTTTTTTGTGACGCTCGCATCTTAATAGTATCCAATGCTTCTTTTGTGAAACCTGGTGCCCCATTCACTGCTCTATGCCATGATCTTATAGTCGACGGACAAGGCAGAAGTTTGTCCCATGTTTTTCGCACATAATTATAGGCCTTGGGCGAATAAAATGCAAAGTTAGAGCAAAACTCCGTAACTCTTCGGTATACTGCCCACCACCTTGACGACCACCTCGACCACCATCCAATTTTTTCGCCATAAATCGTTTTACATGCTGGGGTATCAGATTCTACATAAATTAAAAGAGTATAATTACTTATCAAATAAAATTAAACAATATCATACATCTGTCGTTCCTTTTCTGTCTTCCATGGCTACATTATTATAGATTATGTATAATTATTGTACGACGTGCGACGTTTTTCATAATACGCGACATTATGCATGAATGAAATTACTACGATATACGAGAACGCCGGGAAAAAATTTTAATTCCCTTCTTCACGACTCTTTTGGCAATTATACTGCTGGTTGAAGAAGCGATTATAAACATGTTACTGGTTACCTATATTTTTGGACCCCGATAGTCGCAGAAAAAGTTAGATCTTATCGGGATGCTATTGCAAAGAAGCACTCCAATACATTTTAAATGTTTCCCATTGTTCAACTTTACGCTAATTTCATTCATGTGTCACCATGGAAGAAAAGTTAAGACTATTCGGCGTACATGAGCCGATAAGCGTACACTTCAAGTATAAATATTAAATGATCCCTTAAACATTATATTTGTTGTCGCTGGTTATACAGCTCAATTTCCTTGCAATGTACAAAATGATCTTGTTGTGAAAAGTACTTTGTACTTTTCAGAGTAATACTTCGATGAATTAGGGGTAATGGGAGGCGTGAAGATGAGTATTTTTAATAATTTGTTTTACAGTACTTGCATTCATTTCATACAGCTAATAATACAGTCATTGAATATTATATTGTTCACTTAACCAACAAAGAAATTAATTGTTGACGAAGTTTTTTCCATCATTGTTATCGAGTTATTAGAGTTCTTACTGCACGAAATGTATATCTGTGTATATCTGTGCTTATACACGTGAACTGTAGCGTTTAATTACTCGAGAGCTATGTATGTACGAGAAAAATCGATAAAAAATTGTACTTTCATATTTCATACTAAAGAATATGCTTACCAAATTTAATTGAATTGTAAGCTTTTTAAATTTTCCTTTGTTTTTAACATATAGATATCATCGTGGAGTGCAGCCACCTTCCTTAATATACAACACAATAACTTTATTATTGATTGTATACAATAAATGTAATTACTGTCCAAAAAATATTTAAAATACTCATTTTTCACGCCTCGAACTATCCCTAACCGCTCAAGGACGTTGTATGAAATACTTTTTGTCGATAGAATTCTTTTCAATGTGCACCACACAAACAGAATAATGATATGTAATAGCTCCCGCAATTCTAGGAAATTTCACCGAGTGGAAGTTCAAGATATTTATTGGTAAAAATCACAATTTTTGGTAGTCTCTCATAAGAGCGCGTGTTTGAAGTTGCATTTTCATCGATAAATATTTTGGCTTCTACTCGGTGAAACCTTTTAAAACTTTGAATACATTTTTATACAACATCAAAGAAGCTTTATCTAGTTTTTCAAAGAAATCTGAAGAAAAAAAATGTTCGCCATTTTTTGTAATTATACAGCAAGTACAGATTATCTTGAATGACCTTGAATTTGGAGTATGCTGTTCTTTCGTCAATTTGGGACAACTTTCCTGAATAAACTTAAGCTCGCAAATCATTTTGTATGTAAGAAAAACTAAAAACAAAAATTTAGTTTCGACCGTCGCCATACAACGTCCTTAAAGTACTGCTCTCAATTTAAACTATACGTTACCAATAAATTATCGCCAACTTCCTCGGTCATGAGCCCTTTATCGGTTAAATGTTGTACCAAATCTTGTAAAGAGTCGATACGTTTCTTCAAACGCAGAACTTGGTCCTGAAGCTTCTTTACAGTTCTGGACTTTTTTTCATCGGTCTTCTTTACTATTTTTAAAACCCGCCGAGCTCTTTTGGGAGTTGCAACATCAGGTGTGCTGACTTCCGAGATATAGCGTGGTTCAGCAAACCGTCGTTTTTGAGGGGTGTGCAATTCACTCGAGGCCGGATCTGTGAAGAATATCGATATATATATATATATATAATACATATTACAAAATTATGTCATATTTTACTCATATCTTACATGATACGTTTTCCGAGATACAGTGTGGTTCAGCAATTTGTCGTTGTCGAGGAGTATGCGATTCACTGGAGACTGGATCTGTGAAAAATATCAATATGTATATAAAACATGTTACAAATTGATAATGCATCATATGTTATTCATATGGTACGCGATACGTCTGCCGAGATACAGCGTGGCTCAGCAAATTCTTGTTGTCGAGGTGTGTGCAACTCGCTTGAGGCCGGCTCTATGAAAAATATCAATATTTATATAAAACATGTTATAAATGTTTAATGCATCATATATTACTCTTGTCTTACGTGATATGTTTTCATCATTATTTACGGTTATTTCCGTCAAACAAGAACCACAACCTTTTGCAGATTGAGTAGCGTCAATCTCCACAGCGACTTGCACACTGCGGTCACTGATCTTACGCTGCACATTGTGGGACGATGCAGGAGGCGTAAGAGTTGTGACAGGAACAGATATCGATGGCACTGCTCCTATCTTCAACCGAATTCTTGATTGTTGCAGCGCATCCACTTTTTCAAGATTATCCGCAGAGAAGTGAGCAGAACAGATGTAAATACGCGACACGTCATCTTTTTCTGTGAATCCACATGTTTGTTTCCATCTTTGACCTAAACCGGGATCCTTTGGAAAACTGCAAACAAATAACAAAATAAAACTACAATATATCAACCCATAATGCTCATTTATATAATTTTCAGAATGTACTTACCTATGCAACGAAATGTTATCACTTTTCGAGGCTTTACGGTTACATAAATAACAATTGTAACCCATTTTTCATTAATGTTGACGTCGAAAACACTTTTTAGATTTCCAAAACACGAGCACTCATAACCTCACAGCACCTTTCAGTTGAACTGCCAATGGCGTAGTCAAGGAATGACGCGTTTCCATATACTCCTATACAACTGTTGCGCACTCTCGCTTTTATTCACGCTTGCGCACTGCAAGCAAAAGTGACGAGCCACGAGCGAGAGAGCGATATTGTCTGCACCGTAATGTTCTCGTCACGTTTCGGTGAGCGCTGGCAATATAGGAGTATTACATATATGGTTGAGCAGTGCAGCCAGATCGCGCGCAAAAGTTACCCCCTCTCTAGTCCCTTGCGCGCCCATCACACAATCACAGTAGCGCGTGTCCGTGAGCGAGCGACGCTCGGACATCTTCCGAAAGAGCCGAGCGCCGTCGAAGTTTCCCGACCGCGCCTTCGGCAGCTACACCTGCCGGAACGTCATGAACGTCATGGACGCTGAGCACGTTCATGTGCGGCCAAGCCAAAACGAAGGCATCGAGGGAAAAAGCAATCTGAGCACGACTCGCGCGTGACGTCATCCGATGGCACGCGCGAGGCTTTTAGATGATTACAAAGCTTATTTAGCTCTTGATACTCTGCGTTATGAATGTATACAAAAAAATGTATCGCACACTCTGATCGCTTATTTTTTTAGTTTATACGTTCATTTAAATATAATAATAAATCTAAATTACAACTTATTTCTCTTCTAAAAAATTGTTTACGCTTTATTCACATCCGTCCTTATGCCAAATAAATTATAATACATAAAAGTAAGCGGAAATATATTTATCTCCGTATTATTATGTTAATTCTTATACTTCCATCAAGGGATAAAGCATTATCCGCAAAATCAAGCCAATCATCCATTCGACCGCGAATCGTCAGTACCAGAAAGTGCACACGTTCTACAAGCGATGAGATGGTCCCGTTGGTAGCGTTCCTGGCTTCGGTTCGCAGGGGCGCGGGATCGTTCCTGCGCTCAGTGCTTTTTTTTAAATTATTATTACTATTAATTCTTATTTGATTAGTTATGTTTATTAGTTATCATTATTATTTTAATTAGTTATCTTTTAGCGTCGAAAAATTTATTGCGCATTCCGACCGCTTATTTTATTAGTTTGTACGTTAATTTAAATGTAATAATAAATCTAAATTACAACTTATTTATCTTCTAAAAAATTGTTTGCGCTCTATTCACACCCGTCCCTATGCCAAATAAATTGTAATTCTTAAAAGTAAGCGGAAATATATTGATATTCGTGTTATTATGTTCATTCTCATATACTTTCATCAAGCGATAAAGCATTATTCCCAAAAACAAGCCATTTATCCATGGAGCCGCGAATCGTCAGTAGCAGAAAGTGCACACATTCTGCAAGCGATGAGATGGTCCCGTTGGTGGCGTTCCTGGCTCAGGTTCGCAGGGGCGCGGGATCGTTCCCACGCTCAGTGCTTTTTTAAAAATTCTTATTACTATTAATTCTTATTTGATTAGTTATTTTTATTAGTTGTCATTATTTTAATTAGTTATCTTTTAGTGTCGAAAAATGTATCGCGCACTCCGAGCGCTTATTTTATTAGTTTGTACGGTAATTTAAATGTCATAATAAATCTAAATTACAACTTATTTATCTTCTAAAAAATTGCTTGCGCTTTACTCATACCCGTCCGTATGCCAAATAAATTGTAATTCATAAAAGTAAGCGGAAACATATTTATATTCGTATTATTATATTCATTCTCATACTTTCATCAAGCGATAAAGTATTATGCCCAAAAACAAGTCAATAATCTATCCCGCCGCGAATCGTAAGTGCCAGAAAGTGCATTTTTAATACAAGTGATAAGGCGGCCCCGTTGGTAGCTTTCCTGGCTTCTATGGGGCGAATTGTTTATTCGAGAAATCATACAATGTATCCAAATGTTAAAAAATCTGAACCTGCTACTTTTTTCCCAAGAAACGTCGCTCGCTCGTTTTTGTTTTTATCTATCAATTTCAACGCCTCATACGGGAAAGCATGCTGTTTCGTCGTTATTCGACTGGATTGTTTCGACAGTCTCGTATTTCGCATTGTCTTCGTACCGATCGGAATAATACAAAAATTTAAACGTACGTAATTTGCGATTCGTGATTTTCGTGATACGCGTTTCGGGATTTTTGTGAACCGCGATCCGGGATTTTCGGTGCAACGCTATTCGTGATTTTCGTGATACGCGATTCGGGATTTTTGTTAACCGCGATCCGGGATTTTTGTGCAACGCGATTCGGGATTTTTGTGCAACGCGATTCGGGATTTTTGTGCAACACGATCCGGGATTTTTTTGCAACGTGATTCGGGATTTTTGTGACACGCGATTTTTTTTACTCTGTGCCTCGTAACGTTGGTGTTTTTTAAATTATTTTTTTCTCATTTATTCGACATTTGGGTTGTGTTTTTTCAACTCTTAATTTTTTTCCTCATGGATGAGCCCGCGGAAAAAAAGCCGAAACTGGCCAAAAAGAAACATTTTCAACATCAATGGTACGATCGACATCCAGAGTGGAGCGCAAACAATTTGTTAGAAGATAAATAAGTTGTAATTTAGATTTATTATTACATTTAAATTAACGTACAAACTAATAAAATAAGCGGTCGGAGTGCGCAATAAATTTTTCGACGCTAAAAGATAACTAATTAAAATAATAATGACAACTAATAAAAATAACTAATCAAATAAGAATTAATAGTAATAATAATATTTAAAAAAAAGCACCGAGCGCGGGAACAATCCCGCGCCCCTGCGAACCGAAGCCGGGAACGCTACCAACGGAACCATCTCATCGCTTGTAGAACGGGTACACTTTCTGCTACTGACGATTCGCGGCTGGATGGATGAATGGTTTGTTTTTGGGAATAATGCTTTATCGCTTGATGAAAGTACATGAGAATGACCATAATAATACGAATATCAATATATTTCGGCTTACTTTTATGAATTACAATTTATTTGGCATAGGGACGGGTGTGAATAGAGCGCAAACAATTTTTTAGAAGATAAATAAGTTGTAACTTAGATTTATTATTACATTTAAATTAACGTACAAACTAATAAAATAAGCGGTCGGAGTGCGCAATAAATTTTTCGACACTAAAAGATAACTAATTAAAATAATAATGATAACTAATAAAAATAACTAATCAAATAAGAATTAATAGTAATAATAATTAAAAAAAAGCACTTGGCGTGGAAACGATCCCGTGCCCCTGCGAACCGAAGCCAGGAACGCTACCAACGGGACCATCTCATCGTTTGTAGAACGTGTGTACTTTCTGGTACTGACGATTCGCGGTCGAATAGATGATTGGCTTGTTTTTGCGGATAATGCTTTATCCCTTGGTGAAAGTATGAGAATTAATATAATAATACGGAGATAAATATATTTCCGCTTACTTTTATGGATTATAATTTATTTGGCATAAGGACGGGTGTGAGTGAAGCGTAAACAATTTTTTAGAAAAGACATAAGTTGTAATTTAGATTTATTATTATATTTAAATTAACGTATAAACTAAAACAATAAGCGATCAGAGTGTGCGATACATTTTTTTGTATACAATCATATTTTTTGTATACAATCATATTTTTTGTATACAATCATATTTTTTGTATACAATACATATTTTTTGTATACAATCATAACGCAGAGTATCAAGAGCTAAATGAGCATTACAATCATCTAAAAGCCTCGTGCGTGCCATCGGGTGACGTCACGCGCGAGTCGTGCTCAGATTGCTTTTTCCCTCGAAGCCTTCGTTTTGGCTTGGCTACACATGAACGTGCTCAGCGTCCATGTATTGGTGTAGCTGCCGAAGGCGCGGTCGGGAAACTTCGACGGCGCTCGGCTCTTCCCGAAGATGTCCGAGCGTCGCTTGCTTACGCACACGCGCTACTATGATTGTGTGACGGGCGCGCAAGGGACTAGAGAGGGGGTAACTTTTGCGCGCGATCTGGCTGCACTGGCGGTGAGCGCTCTCGTAGTTGAAAAAAGAAGAAAAGAGATAAAACATCAACGTATACCGTATGTATACAACTACGTCAAACAAAGGAACTCGCCCGTCGACTCGAAAAACGCTTGCCCGCAGACTCGAAACTAGCGTTTATTATTATTTAATTATTAATAAAAATTATTTAGATTATGGTTATTTCATACGTGTGAAAAGAGGGGGAAATCAGAGATGCGATTACGTAAAAATTATGAGATCAGACTAAACGTTTATACAATGGAATAAACGAAATTTCTGCAGAAATTCGAGATGAAAAATCGTTGATCAACTTTGTCAACCGGTACAGACAAATTTTTCACCTTGACACAAATCATGCTGGAGAAGAGGTTGCACTCAGTGGAGAGACGGTGTAGTTTCATGTGGAGATGCGAAATGAACCGTACCAAGAAGGGGTGTTATGGTTTTTAAAATGTGTGCACACAAAATAAGTTGAATTCAAACTTGAGTTGATTTCACACAGTTAAAATGTACAATGGAAACATTCAAATCCATCCAAAGCTATGAACTTTACAATGAAGATTCTGGCGGGTGACTCGGTGAGTGATTGGTGCTGTGCATTCAGTTACTGTCCGGCTCACTAGGGTGGTTGTATGTGCGATCTGGAGTTCGGATAACATATGCAATTACTCGCTTCAGTCTGGTCATACTTGTGTTCGGTCAACCCGATTTGAGGCACAGCTCCAGGTGTAAATAAAATTTAATGTTCTTAACCAATTCATTACTTAACAGACAAAAGCACAGCGGATGAGGCAGAATGGAGTGCTTTGACTCGATGGATTGAAAAACAAACAGGGGAAGCTGGTGGTTATACCATGGGTGGTTATACCAGGAGCGAAAAACCGCCGGAATAATCCGAAAAACCTGACTCACAAGGGGACAGTACGGCAGTCGGATTTTTGTAATTTTTCGTACTCATGGTACGTGAAGTTCAGAGCTCGAATATTACTATCCCAAAGCAGTTCGACGCCATATTCAGAAATTTTTGAGAAAATTGACTTTGAAGTTTTCGAGCGCACGCTTATCCCACAAAGAGGCAACGATATTCGAACCGGGCTCGTGGCGTACCCGGTAGCGCTCGAGTCTAGTAATCGCGGGGTCGCTGGTTCGAGTCTCACTTCGAATTTTTTTTTTTTTTTCATTTTTTTTTAATTCGCATACCTCCGTCATTTAAATATCCCGATAATTTTTTTTTGTATATAATCACATATTATTATATATAATTAATATAATATATCTATATATATTTATATGTGGACAAAATCCATATATAGTTATTTATGTACAAACTTCATTATAGTTATACATAATTATATATTTTCTCATATATGATCATATATTATTTATATATAACAATAGGTGATTATTTATAAATAAATAAATAAATAATTGTAACGTCGCGAGCAAAGCGCATAGAAATATTGCGTTTTCTCTCTTCTACTTTGTTGAAATCTGGCGAGAACGCTGGCCTGAGCGATTTCCCATGGAAATCGTGAATAACCATTAAACGAATATGGCATTCACATTTTTCGACACATTCCTGTATCTTCTTAAGCTTAGACATACCACAGCTACAACGTAAGCTATTGACAATAAGCGAGCGTCGGGCGTACTTTCGTACGACCCTCCTTACGCACTCGAATTCAACGAGAACATAGTTTTAGGCACACTTTCCCGGAAAAGTCGTAAAACAAAAAATATCATACTGCAAGCCAGATGACCCAGAGTTCACCCGCCGGCGAAGACATAGCGGAGCTCCGATTTCCTAATCCGTGTGGGAACCAAGGTTAGGCCGAAATCGCCGGAAAGGTCCACTCGACTCGGTCATAAAACCGGGCCGCGACGAAAGTAAAATGCATATGGAAGGACTACGAGGCGCATCGCAGCTCCACTATCGCGGGGGCGACTCGGCGCCGGGCCCTAGACTTTAGGTAAACAAACACGATCCCATGCGCTTTTTCCACGAAAACTCGCTCGGAACAGCTTCATTCCGATTGGTCTATCTGTAGTTAATTTCGTGCGCCCAGACTCCGAGATACAACGAACTGTCTCCCACGTCGACCACTCCGATTGGTTAAGAGAGAACCAAAAACGAAAACCCCCTTTTTTCCTCCTACTCCACCCAAGAAGGGAAATCTGGAGCAGGAAGGTCCAGAGGATAAAAAGGAAAATCAGTTCAGCGTCATTTCCCGAACCAGAAAGATCTCTTCTATCGACTACAACCTTGTATCGCGATTCGTACCTCTGTTCCGCGTTTAATAATTCAACTCTGTTCTTCGAACATCCATTTGCGTATCTATTTACCTCGAAAAGTATCGTGAATCCTCCCTGCGCACCTCACACTCGTGAATTGACCATCTGACCCATCTGCGGCACCATTGTAAACACAGCGTGTGTGCGGCCCATCGACAGACCTTGTACTAGTGAGCGTAACAGGCCGAGAGCGAAGGTCCTTTCACCCAAGTCCGAAGGACCGTCATTCAGAAAACGTAAGCTAACTCCATCATTTTTTGTATCATTTTCTTAATCCGCCGAACTGTATTCTTCCCATGTTTCCGACCGGTCAAGTGGACGGTACTCGGTAATAAACGAAAATTTGTAAACAGTAACTACATCTGTCGCAATCGCTCACATAAGTCTTGATCATCTAGGCACTTGAGACCTAGAACACCCGTTTCACACATTCTCCTTTTACCCTCATCCCGTGCTATTGCGCTTGGCGTAGGCAAGAAAGAGGGAAACGAAAGTTTTATGCTCTCATCCCTTCCGGATGTGACATAATCCCGGGATAAAAATCATAAAATCTATGCTAATTCACATATATGTAATTATAATTGTCAATGATAAACGCAAGTCTTATTTTTGATTATCTCTTGCTTGAAATTGCGAATAGGCGACGTAAAATATCCAGTAATAATATTTCCATAAACTCCCTTGTAGATTAATAGGAATATAAATAGAAGAATAAATGTTGAAATATGTGAATATAACGCTTGCTTTGGCAACCGTCGATATTGTGAATAACAGTTCTGCGTACATCGTTTGCCTTTGTCCTGATCAACTACCTGCGAAGCAATTTATTCCTTTTCTATTTTTGTCAGGATGCCAATACCAGTCGACGTTCGACAGAACTCTGGCGACCAAAGGATCAAAAGTAGTGCTGGTAAAGCGGTAGAATATGAATAAAGTCACCCATTCCGATACTGCGCAGTACTCTGTCACCCTATCAGGAAAATTGTTGCCCCTGGTGTTCGTATGCCTACAAGAAACAACAGGTACATTTGGTCCCAGAGTTCAAAAATCGGTCGACGAGTACCTAAAAAAATACGGAAACATCGTAGTCACGTCATCGAAATAGGGAAAATTGATTACATAGTTATACATAGATTTTTTAATCAACGTTTTGAAACCCTACGTAAAAAAAGAAAAGTTTTTCTTAATTATCGATTCCTGGGGAGGCCAAACCGATACCGTGATGTACAATGAGGTGTTTCGAAATGACAGGCGTCTGCCTACTTGCACGGTGCAGGTAATTCCACCAAAATGCACTCCATTAGTGCAACCTTGTGACGTGTATTTTTACCGCCAAGTAAAAAATTTCATAAAGCGTCTGCAGAACTGCGCCTATCTGATTGAACAAGGACGTGAAATTAATAATAGAGAAGATTGCATAAAAATTCATTCTATTGTTCATCATAAGTTGTCTTCTCCGGTCTTCAATAACATGATCAGATATGCGTGGTTTGCTTCGAACCTTTGCGATCAAAGAGAAAGCTTCATAAACGTGAATGAAGTTTGTTTTCCGATCGACGTATTGAAAGAAATTGCGAATGTAACAATGCAGGGTTTGTACGGTGTGCGAGGTGCCGTGAAAATTACTGTTTTCCTTGTTTTTACGATGGTTATCACTCTGGCTCGTGTATCATTACACCCGATGCATAAAACAAACGAATACAGACCGAATAATAAAGTATTCAATTCCTTACCCGACGTTTTTCATTTTCATCCTAAAAATGTTGTTGGTTATAAATATTGATACTTGAAAATGTATGCTTATAATCAAGAGATAATTAAACATGACGCGTTTTTTCATTAAAGAAAAATGAAAACAAAAAAAAAAAATTTCGACGTGAGACTCGAACCAGCGACCCCGCGATTACTAGACTCGAGTGCTACCGGGTACGCCACGAGCCCGGTTCAAATATTATTGCATCTTTGTGGGATAAGCGTGCGCTCGAAAACTTCAAAGTCAATTTTCTCGAAAATTTTTGAATATGGCGTCGAACTGCTTTGGGATATTAATATTCGAGCTCTGAACTTCGCGTACCATGAGTACGAAAAATTACAAAAATCCGACTGCCGTACTGTCCCCTTGTGAGACGAGTGGTGGTGAGAAGGAGGAAGAGAGGAGAAGAGAAGACGAGAGAAGAGTAGATGCGAATGCCGAAAGGGGAGATGAGGATCCGCAAGAAAATGAGATGAGTGGCGAAGAGAAAAATGGAGACAAGAAAAAGCGAGTCAATGAGATGAGGGAGCAACTGCCAAAACAGACAGATCGGGCTCAAACAGGTAAACACTTACCTTCAATCAAATCCGTACAACCGGTTAATTTCGACTTGAAAGAAATAATACACAAGTCAAAAGTAATCCCTAAATTTTTCTATTTCAATATAAATTTTGGAAAAGATAAAGTAAATATCTTGGAAAAATTGAAAGCGCGATTTTCTAAAGTTACAGATGAAACAAAAGTAGAGGAAATGATGTCTCTGGTAAAATCATTTTGTACAGCCTCAACAAACACGCTGAAGCAATACCAAGATGCATTGTTGAACTCACAAACTGCTATGACCAAAATGGGAAAATTACAAAAGGAGATAAACAAAGAATTCGAAAAACCAAGAGATGCGTTCGCCAAGCAAGTGAAATTTATGGTTGAAAGAAGTGGTGAAACTAAACGACAGTTAGATGAGATGAGGACTGAGTATGAGAAATTAATGCAAAATTATCGAGAGATTGAGAATGAAAGAGATGAGTATTTCGTACAAGAACAAGAAAATGAAATTGAAACTCAGGAGACGCGAGCTGAGTTAAACAACGAAATCTCAAAGATTGTAAAAGAAGAAATGGAGAAACTGAGATGCGAAAAGGTACGAGAAACCGAGAAATTTGACAATCTTGCGAATCAAGTAAAAGAGACACTCAAATTCGAGATTATCAACAAAAATTCCGGTATGAAACGTGACTACAAGTTAACAACAAATACCAAGTTTGAACATTACCATGATTATTTGACGTCTGAGTTGAGGGCTCTCGAATTACTTCATATAATTGATCCTGAAAATGCAACGAACGGTAATTTAGATCCAACGCTCATCGAAAAACAAAAGTATAGAGAGAGATATTGTGATAAATCACCTAGATCAAAATAACCACTCGAAAGTAATACAAATAAAAGACCCAGTAGAGATTCTAAAGATGGGCAGAGAAATAAAGAAATGCGAGAGTAATCTAGCTTCTACAACTTTGAGAAAACAATTGTATAACCTGAAACATTATTCAAATAAAGAAAAAGCTACAGAGTTGTGCGACAAATTCGAGGAAGTAGTCAGGAATCATGATAACCTTTCGGAAGTCACACTGCGGTCAAAAGTTGAGAAGAGAGACGCGTTCTTCAATGCAATCATGACAACAGTCCCCGAAGTACAGTCAGTAGAATTTAAGACTAAAAATGCGACAGGAAAGGGGGTCACTTACGAGGAGCCTGTAGGGGCTCACTTACGAGGAGCCTGTAGTAGGAAAAACTAGCTTTTCCTACTACAGGCAGAAGCGAACAAGAATCAGTCCGGGACGGCCGAAACTAGAGCAGTCCTGCAAGCTCAAGGACAATTAAAAGATAGATGCTTTGAGTGTGATGATTTTGGTCATAAAGCCATCAACTGCAGGTTCAAAGGCACTGGGTTGACAAAATGCTACGAATGTGGTCAGATAACTCAGCATAAAGCTGTTGATTGTCCAATGAAAAAGGTAAAACAAACAGCACCTGGAGGAAGCAGGGGTTATCGTGGTTTTACTAGAAGAAACTACCGATATGACAATTACAAACAAAACATGAGGGATGGCAAATGCTACTACGATAATGAGAGACGATGTGAAAAGAGAAAGAACTATGAAGAGCAATTCAGAGATGCGAAAAGATCCAGAAATAATAGGGAAAGGGGTGGTTACAAAAATGTAAACACCAATAAAACAGGAAACAAGAAGAACTCTTACAAGCAAAAGGAGAACGAGAGATGCGCAAATTCAGCTGAGAGGAAAAACGCCAAAGGTAATGCGGTTTCACCTAAAGTACTTGCTGCGTCCGCACAAAACAATAGTCACTATAATGTCGAACGCGTCCCTGATCCAAGTAAAATATTTACTAAATTCTCGGCAGACTCAGGTGCCACAGATCACTTAACTAAATCTAAAATAATATTCAAATCACTTGATGAGACGGATTACGGTAGAATTAGATGCGCCAACAAAGAGTCATCAGCAGACTTAAAAACGGAGGGAGTAGGTACAATCAGAGTCAAGTTAGAGGATGGTAGAACAATTGAAATTGAGAAAGTTATATACGCTAAGGCACTCTCAGAGAATCTATGGTCGTTGAGAAAATTTGCCGAAATGGGACTCGGTATTTACTTAGACAATCAGAAAATTGACATTTTTTATCCTGTTTCTAATCCTGTTTTTGATCCTGTTTTCTGAAATGAAACGAACTGTAGTAACAAAAGTAGAACAATTATAGCCAACTTGACTGAGAGTGAAACTGATGCCAATGATAGAATAAGATATAAAACAAGAAGCGTAACCGCAAGAGATACATCTGAACAGAATAAGACAGGTACTAACGAACAAATCAGAGATGAGACAGTAGTCAACGACATTAATGAGCGTGAGATCGTCGTAAAGAAACCGAAGTTAGATAAGAATAATGTTACTGAAGAAAGAGACGAGAATGACATAACAAAGGGAAATACGAAGTTAGACAATAATGGTGAGAGCGAAAAGAACGTTACTTGTGAAAACTCAAACTTCGATGCACCAATTTGGGATAGGAAGTTCCATGATACAGACGAACTGCCCATAATTGAATTGTCAGAGGAGTCACCATACAACAAAAAATATAAGCTTTTCGAAAAAAATAATAAAGCCAAGCTTTGGCATGTAAGATTTGGTCACGCCTCTCTGGCTTATCTCAAGGCTCTCCAAAGGAAACTTTCGGAGAATAAAGAATGGAAGAACGTAATTTTTGACGAGTCAATACATGATTGCAAGGTGTGTAAAATTGCCAAGTTTAATAAAATACCATTCGGTTCAGTACGGAGACGAGCGACTGAACCTTTACAAATTATTCATTCGGACACCATGGGACCCATTAGTCCAGCATCTTACCCCAAAGGGTATAAGTACATTGCCGTATTTATAGATGACTATTCGAGATTAGCGATGGCGTATTCGATGAAAGGAAAAAACGAAACAGGTCACTGTTTCGAAGCATTTGTGAGAAGCGTTCGAAACTTGTTAGGTAAGGATGCGAAAGTATGCTATCTGCGTACAGATCAAGGTACAGAATATACCGGTGGGTATACCATTGACGTCGTAAAGGGACTAGGAGCAGAGCACCAACTTGCGAGTCCTGATACACCTGAACATAATGGTGTAGCTGAGAGGTTCAATCAAACCATATAGAAAAAAGGTAAGGGCATACATGTACGATGCGAAACTACCCGAAATCATGTGGGACCTTGCATTAGGTGCTGCGGTGTATGCGTACAACCGAACGCCACACAAATCGAACGACATGATCACCCCAATGAAAAGATTTGCGCCACATAAAACCTATGATGTGCATCAGCTGAAGCGATTTGGCTGTGTTGCTTACATTAAAGTTCAAAGGAAAACTGGTCCTAAGTTTAGGTTTGAAGGAAGACGCGTGATTCTGGTGGGATATACACCTACCGGATATCAGTTTTTGAAATACCGGAGGAACTGAAATTTTATGAAAGCAGAGATGCGCGCTTTAACGAAAAACTAGTATATGGAGATAAATATGAAAAGGATAGTATAAAAGATTGGCCAGTCCAGTACATTGAAATAAATAAAGAGAAGTGGTTGATCGACTGTGATAAAGAGGAGGATCAGAAAGAGGGAATCTCGAAACAGGACGGAGAAGTGAAAAGAAAAAGAGGGCGACCTAAGAAACGAGTTCCTGTTTCAATTGCGGTTGCAAGTGAGGCAAAGAAAGTCAGTGATTCTAGTTTCACTGGTATAATAAACGCTGAGGAAGAGAGAGTCACCTTGCTACATGCGATGGTACTATTTGATGAACATAAAAGGGAAATAAGTCATGTCAAAGATGAAATCTGCCATGCAATGATGGCACGGATAAATCAAGACCCGGTGTCATACAGAGATGCGATGGAATCTAGAGAGCATAAAAATTGGTTGAAAGCTGTAGGTGAAGAATTAAATTCCATGTAGAAAAACTAGGTGTGGACATTGGTAAATAGACCTGTTACAATGAGCGATGGCCGAAGGGCAAACGTCATAGACTCTAAGTGGGTTTTTAAGCGAAAGACTACAAGTGACGATAAAACAAAATATAAAGCACGGCTGGTTATCAGAAGCTTCAAGGATACAAACAATTATGATTTGAAGGAAACTTATGCTCCAGTATCACGACTGCCACTAGTAAGATCAGTTTTTGCGATAATAAATAAGTATGATTTAGAGGTGTGCCAATTAGATGTAAAAACTGCCTTCTTGAATGGATTAATAGATGAGAAAATTTATATGGAAAATTCCCAGACGGTGCGAATCTTACATTAAAAGAAAAACAAAATAAAGTTTGTAAGCTAAACCGAGCGTTATATGGCCTAAAAATCAGCCCTAAGAAATGGCATAACAGATTCACTGAGGTAGCATTAAGTGTAGGATTGAAAAATGATGACAATGAGCCCTGTCTATTTATGTGGAGAGAGAATAGTAAATTCCTTATGTTACTGTTATACGTAGACGACATTATAATGCGAGTAACGACGGAAATAAACTACGTGATGTGAAAACCAAACTGAAAAATGAATTTGAAATGAGTAAAATAGGCGATCCAAAAGAATTTCTGGGAATCTCCATAAGTAGAAACAGGGAGAAACAATTGATAACACTCAATCAAGAGAATTATATAGATAAGATCTTGATCAGATTCAACTTCAACGACGCACATCCACAGAGAACTCCCATGGTTACTACACATGCGCAAAACCGAGAAAGAAGAGAGAGAAGAAAACCCCAGCGATAACATATTAGAAGAAACAGAGACGAGAATAAGTGTTCCATACAGGGAAGCTATTGGCAGTTTGTTATATTTGGCCAGGGCGACTTGACCTGACATCTGGTATGCTGTCAATGTGTTGAGCAGACATCAAATCAATCCCACAGAAAATGATTGGGCGATGGTACAAAGAGTATTCAGATACTTGAAGGGAACAAAAACCCTAGGTCTGCGATATAAGGGGGAGTCAAATGACTTGCAAGGATATTCTGATGCAAGCTTTGCAGCTGCAAAGACTCATTGACGACATGTGGATATGTGGTAAAACTTTTTGGAGATGCGATAACTTGGAGAACACACAACCAGCCATACGTGGCTTTATCAACATGTCAGGCAGAATATGTAGCAATGAGTGAAACGTGTTATGAGCTAATGGCAATGGACAACTCATTAAAGTTAATTCTAAATAAGTCATTTTGTCCTGTAAGATTATGGTGCGATAACAAAGCAGCTGAAGTCAGCGCCAAGACAAACGAAGGTAATAGACTTAGGCATATGAGAGAAGTGCGAGAAGATTGCGTAAAGGAATGTGTAGGAAGAAATTTAGTAACTATTGGATGGATTCCCTCAAAGGACCAGATGGCAGACATATTTCCCAAGCCTCTATCCTTCGATATGCACAAATATCTGAGACAAAGTAATGAACAATTCTGTATCGTTCATCAAAGATGTATTAATCACAATTCTCTATGTTCTCAGGAAGCTAAACCTCGGAGATGCGATATTAACCAATAAGATGAGAAAATGTAACCGCGAGAAGACGGAAAAAAAAATATATATATACAGAGATACCAAATCAATAGAATAATATTGAGTTGTATAAGTTCTCCAAAAAACAAAAATTGTCATTCGCTATTGTACTAGGTTAAGATATTGATATTCTACTGTAATTCATAAAAAGAAGAGTTATAATGTTTCTGCTGGTAAAGCAATTAGTCGGGAGGGAATGTGAGAAATATAGCGCTTAACCGCTTTACGCTCATATGTATGCGTGCATGTGACTGGTCGTCGCTCACGTGTTTCTGCATGCTAGCAAGGCTAGTCGGCTCGAGTCCCTCATCGGGAGAACAGTCGTGAGATGCGTAGCGTGGAATAACGTCTTTGTTACGACAATATTGGTGCGTCGGTTATTTGGCTCTGCCAGAAGAAAACCTCCAACAAAAATTCTGATGAATTTTCTTATATCTATAAATGAATTTTGTTTGTTACTGATTCCGCAACGAAAGAAAAAACATTGACTTCATTTCTGTATCGCCTTACTCTTTATCTGTACAGCGTACCATAATTTGTGATAATTGGTAAAAGTCGTCTCGATTCAAAATTATGAATTTTGTTGTGTCAATAAATAAATTTGGTTTGTTACTGCTTCCGCAATGAAAAAACAACTGACTTAATTTCTTTATTTCGTTATTATTCTTTATCTGTAGAGCGTATCATGATGTGTGATTATTTGTAAAAGTTTTGTCTGGATTCCAAATTCTCATGAATTTGCTTGTGTCTATAAATAAATTTTGTTTGTTACTTCTTCCGCAACGAAAAAAAAACATTGACTAAATTTCCGTATTTCGTTATTATTTTCCAAAACAAGCGATATTATCTATATAAGAATTCTATTTATATAAAAATATCCTTCACCAACTGGTTTCTCAATTAATTTGAAGAGAATTAATAAAAGAAGAAAATTAATTTGAGAAGATGCAACGGGTGCTTTTTGTATATCAGACGGCACTGGTTTTAGTAGAAGTAGCAAAGGATACTTTCTGCATATTCTACGGCACTGGTTTGTTGCTTCCTCCTATTCGGTTCGGTAGGAGAGCAGCGCACCTCTCTCATCTGGCTTTCCGTGGTCATTTCTTTAACGCTGCTTTCGGACTCCTTACCTCTATTCTTCTTGGTATTATAGCTGGATCTATAGCTGCAATCTATCGTGTGCGATATTGACCTTTGTTGGGTTTTCGTCGTAGTCTTGGGTTTGAAGATCTGTCTTAAGATCTGTGTCCTTTCTTTATTCCATTCTGGATAATGCCATATGCTAATCTTGTGGTTGCATTAGTCGATGCCTGTAAAAATTCACCATAGTGAACGTTGTTCGGGGCAGCTCTTGCGAGTATGTGTATAACTGCATGGAAGGCTCACGTGTTTGTCATGTAATAATGACTCTTCTTTCCATCTTGTTCATTCAATTCGACTGGAAGACAAACAGCCATTTGTATACCTGCTTTCTTCTTTCCAGACACCAGAGCATTTACATGCCAGATTTCTGGATATTTTTTGAAAAATATACTTTCCTTTTCCGGTATTGTCCTTTCACGTCCATGTTTTTTCCTTTTCTAGCGCTGGTTCTCCTTTAGATTCTTTCGGAATTTGTGTTGCGTCTTAATTCCCAAGGTCTATTTTCCTTGCGGGAGGTAATATTTTTCCATAGTCCTGCATGACTCTTGTCTCATCTTGGTCCTTGAAATCCGAGGCCTTTGCGTACGAATGGTCTAGATTGCTTGTAGATTCCGTTGCCTCCATTTCAGCGTCTTCCGCGCTATTGTCGCTCTAAGTGTTCACTGCAATTTTGTTACCGTCCAAATCGATCTGGCCTCTCCAGTTTTCACAGGCCAGCAGATCAGAATCATCCATGCGAGCTTCAGCGTTGTCCGATACTTCGAGGAGGCACGAAATATTCGGTGTATCGAAATCCGTCATCCCATCTTGGTATTCCATATCCGGTGTGATTTCATCATTGTCGATCGATGAAGTGCGGCGTGTGTCTGTAAGTATTTTTGTAAGCTCCCGGATTGTTTTTATTTGACTCTTCCTTCTCTCGTAGCGATTCATTTTATATTCGAAAAGAAGCGTTACCCCATTTATATCTTGCTGGTGTTCTATTCAAAATGTGTCGGCTCTCATCGGTCTGCATGGCTTTTTCAGTACCCGTGTTTTCAAATCATTGAAATAACTTTCAACGTAAGTTGAAGTAGCATGTTCCTTATTATCCATGCTAACATTTGCCCAGAGCGAAAATTCCATCGGTCGCTGAGTCAGTGCTTGGATGAATCCGGGTACGTAGAACGGATTCAAGTCCTTTCCAGTGCTTGTAGCTTTCGTAGCTTTTACTACTTTCGAGCGTATCCATTCGTTTATTTCACAGTCCTCTTCTTCAAAATTCTTCACTTTCTTCTTCAAAAATCGCATCGATTTCTACCTTCTTCACTCTAGCGTCTTCTTCTCCTGGTGAGCTGTCGATGTCCATGGGAATACTTCGGTTGGCGATAAAGTCTTCAAGTTTCTCTCTTGCTTCTTTGGCCGTGTTTAGATGTGAGTGAGTCACAATGCTGTCTTCGTGCGATTGCTGTCCTACGACACAAGTAAAATAAAAAATTTCTTCGAACTCACCTAGTTCGGTGCATGCCATCATCAAGGCGATACATCGCACGAAGAAAACTTTGGTGCGGGGTTGGCAAACTTGACGCCAACATTTCCACCTGCATACCGGATAAAATGAGCTACGTCGATCCGAATTCTTGTAGATGGGTTCCTCTTCTTTCCAGCCAAAACCGCTTTGCCAATCGTATTTTTGTAACTTTTGATTGTTTCATTGTTGAATGCTAAGCTTATGTTGAGTGTTAAGCACACAACCGGACCCTAGAATAATCACAAATGAGTACTCTAGGTCTTGGAGCTCCCATTCTTTGTCAATGTCGGAGCCAGAAGGCAATCATCTCAAGCGTGTGTTTCTCCGAAATCATTGCATGGACACATATCGTTGTCTTTTCGAAATTGATGACAATGGCGTATAAAAATATGTGTCCGGTGTTTCCATTCCCACTGAATTCTTCTGACGACGCTCCCGGCTGCATCGATATTGATTACCGATTTCTTCGTTACCGGGCAGTACTCTCTATACGCATGTGATTGCGCAGGATTACTGTAGAAAACAAAAAATGGTCCGTGTCCAATTTCATGAATTGACCCAAAATATTTCGGATCTCATTTCATCTCGGCGATTGCTATGATTGCTTCTCGTGTATCGTTTTTGTAATTCCTCTGTCTCTATCCATGCCTTCTTGGCGTGCTTGATCGAGGACGTTACTACTTGGCAGTATTGGTGGTTCTACCTCTCCGGGCTGCATGTATTTGCTTGCGTACTGCTTACGCCATAACGCACTTCCTTGCGATTTCAAATCTTTCTGTACATCCTTCCGCCACTTGTCACGGAGTGGTCTTTTCACATCTTCGTGATTTGTTTCCTTTAATGTATCACGGGTAATCATTTTGAACACAATTCCTTGCGATGACACTGCTTTGTGCGCATATCCTTGGATTTTATTTCTGCATGCCGGGCTTTTGCATTGGCCAAATAGCTTTACTTTGTACTGCAAATCGGCATCAGTTGTTCTTTCCGCTCGTTTGAAAACGAAGACACATGGCAGTCGGTATTGATTCCAGAAATGGAACGCAATAACATTTGTCCAAACGCCTTTCGTCAGGCTGCGCTTATTGCTTGAGGCTGGCCTCATTTTGTGCCAATCTTCTTCGCTGAGAATCAGCTCAAATTTCTTGTTTTTGTTGTCTTGATGCCCATCCGTATTCTCAGCAGGATCATAACAATCTTCGGATGACGCACCGGTCGAGATTGGGCTTGTCATTGCTGCAATTGTCAGTGTCACTATAATTTTCCTCCCTACTGGCACTTAAGTGACTCACGGGGATATCGATATTCTTCTCTTGCCGAGCTGTGGTCAGTATATTATTTCGATTTTGTACAACATTAAGATGCCATGCCATGGGCGACCATCTGCGGTCCACGGCCGCTGACATTGTCTTCCAGATCTTGTTATACCACGCGGGTAATTTGCTCGTGGTGAAACCCAATATAGTTTCTTAAGGGGTAAGGCCACTGTAAATTTTTTGAAAAATCGATTTTTTTTATTGGCTTAAAAAATAGTTTAAACCCTCTAGAATAAGAAAAAAAAAGGTCCTGTGCGAAAAAAAATTTGTTGTCCTTAGGAAATGAAGGTCGCCGCCAAGCGTGTCAAAACTTGCTCCGAAACGACTGCAATTATATCGGAGATGGCGATTCCAAAACTTTCAAAGGCATCGTGGATTCGAAGCCTTATGAAAATGTTGATGTTAAAAAAAAAGAGTGCATAGATCACGTGCAAAAAAGAATGGGCACTCGATTGAGAAACTTAAAAAAAGGAACAAAAGGTCTCGGGGGAAGCGGAAAACTCACTGCCAAATTGATTGACGAACTAAGCATTTATTACGGCTTAGCAATCCGTCGAAATTCCGATTCCATCAAAAATATGAAAAATGAGATCTGGGCAACCCTTTTTCACAAAATGTCAACGGATGAAAAGCCTCAGCACGAAAAATGTTCGGAGAATTGGTGCAGTTGGAAGAAAGCGAAAGCAGAAAATGCCTTGGATGCGTATCATCACAATCAGCCAATGAGTGAGGAGGTTTATCAAGCCATCAAACCTATCTACATGGAATTGAGCCGGGACGAGTTGCTGGAGCGTTGCTTGGGGGCCTATACTCAAAACAATAACGAAAGTTTCAACGCTACCGTTTGGAGTTTGGCCCCCAAATCATCCTCAAGCGGAAAAACTGTACTAGATATTGCGACGGATATCGCTGTTTGCATATTCAATGGCGGCCTTACCAACGTCTTGCAAATATTCAAGATGTTGGAGGTGGAAATTGGTGTACAGTTATATAATTTCTGCATCGAAGCCGACGCCAAACGCATCACGCACGCGGAGACATCTCTGAGCGACGCGGCCAAAAGTGCGCGCGCGCTCCAAAAATCAACCAGGAAAGACGAAGAAGACGAAAATTTGGCTATCGAAGGACAAATGTATGGTGCTGGGATTGCAGACTAACGGCAAAAATTTTTTTTAACTTCTTTTTTTAATTTTTTCCAATAAAAAACTATTCGCAAAACTTTAAACGCGTTTTTCTCGAAACATGGTTTTTCAAAATGGCACGCAGCATAACTCGAACAATTTTCATTTTTTTTTACTTGAAATTTTAACCAGATGTGAACATTTACATTATCTTGAGAATGTCGATCGGAATTTTCAAGAACTTTATTTATTGATTTTTTATTAACAAAAAACTTGCCGTTTTTTTCGTCAAAAATCAATTTTTTTTTCAAACGCACGCCAAATCCACAAAAATCGATACTTTTTAAAATCCGATCGACATTCTCTAGCTATAGCCCTCTAGATTAATGGTTTTTTTTTTTTTGTTCTAGATTCAAAAGTGCACCAGTGGTGCTGCGTGCCGCGGAGCCCTGGAAGCAAAACATGTCCCGGGAAGATAGCTGTGGAACCGCCATTTTGTTTTTTTTTTACTGTAAAAAAATTTTATAATAAAGTTTAATGTATGCCCGATAACACCATTAAAAGTTTTTTTTCAAATACCTTCAATTTCGGGAGCAAAAAATTAGTGAAAAAACCTTTTTTTTGGGCCGTTACAGTCGCCTTACTCCTTAAAACCTCTACCGCTTCGGCGGCGAGGAACTGCACTTTTCCTTGGCATTTTTAAGGTGCGGGGATAACATTAATCTAAAGATATTCAAATTCTAATAGGATCCAGGTCCAATAAAAATATAAGTATTAAGGCCAATTTTTGAAAATTCTTTGATCTTTTATTAAAATCTTTGTACTACTATTAAAATACTTATCTAAAATATAGTCTGAATATTACCTTGGTAAACATAATTCGGGTTGATTGCGTAGAATAAAAAATGTGTAGCTACGAAACACTTGACTGCGATGGGGTTGAAGTCCGCATCGTTGGAAAGCAACAAAAATTCTCCTTTCTTTTTATATTTTCATCAATATCGAAAATATTTTCTTACCAATTTATGTTGTAGATTTTCAATAAGGATCCTGAAAAAGTTTAACAAGGAACATACCTCAGGTGTCCGCCTCCGATTTTGTTGAAACTCATATATCTGATAGAGTATCGAAAACTTTGACACGTATTTTTTTTTATATAGTAAGTTTTTATATAGTATTTATATAGTTTTTTTATATAGTACACGTATTTATTTTATATATTTATATTTATAAATCCGTAAAACGGATTTAAGGGGGAAACCGCCCCTCAAAGAAAGGCGTGTCGCGGGGTGATTTTGCAGTTTCACCCAGAAGCAATCCACCGATCTGAATGAAACAAAAACGAAAATTCTTCTAATAACAAGCGATGACAAATTCACGATGAAAATGTTAAGAACAAATTTAGTTAAGAGGTAAACAACCCCTCAATTTGCCTTTTTTTCACCCCACACTTAAGAGGGTTGTATGCAAATTGATAAACCAGGTATCATTTTGAAGGGGAATTAAAATTAAATTTGATGGGTTTTTGCGTTTTGGCGGTATAGCTAATTTAAGGGGGTAAACCGCCCCTAACATACATCTGTTTATCATGGTCGTTTTTATTTGTTTAAAGTGTATCCGCTGATTTTAAATATTTCGATAAGCTACAATTTAATGTTTTATCATACTTCAAAATTATTACATTCGTCTTAAGCGGTCTACCCCTCTGACGAGAAACATCATTGAAGTATCCGCTTTCGATTTCGTTGGAACTCATATATGTGGTAAAGCATTGCAAACTATTAAACATGGTTCTTTTTGTATCGGCAGAAAAACGGTGTTAGAGGATGAAACCACCCCTCAACGTTTTTTCCCACAAGCAGTCCACCGATCAGAATGAAACAAAATCGAAAATTCCTCTAATATTAAGCGATGAAAAATCCACTATAAGAGTGGTGATTAGAATTATAATTGAGAGGTAAACCACCCCTCCGTTTGCCATTTTTCACCCCACGCTTAAGAGGGTTGTATGGAAATTAATAAAACAGGTATCATTTTGAAGGGGAATCGAAATTCAAGTTGACACGTTTTTGCGTTTCAGCGGGACAGCAAATTTAAGGGGGTAAACCACCCCTAACATAAATTTGTTCATAGCGGTCGTGTTTTCTGTGCTTAACGTGTATCCGCGGGGGGGGGGGCTACCCCTTACTCATAAGACTCACCTTTTCATATTGTCATAATTATATTTTCGTACCGAAATGTTTCTTCCTCTAATTCAAAAGTTTTGATGAAAGCATCTCCCATGCAAAGATGCAATGCAGTAACAAAAATATATTAACAATACTATTAATAAAATTTAAATGGTTTATATAAATATATTTGGTTTGTTCGTTTTTTTTATTCCGCGTAAAACATAATCATATGCAGATAAATGTTTACGCTTCGATTCTTAAATGCGTCATTATCCAGAATGCTCCCGTTCGGAAATCTTTTATCTCTGTGTACGAAGTTATACAACCAACGAACAGACCGATGTTTATTTCCCTACGTATCAAACTTTCTCGACTCACTGCAATAATTAATTTTTCTAACGCGAATATTCTTATCGCGTCATGACGCGATAACGATATTTGCGCAAAACTTTTATTCTACGCAGAATTTTTACACTGCGCAAATATTAAACTGTAAGCTATTGTCATCTTGAACTGCCAGACGTTAATCATACATTGCCCGATAATGTGTCTACATTCACAACTGCCTCTGGCAGTTCAAGTTGTCAATAGCTTGCAGCTTTATCGCTTGCTTTATAAGACGGTTAGCATTCAGATTCTTCCATTTCACGTTAAAGTGAGCCACAAACAGTATACTGTGTGTTGGAAAATACAAATTTCATCAGCTATGAAAGTTAACCCAATAAACGTTATCAAACTTCTACTACCTATATTTGAAGCTATAGAAATTTCACAAACACCAGTTAACAACGCGGAAATTGAACTTGCGGACAGTTTTGAACAAATTTTAATCAGTTCCATGCAAGACTATAATGGAGTTGAAATGATAGAGGGAGACACGCTCGCTTTTCAAGAACCATTTAAACAGTACGAAACCAATGCTCTAGAAGATACCGTATGGCAAAAGGATACTGGTGATAGTGATTCTGACGCCTGTTCCAGTGATGATGAGCTGAACTACGATTACAAAAATAAAGCAGTTCAATACTGGAAATCTGGGAAGAGAAAAAACTATAGCCTTAAACCCATCCAACAGAAATACAGATCTGTCAAGTCTGAAAGACAATTGCGGCGCTGGGCACATCAGCTGAATAAAGGCGGTACTTATAAATAAGCGCTAGCGCAAATTTCTGAATATATATTGATGAATACGAAAACTGCTCTGGATGGTCGTGTCATTATACATGAAATTGCTATTCATAAGTGGGCGCTACAAGCCCAAAAGGAAATAGGGTTCAATGATGTGCGATTTAAGGCCTCTCATAATTGGCTATCAAATTTTAAAAGACAGCATCGCATTGCATCCAGAAAAATCAATAAATTTGTAACGCACAAAACTAGGGGAGAAGAAGAACTTCTACGGACAAATGCAGAAAAATTTGTCGTCGATGTTGCACGACGGATAAAAAAAGGATGGAACGGAAAATATGTATAATTCGGATCAAAGCGGTTTTCATGTGGAAATTCATTCGGCGCGAACTCGTGCAACGGAAGGAGAAAAGCAAGTTGAATGCGTTGTACAATCAGTTTCTTTAATAACTCACAGCTATACGATTCAGCCTACTAAAAGCCCTCAGGGGAAATTACTTTCCCCACTCTTCATCGTTTCAAAGGAGACGAAGAGTGAATTCGGACCACGAGTAGAAAAAGCGCTATTTCAAGCAGAAAACGTCTTTGTATTAGCATTCAAATCTCGAAAACTTACTTCTGGCACGTATCCTCACATATTATAATGAATGATTTTTTTAAAATATGAAATGTCATTGATGTCAACATAATTTGGCCATTATCAGATGTGCATGGTGCAAAAAGTCGTTGTGTTTAAAGCATTTTTTTGACGACTATCATTATTGCAGGAATTATGAGCCATGATTGTTGATAGTTATCATATGAAAAAAGTATGTCACGAGATAATGATTTGACGGCATATGACTGCGATACTTTTCACAAGTACTATTAATTAAATCGGCTGATATGATTCCCAAATGAAATATGTCAAAATATATTAAAAACATGTTCGTTAACCTACGGTAAAACCCTTAGTTTCATTAATATGTTTAATTGAATAAACGGTAAAATAATAAAAATATACATTCCTCCACAAAACTACGTCGCTGGCTAAATTATCGCTTGGTCCAGGCGCATCATCGTTCCGAAATATACGAAGTGAGCCTTATAACTTATTGTGGAAATTATTATAATGAATGATATAGTAGAAGTGTTTGTTTATTCGTATGGAGATGCTTAATGGACGTGCATATTAAAATCGGAAGCGTTTTTCCACGAAAATATGAGTCTTTTGAGTACGGGGTAGCCCCACGTCCCCACTCCCAAAGTACCGCTCGTAAAGCTCAAAACGAATATGCCTGCACACACATACATAAAATTGATATTACCGATGAAATCCAAGCAGTTTTAACGAAATTCGTGAAACCTTTTGCGAAACTTCAAACGAAAAGCACTTAGAGGGGGGCAGTTTACCTTTAAGGCGTTACCCCCACTTGTAGCGCAAAAAAGGCCTTTTTCATGAATTTTTTTAAAGAAAACTACCAAACTTTTTCAATCGATCAATATACCATCTTAAAGAACACATCTTGAAGAACTTTCAGTAATTTTTTTATTGAAAAATATTACATTGTTTAGTGGCAAATGGCCGTCAATGAAATAATGTTTTTATATACACGGTTTGCGGTGACCAACATTGCGGCGAAGTGGATCATCTGAAAAAAAAATGCGGATGGATTTAGTCAAATATAAGTATAAACTAGTCTTTAATCGAAGGATTTTGAGAAATATTATTTTTTCACAAAATGGCGGACAGTCAAAGTTAATGGTTCGATTTTAACGAAAAAAAACCACCGTTTTTTTGCTATAAAACAGCCATTTTTTTCGAAAAAAAAATCGAACGATTAAAGACTACATTTTTATGTATTAAATAAGCCTGCAAAATTTCAAGAAGATCGGTTCATTAGTGTTCGAGTAATCTGGGTCACCGACTTCAGAAATGCCATTTTGACAAAAACGCGCGCCAGACGGCAGACTAGCCGGTCGTTTACACAACGGATTCTTCTCTTTCAACGCTCATATCTCAGTCAATTTTGTTCGGATCGACTTGAAAGTTTCAGGAAATATTCTCAGATACTTATACTTCAAAAAAATGTAATAAAAAGAATCGATTTTTTCAAAATCACAAGTGGGGGTAGCCCCTTAAAATCTAAAAATTTAAAAACGTAATAATATAAAAACGCGGGAAAATATTTTGAATCCGCGGATACATATTAAACACAGAAAACACGACGGTGGTGAACAAATTTATGTTAGAGGTGGTTTATCCTCTTAAATTTGCTGTCCCGCTGAAACGCAAAAACGCGTCAACTTGAATTTTGATTCCCCTTCAAAATGATACCTGTCCTATTAATTTGCATACAACCCTCTTAAGTGTGGGGTGAAAAAGCCAAATTGAGGGGAAAGCCTAATTTAATTTTTTCTTAACATTTTCATAGTCGATTATTCATCGCTTCTTATTCGAATTTTCGTTTTTGTTTCATTCAGATCGGTGGATTGCTTCTGGGTGAAACTGCAAAATCACTCCTCGACACGCCTTTCTTCAAGGGGCGGTTTCCCCCCTTAAATCCATTTTTCCGAGGATAAAAAAAAATACGAGTCTCAAAGTTTTCGATGTTCTATCACATATGTGAGTTTCAACAAAATCGGAGGCGGACACTTGAGGGATATTCCTTGTAAGTGTTTTTGGTTGCCCTCACAGCCAAAAAAACGCTTCGGCTGTCCGAACAAATAGTTTCCATTGCTTTCCAGCGATGCGAACTTCAGTACCATGCGATTACTAGACTCGAGCGCTACCGTGTACGCCACGAGCCCGGTTCGAATATCGTTGCATCTTTGTGGGATAAGAGTGCGCTCGAAAACTTCAAAGTCAAATTTCTCGAAAATTTCTGAATATAGCGTCGAACTGCTTTGGGATATTAATATTCGAGCTCTGAACTTCACGTACCATGAGTACGAAAAATTACAAAAATCCCACTGCCGTACTGTCCCCTTGTTAGTCTTAACGGACGTTTTTTTCTTAACATTCTTTTTTCATTAGTTATTGACAATAATGTCATTTTTCCTCGCAAATTCGAAAAAAAAATTCAAACATTAAAAAAAAATGAAATATATGAAAAAAAATTTGGTCGAGTTTTAGCTAATGTTAGCTATTTTTAGAAGAAAAAGTCGTTTCTTTTGTTTCAGATCAACCGGGAGGCTAAAATCAATTACAACCTTGAGCCCCTCATGTTCAAACGTCCTTAAGGCAGTAGTCTGCTCAGAAGCCGAAAAAAGCGTTTTTTCAGCAATTTTTTTGAAAGGGAAGGAAATGATTGCGGTAAACGAAATTTTGAGAAGATAGTGTATTATATTCAAGCTTTAAAAAAGAA
The DNA here is from genome assembly GCA_951751655.1 of Ophion costatus. Classification (NCBI taxonomy): domain Eukaryota; kingdom Metazoa; phylum Arthropoda; class Insecta; order Hymenoptera; family Ichneumonidae; genus Ophion; species Ophion costatus. Next base: position 18,199,791 of record OX632356.1, on the reverse strand, counting down.
TTTTATTATTAAAAAATATTGAAATTTTTCAAAGTTGTAACGATTTTTCTGGGGCGCCTGGAGTCTGCACTTGTAAATCGGTGCCGGTGATGGAGGTCGTGCGATGCATCTGAAACCGTCGAACCAAATTTTTTTTTAGTTTTTATGAGTTCCTTTTCTATATGAACTAAAAAAATACCGAAGAAATGATGAAATTCCAAATTTTTTCGAAGTTTGAAAAAAAAATTCACTTTTTTGAAAAAAAAAAATTCACTTTAAGTTGCGAAACAAGTAATTTAAATAGTACTTTTGTCGAACTTTTTTAGTTCAAATAGAAGATAATTTAATACTGAAGCCAGATCACTTTGATTTTTTTCGATCGGACATATATTGTTTTTACTATCGCCGGCACCGTTTTCTAAAACTTGTGAAAATGAAAACTCGAGAAAACGGGCTTTAAAGTTTTCGGTCCAAAAAAATATAAGTTTTTGGATACTTACCCTAATTAGATGTTAATCAGCTATCCCCGGGCCATACAATAATCCTTCCTCTTCTTCAAAAAAACTCGTTTTCGCGGAGGCTTTCCGATCTTCGAGCTGTACGAGCTTCCTTGCTGGAAAATGATGCGCGCCGGTTCTCCCGCGTTATGCGCTCAGCATCGACGGTGTCAGCAAAATTTTTGCACTGCTGCCCGATGACAATATTGAGGAGCTGCATGGTAGAAAGCACAGCTGAATAACCCTCGATGAAAATGCCTGTAGCCATATTTGCTGCTATTTCGACGATTTTATAGCCGGAATTTACGTGTTTCGGATTTAGGCGCCACACAATCGAATTGAACGATTCGTTCGAATTTTGAGTGTGTCCGCCTAAGCACCGCGTCAATAAATCGTTATTTGAAAGATCTTCGTAAATTGGACGAATGTGCTTCTCTACATTGTCTTTAATTAATCTTGCCGGGTGTTTGAAAGATGCCAGATTATTCGCTGTCTTCAACTTTTGCTCACTGCGGCTCGTGTGTAAGTCTCCGTCGTCCGATGATACACTGGTAAAACGATTGCCGTGAAATTTTCGCTTTCGCGGTTCCGCACCACGCTGTCTTTTACATCGATCACCTTTCGGGTAGCTTGACATTTCAATGTGCGCTCGGCAAAATCAAAAATGAAACTGAAAGCTGACGCTACAAATAGCAGTGTGGAAGCCGGTGCCGAGAACTATAGTTTACCGTTATATTGTATACCGTTATCCCAACGACTACTCAACACAGACCTTCTAGAAACTCCAAATAATATTTCAAAGGACGGTTCGATCTTTTCAGGTATATACGAGTATAGTCAAACAATAGAATACATGAAGGGGCGAAGCGCGCGCGCTCGGGTCTGCCCGAGCATTCGCACCTGCTCGACGCTCGGCCACTAAAACTGATCTAGCTTCGAAAATATGTCGAATTGGCCTCTAAAATTTTGAACACATATTCTTGGATAGTTTTGGAATAGATTTAAGACAAAAACGAAAAATCGATTTTTTGAAGCCTGTAAAGCAGACTACTGCCTTAAGGAGTTTCCACACCAAAATCGAAATGATTGTAGACGATTCGTTAGTCGATTGTAGAAATTCGTATCACCGAGAGATTAATGTAGAATGCATTAACCGTCTAACATGAATTCGTTTCACTACATAGTTTCGGAGGTATTTAAGATTCAAGTTGAACCTTCATCTCCTTGGTAATACACGTGGCACTTCGTAAACACTAGTTGTAGGGCTGTAGGGTTTAAAATGAATTAGTGCGAATTAGACAAGCGGCGATTAGTATTACAAATGTTGTGTTAAAAAATTTAACGGTTTTTCTACTTGGTTATTTAATAATACTCGAACAAAGGTATGATTTTTTAGCTCAAACGATTTTCGGACATTAAAGAAACTTGTAGGTTAAATTTTATTAATGTTATAGATAGAATAAATAATTACATTTCTTGTTTTGACTTATTTTTAAATACCCGGCAGTTAATACTTGACTTTGTTGAGTGGCTTACTCGGGAGAGGTCGTTAACGCGGTATTGCCACATTTAACCGACAAGTTTCGTCAATGTCCGAAAACGAACCGTTTGCACTCAAAATTCACATCTTTGTTCGAGTATTTTTTTTTTATTAGTTCGTTCCAGCCGTACACCATGGTCTTTCCCTTTTTACGAGTGCCAATCCGCCTCAACTTCGTTCTTACCTCCCATTCCACGTCACCATCCCCTCTAACACCCATTCCACAACTCTCCCCTACCTCACATTCCACACCCCCCCCCCCCCACCTTGCGGCCGCAGGCGACTTCCCCCTCTGTATCGTCTTCACCATTACATATCTGCTATGGGCATAGGGAAAATACGGAAAACCTATACCGATACAGCCGGCTACAAGTTCGCTTCCCAGTCACGGAACTAGTCGTCTTGCGTCGAAAAATGTCGAAGAAAAACATTTCACGACGAAAGTACGCGACTGGGATTCGAACCCGCGACCTCCCGATCCGCTGGCCAGCACGCTAACCACTAGACCAACGCACGGGGTTTATCTTTGGTCGAGTATTATTAAAGAACCAAGTGGACAAACCGCTCAATTTTTTAACACGACATGCCTAACACAAATCGCAGTTTGTTCAGTTTAAAAAATTTTAATCGGAGCATTATTTTAACCCCTACATCCCTATAACTAGTATTTACGAAGTGCCACGTGTATTACCAAATGGATAAAGGTTCAACTTGACCCTCATACTCTCCGAAACTATGAGGTGAAACGGATTAATTGATTGACAGTTAATGCACTTTTTAAATTATTTGTAGTTTGAGGACACAAACAAAGAATTATCAACAATAAACAAAGAATACTTATTAGAATTGCAGTTTTCTCCCGTTATTCAAAAATAGTTACAGATTATTCTCAAGTAGTATGGGGGCCACTATGGCGACCCCCACTCCTCATCCCCACTCCTACCCCCACTCCTCGGCAGCCGAGGTGGTGGGGATGGAGTGGGGATGAGCGTGCTTATCCCCTCCCCCGCGCCCCAGAGGGGTGCGGAGGGGGGGAAGGCCGGAGTGGGGGTTTCGCCATAGTGGCCCCTTTTTTTTGCTGGGGATGACCGTGCTGATCCCCTCCCCTGCGCCCCAGAGGGGTACGGAGTGGGGGTTTCGCCATAGTGGCCCCATTTTTTCTGCTTTCTGAAAATTCATTTTTAGTTTGTTTTGCTCACCGTTGCTGCTCCTGGTGACGGTGAACTTCGAGGGTACGCACACACACACACACACACACACACACACACACACACACACACACACACACACACACACGCCCACACGAGCACGAGTGTCACGGCTCGTTCTCCCACCCCTCCGGCTCGAACGAGTCGTCAAACCCGTCGTCGGGCCACCCCACGTCGTAAAATGCGACGGGTTCGGGCCCGTCGTTCAACGCCGCGATGAGTACCGTCGCGACGTCGACCCCGTTGTACATGCGTACACGGGGGAGGGGGGTGGCGCTTTCGGCCACAGCCACGACGACGCGGTTCTCTACGAGGTCCGCGAGCAGGTCCGAGACGAAGGGGATGGTTTCAAGATGCGCGATCCCCGAAACCGTGCACTGAACCACGAGGCCCGCAACAAACGCGCAAAAGGGCGCGGGGGTATACAGCGAGTCCGCGTCTACGTACCCGCTGTACCCCTCATCCACGAAAAAAACTTCACTGTATCCCTCGGAGTCGCACGACACTATGTTCCCGCGGAGTACGTCACAGCCGCCCGCGGGGATTATCACGCACGACGCACCCGGCGCAACATCGTCGAACGGGAGACGTACTCCTGCCCGACGCTGCACGTAAAACGCGTACAGGGCTTCACGCAACCACTCGTGCGTTTCGCCCGTCGCCACTGTGCGTATATATACGGCCAAACCGTCGACGCGGGAAACACGGCACGCGAACGGCGCCACAGGGAGCTCGAGGCACTCGGGGGTACATTTTTGGCGAACTGGTGTAAAAGAAGAAGACGAGACGCACGCGACGGAGTCTGAAGAGCAACTGAAGCTGCTCGTCGTATGAAGAGCATCTTTTGCAGATTTTGACAGGTCAGCATAATTGCACGCGTGCGAGGTAGCCGATGCATCGTTCTACGATGAGCTCACCCGACGTTGAGCGCGATCGTTCTACGATGAGCTCATCCGATGGCGAGCACGGAGTTTAGATAGCATAGATGCAAGCTAAGCAATGAGCTCACCGCACGAGTTCGCGAATTATGCTGACAACTGTCAAAATCTTTTGCGCAGCAACCCGCAAGGGAGAAACCGTATTCTCGGTCTCCCCTCTTTGTGCAGTTATTCATACCCGCTATAGAGCGCGCACACCGACGGACACGAGCATACGTGTGCCATGCATCGGGCCGCTTGCAGGCTCACACTCGCACACACACACACACACGCGCCCGCAAGGGAGAAGCCGTATTCTCGGCCTCTCCTCTTTGTGCGGATATTCGTGCTTACTATACAGCGCGCACACCGGCGGACCCGAGCATCGGACCGCTTGCCGGCCCATACACACACACACGCGCCCTCGTAGCAGCCCGCAAGGGAGAAGCCGTATTCTCGGCCTCTCCTCTTTGTGCGGATATTCGTATCTACTATAGAGCGTGCACACCGACGGGCACGAGCATACGTGTGTCGCGGAATCGGGCCTCTTGCTACTACATGCATACGCCCGCGTAGTGGCTCGCAATGGAGAAGCCGTATTCTCGGCCTCTCCTTTTTGTGCGGATATTCGTACCTACTATAGAGCGCGCACACCGACGGGCACGAGTATACGTGTGTCGTGGCAACGGGCCTCTTGCTACTACATGCATACGCCCGTGTAGAGGCACGCAATGGAGAAGCCGTATTCTCGGTCTCTCCTTTTTGTGCGGATATTCGTACCTGCTATGGAGCGCGCACACCGACGAGCACGAACATACGTGTGTGCGGCACCGGACCGCTTGCTACTGCACACGCCCGCGCGGCACTCACTGACGTTACCCCCATACATCCTTATATCAGCTTATTCAGAATTTCAGCCTACATCCTCGAGAACATCGCAGCTGAGGGATAGCCTGTATATAGCATAGCATACTTATACTCGTTCTATCTTTTTTAAATAGAGAACGCAGGCTCTTAGAGAACGTTGAATTTGAATTCGACTATGATTTTTCTGGATTTGGTTTAACATAAAACTTCTCCGGCAATAAACGCTCGACGGAGACGTTGATGAAGATACTTTCAGGAATGTTCGCGCGTCAGCAAAAATGCAGCTACGCGAAATATCGGTTTACACGCTCGGAGAAATAAATCTCGAGATTTTCAAAAAGGCTATTGTCTCCGGATGTGATACATGTATGTGTGATAAAACATACACACACACACACACACACATTGTTCGTGACAACGCGAGCATTTGAACAATTAATAAAAGCTGTCAGTAGTGATCTAGACGGCGTTCGATACATTTCTCAGGAGCAGCTATGGATAGCCGTAATATACGTACGTGCATTTTAGATCTTCTTCGCTTGGTCAAAACGCGGAATGCACAACTTCGCCGAAGATGTAATAATAACTGGTGCACCGAATTGCGCTATTTACCGGAAAATTCTCTCATAACTTGTTTGAAATATGTGTTATGGTGGTCTCCGCTGCGAGCCCTTGTGTTGGCCTATAACAGAGGTCTGTTTAGAGGCTACAGGGTTCTCCTATGTGTGTTTGAAGAATTACAACACAGAAATCTCGAGGCTGCTTCGTGCACACGTAATCTCATCAATGAAATAAACGGTAAGTTGTGCTCCGTAGCGTGCGAGCATCTTTTTTTAAGTGTGATATCGTGGTAATGCAGAAGTACCCGCAGATTATCGCCGACTCTATGAAGCGAGCTCCGATGAAGAAGCTGCACTCGCCGAGGGGGCGCAAGCCGTGGAGGAAGAAACAGCGCGAGATGATGAAAGCCGGCATGGCGATCATTTAGATCCCGTGATTGAAGGACCATCGCGCAATAATTGCACCGACTCTGAAATGCTTATGGGTCCTGATCTACGCCCCGCGACCAGCAACGAGGAGACTGTTCATAGACTTCCTGATTACCTTCAGCTATCCCCCATATCAGATGTTGAAGAAGAAGAAGAAGGGGCACTACAGCAGCCGGTTCTAAGTCCAGTAGATATATTTGCGGATATTTCCGCCGAGCAATCTCGTTTCAGTGACGCTGAGACCCTTGCCCGCCCGTCTACATCCAGTATGGGGCACCCGTCCGAAATATTTTCCGGTAGTAACGAGTGTAAGTATTAATAATAATAACCCATTATCATACATTAACAATACGTTTTTATCAGGCATTAATAATAATAAAACACATGCAGATTTGAATCCTCGTTTTAACGAGAATAACCCCGGGCGTGGCAACGACGACGGCGACGACGACGCCGACGACGACGACGACACCGATCAGGTTGCAAGTGAGAGAGGCAACATCATGCTGGAGCAATGGGCTCGCGAGATAGTCAACGACGCGCAACACCCTGCTGAGGAATACGAGCATAGGGACAATCAGCTATGGATGTGGCCTTTTGGAGGTGACTCGCCACAGCAGCAGGGTGAAAACGATCTACCGCACGATGATGATGATGATGATGATGGTGTTGATGACGATTGGCTAAATCGTCTTTTAGGCTCGAGCGACGACTCAGGTAAACGAACCCTCTTTATTACTCGCATCGGTATATACGTTATCGGTTTTGCAAAGTTAATATTAACTTGAAAGATTTTGTTTGCAAAAATAGAGAGTGAGCTATTATATTTTACGGCAGGTTATGCATCAGTATCTCTGCTGTTTGATGAAGACGCTTTGTAGACGTCCATGGTTAGAAGTAGCAATAACATCAGGTACCTTTTGAGCTTACTTATTGGCAGGGTTAAGCAATTTTAAGCATTCGTACTCTTTTTTACAGGCGTACAAGAAGGTTTCGGCCGTAGACGGCAGCGTGATGAGTCCTTCGACGATGTACAGCCACCAGGCGCGCGTATTGAGATAATCGAGGAGGCTCGTCGGTACTTCAAGCGTTTTAAACTACGAGGCCGAGAAATCACCGTACGCATTCGTCAACCCCCGCCTGGTGGCCATTTATTACCATGGTTGGAAGGAGCGTTTCGTGACCTTTTGACGTATATCACAGCGTCTTGCGAGGCTGGCGATTACATAGGTATATCGTTTGCCTCGAGCTGTTTACCGCACGGCCCCGTTTGGCTCTCGTTTCGGCCCGTTAGAGATTGCGCATCCGATGATATTTGGCAGTTAATAATGAGCGTTGCTCAGAGTGCTGCATCATTGAATATTGACGATGCGTGTATAATCAAAGCCAGCATTGTCAGGGGTGTTGAGGGCACCGGCAGAAAGCGCTTAACGCATGAGGGAGTAGCAAAAAAATCCATTCTCACGATACGCAATAGCGATACTCTGTGTTTACCACGGTCACTGACGGCGGCGCGCGCGTATGCCGAACGGGGTGAAATACGCTCAGGTAGTTTACACGCAAACTGGCAACGCATGAGGCAGACTAACGGCTCATTGCAGAAAAATGCTGCTCTTGAATTAACGAATGCAGCGGGAGTTATAGTACCGCCAAACGGCTGCGGGGTCCGTGAGATTGCTCTCTACCAGAATTATCTCGCGCAGCACGGTATTGCCATAGTAGTTTATGAATTTCTGACGTTCGGGCGGGGGGATGCACCTTTGTTCGACGGCTCGCAGCAAGTCTCAAATACTTTTGGCAAAATCGAACACACGCTGCACATTTTATATTACGAGCGTTCGCATCATTATCAGCCGATATTAAATTTACGAGGCGCCGTGGGAAGCCGCGATTTTTGCTCCTCGTGTAATTCGCAATACCGCAGATTTGGCCATAGATGTTTAAAAAAAAAGTGTCCTCGCTGCATGACGTCACCACCGTGCGATCCCGAAGTAAATGTAGCTATTCGATGCGAAGCGTGCGCGCGCGATTTTTACGGGCTGCAATGTTTCGAAAATCATTTAATTGTTAAACAGTACAGAAAACGCAAATCAAACAGCGTGTGTGCCTCGCTCAAGCGGTGCCGCGAATGCCTGAAAATTGTCAGGCCTCTCGATAAAAGACGAAAACACATTTGCGGCGTGGCCTTTTGCAAAGCATGCAGAGCGGATCGACCCAATAATCACATGTGCTTTATGAAGCCTATTCGCGGCGGTCAAAGCACGGGGAAAATACTTTTTTTATTCTATGATTTTGAGACTCAGCAATGCACACAGGTACCAGGCGATGCGAATACTTTTCTACACGAGCCCAACTTGTGCGTAGTTCAACGAGTTTGCACGTATTGTTGCACTCGTGATTCGATGACAGAGCCATGCGAGTATTGCGACTCTCGACAGTATGTATTTCGACAGCAGCCTGTGGGACAATTGGTCGAACTTGCTATGCAGCGTGTCGAGCATTTTTCGCGTACTATCTGTATTGCTCATAATGCCGGTGGCTTTGACGCGCAGTTCATTCTGCGCTATTTAATTGAAGAAAAAAAGGTCCAACTGCCGAGTATAATTATGAACGGTACGAAAATCATTTCGATGCGTGTTGAAAAACTTGTTTTTCTCGACAGCCTAAACTATTTTCACATGCCTCTCAGTGCGCTTCCTAAAGCCTTCGGTCTCACAGGCGCTATCGTTAAAGGTGTTTTCCCTCATTTGTTTAACAGACCGGAAAATCAAAATTATGTGGGTCCCCTACCAGCCGTAGAGTATTATTCCCCGACACGATGCGCCCCGCAGAGCGCGAAAAATTCTTAGCCTGGTATCACGAGTCTAAAGGCAGAGACTACGTGTTTGACTTTTCGAAGGAACTCGTAAGCTATTGCACGGACGACGTCACGATCTTGAGACGCGCGTGTATGGCTTTTCGTGACATGTTTATAGCCAACGGCCGAGTTTGTCCGTTTGACGAGAGCACAACGATAGCCTCGGCCTGCTTCAGTGTCTTTCGGAAAAATTTCCTCAAAGACAATACGATCGGTATTATACCGTTGGGCGGCTATAGGTGGGTGCATACCCAATCAAAAAAGGCAATTTCATGGCTTGTATGGATGGAGCACACCCTCGGAAAGCGTATTATACACGCCGGCCGTTCGCGCGAATTTAGACTACCTCAAAATTTACTAGTCGACGGCTATTATGAAACAGGGAATACCGCGTACGTATTACAATTTCATGGTTGCTATTGGCACGGCTGCCCTCAATGCTTCTCCCTCAATAGAGACTGTAAACAACGCGGTGATATATCAATGGACGAGCGGTTAGAAAGAACTCTTGCTATAGCTAATAGAATTCGCTCGGGAGGTTATCAGTTAACGGAAATCTGGGAATGCGAGTGGGACAGGCTTTTGGAAACTAGTGCCGAAATTCGCGGGCTCATACGGGATCATCCGGTGACGGCTGCGGAACCCTTAAACCCTCGTGACGCTTTCTTCGGTGGTCGCACGGAGAATATGGTGACGCTCTACGATGTTAAAGAGACGGAGCGCATACGCTACGTAGACGTCTGCTCTCTGTACCCGTATATTTGCAAATTTGGTAAATACCCTATCGGACATCCGAAAGTATATATAGGCGACGAATGCTTAGAGCTGACAGGACCCACTAGTGATCTAGCGCGTGTCGAAGGCCTGGTGAAATGTACCGTTCTACCACCACGCGATCTCTACCACCCTGTTTTGCCTGTGCGTATGCATCAGCGACTGTTGTTCTCTCTGTGCCGCACATGCAGCGAGATGATGAACGAGGAAGAGTGTATGCATGACGATCCGGACGAGCGTGTGTTCGAGGGTACCTGGGTTGCCGATGAATTGCGAAAAGCCGTCTCATGCGGTTACACGATACTCCACATTGCCGAAATCTGGCAATACGAAGTAACGCAATTCAGTCGTGACACGCAATCGGGAGGTTTATTCGTCGAGTACATTAACACCTTTTTGAAGATCAAGCAGGAGGCGAGCGGCTGGCCTGAGAACTGTTTGGGCGATGAATCAGCCCAGGAGCGTTATATCGCTGGCTTTGAACAATCAGAGGGGGTTCGTTTGAATCGTCAGTCGATAACCAAAAACCCCGGCCTACGCTCAGTCGCCAAACTATGTCTGAATTCGTTCTGGGGAAAATTCGGGCAACGCGAAAACCTGCCGCAAACAGTCGTAGTATCAACACGCAAAAAACTTATGGAGTTATTAACTAATCCAGAATACGATATTACAGGTATGCTGCCGGTGAACAATGAAATTCTTTACGTCAATTATATTAAAACCGATGAGGCTGTGGTACCCTCAAGTATAGCTAACGCCGTAATAGCTGCATACACCACAGCACAAGCGCGTTTAAAACTGTATGGTTACCTGGAACGTCTGGGAAGACGTGCGTTGTACTGCGATACCGACTCCGTAATTTATGTAACGAGAGAACAATCTGAAGCCTACGAGCCCCCGATAGGCCAGTTGCTTGGCGATTTAACTAACGAGCTAACCACCTATGGCGAGGGCAGCTACATAAGAAGTTTCATTTCCGGCGGCCCTAAATTTTATGCATTCATCGTGCGTGCGCCTGACGGGACAGAGAGCGAGGTTTGCAAAGTTAAGGGTATCACGCTTAATTTTGCAAACAATGCGTTAATAAACTATGAGTCCGTACGATCCTTCATCGTGGACGAGCGAGAGGATCCTATTGTACTGAGATACGACGCCATTGGACGTACAGAACTTCACCATGTTGTCACGCGAGGTGAGACAAAAACGTGCAAGCCGTCGAGCATTAAGCGAAGACGTGACGGCCGGTATGGATCGCTTCCCTACGGTTATCGCCATTTGTAAAATATACTGGAAATATATTTTTTACGTAAAAACCCGAAAATCTTATTTAATATTGCACTGAGCCTAAATTTCCTCATTTACCGCTATGGACACGAGGTGGCAACATCCCTGGACTTCTATGATCTGCGGGCCGACAGGCTGCGGTAAAACGTATTTTGTTAAAAAAATTCTGAAATGTATCACGCGTATGAACAGCGAACGTTTCGAGAGAATAATATTTTATTATTCCGAGTGGCAGACAGCATATACGGGGTACGGTGATGCTATAGAATTTCGCGAAGGATTACCCCAGACTGCCGATTACTCAAACGACCCCCGCGTGAAGCTCTTAATTATCGATGATCTAATGCGTGAAGCATCGAGCAATGCCGTTGTCGATCTATTCACCAAAGGCAGTCATCATAAGAACTTCAGCGTTATTTTTATAACGCAAAATTTGTTTCATCAGGGCCAAGGCCAGCGGGACATCTCTTTGAATGCTAATTATATCGTTATCTTCAAAAACCCTCGCGATCGTGCTCAAATACAGCACTTGGCGCGCCAAATATGTCCCGAAAATCCACGATTTCTACAGGAGGCTTATTACGACGCAACATCTAAACCGCACGGTTATTTGTTACTAGATCTGAAGCAATCAACACCCGATAATTGCCGATACCGCACATGTATTTTCCCTGATGATACACGCCATTTCGTTTACGTACCGCGAAAGAAATTAAAAAGCGGTGACACATATGGAGAATTGCCAGTTCTACGCCTGTGATGGCACGCAGCGGATCGTCTCTTTGCAAGAAGAGCGTTGCGATATTGAACGCTCTTCAATATCTCACCAAAGAACAGCGTGAGGCTATTTTGCGGAAAGCGGATTCTCGTATAATACGCTGCATTTGCGAGTGCGCTTTAAACGTTCTTCGCGGTAATATTCCTCTCAAAGCCAACCAGCGGAAAAAATTGCGCCGCCACGTGCCTCTTCTCAGGCGCCTAGCGGCAAATAGAGGCTGCTGGAAAAGTAAGAAGAAATTTGTCATTCAAAGCGGCGGATTTTTACCCCTGCTGCTTGCCCCAATCCTCGGTACCATATTGTCAAATCTAATTGTCAAATAATGGAGCATGCCAGGAAAATGGTTCTGGTGCCCGAGGAGTGTCTATTACAACTAGATTCCCAAAAACGCAGCGTCAGCGATAGTGAGGCACGACCGATGAGCCAAGCGGAGAAAACAATTACGGCGACTCTGAATCGTCTTGATATGGAGATGAGCGAAATTTTGAAATCTAACGAGTATGGCGACGAGCGAGAAAAATGGCTAGCGTATTTGCGCGTATTACAGCGTTATCTACATTTCGTCGATGGCGAACGAGCACAGCTGTATCATGATCTTGTGAAGGAACAAAAAAAAGACACGCACCCCACGGAAACATGAGCATCAGTAGCAGCAGAAACACGAATGAACGATTCCATTATCGTTGAGAGTGTACCTGCGAAATTCCGCAGTAAAGCGAAACTCTTATTGCGGCGCCTACATGATGCGCCGTCCTCAGATTTTTCTTGGGATGCAGCCGGCGTGGTTTCTGTCAATGGAGAAACAATCAAGCATTCAAATATTGTTGATCTTGTGAATGACGCAATGCGTGCCAGAAAGATGGCCAAACCGACGGGCCGTAGAGTCTTTGCAAATTTTTTAAGGGCTATACAGGCACCTCGTGAATTTGTCGGAAATGACGAACTATGGCTGGAAACGCAAGCCAATTCAACATTACGCTCACCCCACGGTAACAGCACCACCGACGTTGATGACGACGGTGACGACGAGGACATTAGCGATACCAGTCATTCCGAGTTCTACAGCGGTAGCGAGAGCAACAAATTAGCCGCGCAGAGCGGGAGGGGTAAGAGAAGGCGACTCACCTGGTCCTCTCTCAAACTGTCAGTATGAAAACACTTGAAAAAATTTACTTTGATCCTTCAAATGAGGCGTCTTTTTCCGGTGCTACTAAACTGTTACGCGTAGGTCGTAAAAAGAAAATCTCCCCAGAAAAAACGATACAGTGGCTCGAAGCACAGGATGCTTTCACACGGCATAGAGCGATACGCCGGCGATTTCCCCGGCGCATCTACAATGTGCAGAACATTGACGATGTTTGGGAGGCTGATCTTGTAGACCTTCGTTCACTCAAAAGTTATAACGATGGCTATACCTATCTTCTTGTGGTCATAGATGTGCTCAGTAAGTACGCGTGGGTTGAACCGTTGTACGACAAGACTGCTTTAAGAGCGGCTAACGCTCTGGCTCGTATCCTCTCGCTAAAAAGCACAAACGGCCGATCTCCCGTTTGCCTACAATCGGACAAGGGTCGGGAATTTACAGGGTCAGTTTTTCAGACTTTCTTACAGAAGCATAATATTCAGTTTCGGGCGAGCCGCAACCCTGACGTAAAAGCAGCTGTTGTAGAGCGCTTCAATCGAACGTTGAAAGAAAGAATGTGGCGATACTTCACGTATTCGCGCCAAAAACGTTATATCGACGTTTTGCAGAATATAGTCTCCGCATACAATCGTACGATACATAGTGGCATTAGAATGACGCCCGCATCTCTGACGTTGCTTACATCTGCCAAAGCGCGCGATAATCTAATACGGCGATATAAACAACAGCATCCTGTACAGCGGTCACCTCCTAAATATAAGCTGGGCGATATTGTCCGCATCAGTAGCGCGAAGGCTGCCTTTGCTAAAGGATACGAGAGCGGCTGGAGCAGTGAGCTGTTTAAGATACATCGTATATCCGTGAGCAGCCGACCTATCGTGTACGTTCTGCATGATCTCAACGACGAGGAGATTGACGGCATTTTTTACGAACCCGAGCTATCTAGAGTCCAAAGGTGGGGAAAGAAAAAGTAGACGCTATGAGCGACACCGAGTTTTTTGTAGTTTTACCTAGCAATAGCAGCATGAAGTACTACCCTAATAACAGGACGACGCAATATACCACCCACTTGCCACAAAGTGTAAATTTACGCGGTAAATGGGGCGTTTCCTTAGCCGAAATACACATACCGATGACTGTTCTACACGTGCCGCCTGAAGGTGAAACAAACTTTATCAGCTTAGTGACGAACGCAGTGATCCCGGGCGTTGAGGCCAATGTCGATTTTAAAAACGAGCGTGCTTGCGTACCATCTGGGGTATACCGTAGCGTCTCCACGCTACTCGAAGCAATTAACCAAATTCAAAGTATCGCAGGACATTTGAAATTTCAGCATACTCTTAACGGCTATGTCTCGGTAGAGCGTGTCTGCACCGAGTGCAAAAATCTAGAACACGCTTTCCACTGTTCCCCCATAATTAACAAAATTTTAGGCTTCACTCATAGTACGGGTCTTGTGGTAGCGAATCAGTATATTGCGCCGCAGCCGGCTAGTCTCATGAACGGTATACCCAATATGCTATTTGTTTATACGGATATTTGCGAGTCCTACATGACCGGCGATGTACACGCGCCGTTATTACGTGTCGTTCCCTTTGACATTGATAATAATTATAATTACGGCTCTGTGAAAATCAAAAGTTTTTCGCCACCGCGGTACATACCTCTTCTACGTACCAGCTTTCAATCGATAGATATCGATATAAGAGATGAATTCGGGCATTGGATGCCATTCGAGGGTGGAACGCTAACCGTGACACTCCAGTTCAAACGCCTAGCTTAGCTGCGGTAGAGAAAGAGAGAGAGAGAGAGAGAGAGAGAGAGAGAGAGAGAGAGAGAGAGAGAGAGCAACATGAATTACTACGATGCGTACTTTGACGCACAAGTAGGCGCAGGTAGAACAGGGTACGGGGGAATTAGCCAAGTATACATAGGGTCGCCGAACCAGAGGGGTCACGGTATCGGCAGTTTCCTTGGCGGCCTTTTCCGGCGCATTTTACCTCTCTTAAAACAAGGGGCGCGAGTTGTCGGCCAAGAGGCTATACGGTCAGGCCTTAATGTGGCGAGCGATATAATGGATGCAGGAATTCAGCCTAGGGAAGCCTTCAAATCGCGTTTGCGCGAATCGGGTGTGAGTTTGAAGCGAAAAGCTGAGGAAAAACTCAATAGTCTTATGCAGGGCTCAGGATATAAGGCCTCGAAAATTCACAAGCTTGCGCATTCGCTCAGTAACTACAGCGCGCGTAGGATCGGCCTAAAAAAGAAAACAGCCGCGTTGAAGAAAAAACGTACAAATTGTGTTAAAAAAAAGAAGAGAACAGTTAGAAAGAGAACGCCGAAGAAGAAGAAGAAGAAGTCGCGAGCTAGGACAGTGTCAGATATCTTCTCGTGAAAATGGCGTTCTTGCATGCCCATTCGTGTGAGTGTTTGAAGTCTGAGTTGGAACTATTCTCACTACCGCCGACTCAAACAACCATCGAGGGAACGCAATGGGTGCACTATAAACCGATCTCATCTCTGACGGATGATTCACCAATAGAATTTGTGGTACCTGGCCAAGGTGACGAATACATCGATCTTGCTCATACCATGCTAAGCATACGTGTCCAAATACGCTCGAGTGCAGTGAAACCCGACCCTACCATTAGAGTGGGGCCCGTCAATAATTTACTTCATTCGCTGTTCAATCAAGTCGATGTATTTCTCAATCAGAAGCTCGTATCTCCACCCAATAATGCTTATGCATACAGGGCCTACATTGAAAACTTATTAAATTATGGGCAGGGTGCGAAAAGCTCTCATCTTTCAAGTTGCCTGTGGTACAGTGATACGGCCGGTAAAATGGACGATGTAGCAGAAGCTAATGCAGGCCTTGCTAATCGTCGAATGGTCCTCAATGGGCGCAATGAGATCGATCTCCTCGGCCACCTCCATTGCGATATTTTCAATCAAGAGCGCTTTCTTATAAACGGCGTGGAGATGCGATTACGCCTTGTACGTACCAGCGACGCATTCTGTCTTATGACTTCCTCGAAAGATTTCAGCATGCATATTACCGAGGCATCGCTTCTCGTACGCCGCGCTAAAATTGCCCCTGGTATACTTTTAGCTCACGCGCGAGCATTATCAAAATCTACAGCAAAATATCCTTTGACACGTGTCGAGGTTAAGTCTATATCGATGCATGCAGGAGTGCACGGCGATACTTTGGACAATGTTATACTGGGCCAACTGCCTAAGCGCATAATTATAGGGTTTGTCGATAATAAAGCATTCAACGGTAACCGCGCGTTGAACCCGTTTAACTTTCAGAATTATAAAATTAATTATCTCGCGTTATATGCTGACGGTGTCCAGATACCGTCGAAAGCACTCCAGCCTAACTTTGACGACACGCATCTATATGTGGATGCGTATCATACATTATTCTCAGGGACTGGCATTCACTTTCTCAATCAGGGTAATTCAATTACTCGCACAGCGTATCCCTGGGGCTATTGTCTTTTTGCGTTTGATCTAACGCCCGATCTTTCGGCGAACAGTAACAGTCATTGGAATTTGGTGAAACACGGTAGCGTGAGGCTCGAAGTACGCTTCGGCGAGGCAATAACTTCAACGGTAAATTGTGTCGTGTATGCGGAATATGATAACGTGGTGGAGGTTGATGCTTCCCGGCAAGTTATTGTAGATTTCAGCGGTTGAGCTCTCCAGTTCGAGCAGAGCACTCACAGCAGAACCATCATGAGTATCGCGATAGACATACAAGGCTTGACGGATAAGCACTACAACTTTATACCGAAAGAAGTGGCTGTTGCGTCAATCGATTCATCGTGGCACGATCATTGGATCGTCGCTCCACCTCACACATACAGACAATTACCGTCGGATGTGAAAAGAACGAACGAACGGGTGACGCGGGAGCATCACGGTATAAAATGGTTCGAGGGTCATATACCATTACGCTGTATTGAGAGAATTTTGAGGGCAATCGCTACCGATTCTACGCGGATATTTGTACGAGGTGTCGCTAAATCGTCCTATTTAGCGCAACTCACCGGCTACTATATTATAAATTTGGAGGAGGATGAGGATAATATCTCATTTCAGCATCTTCCGGGGGCCGGTACACATTGCTCATATCACGCCGCGATACGGCAAAATCAATCGTATAAGTGTGCCCTGGATAATGTGATGAGGATTAAAACGCTGCTCTGTCAGAGTGAACGTCGCGAGTCGCTATGGGAATATAGGACAACAACAACGTTATCGGTTGGTTTGCCCTGCGGCGAGCCCTGCTATGAACAGCCTTCAAATCCTCGACTCTCTACGTGATATAAAAAATCACGCTGTTGGCGTATACCCCGCAGATCGCTTACCAAAAGTTTGGACAAAACCAACGGCTATTGTCGCGAATACTGATGGATATAAACAGCCCGGTACCCACTGGATCGCCATGTACGTCGATCGAGAGGGACGCGGATGGTACTTCGATAGCTACGGACTACCACCAATCATCCCGCAGCATCTCCGTCGACTCCGAGGAAACTGTAAACTCTTCCGATACAGCACTGATCAGCTTCAAGCTGCGGATTCGCAGTGCTGCGGACAGTATTGCATTATGTTTCTTCATTATATGTGTACTGGCTTCGGTATGCATAAGTTTAGAAGCGTATTTTCAAATGATCTATCACGCAACGATAAAATAGCTGGCGACTACTACAAGACATTTAGCCATAAGCAGAATAAAGCTACGCGTAAAATGTTCAATAAGGGTCTGCCTGCAGGAGGCAGCAATTCCTTCAATCATAAAAGTTTACATTGTGTACAGGGCTGCTGCTCCCGTAATCGCTAACCGTTCAATAAAATGATGACACTTGGAATATTTCTCTGTGTCTCGAACTTTATTCAGCGGCGCATAGCAACAACATCGTCAGCAATTTTGCTAGAGGCTCCGTCTGGCGCTCTTCGACATCAGCCATTTTGTTTTGTGCGACTCTTGGCGAAACGCGGTGGGGGAAGCTGCGGGTATGGTGGGAGGGTGTAGCAGAGATACAAGGGATCAGTCGTTCCGCATTGTTAATTGTTCTCGGGCGGCAACAGCAGAAGCATATGCAGAGGAAGCGGTGCGAGTTAAAAGTTCGCGTTGAAGCATTCTTGCAAAACTTAGCTGCTCTTCAAATACTCATTCAGAGAAGAACAGCGTTACAAATTTTAACCCGTGAAATTCAAAAGCTCAATATCAGCGATGGACTTCTCCCAAATCAACAAGATCGGAAAGTTGTCGGGCTTCCTGCCGACGAAAAAACTGTCGGAACTTTCGCTAAAAACCGACTACAAGATTTCCGATGTACGGCCAGTAAAAACACGCTTCGGGCCCAGAATCATCATTGAAGTGGACAGGGAGTTCGCGTGCTTTCTACCATCCAGATTCACCAAAGTTCTGGAAAACGAAACGCTGTTCCGACAGATGGTGACGGCTGCGCACGAGAATAATCTTCTCATGGAGTTCTTCGGGGACGATTTCAACACTCTGGAATTCAAGCCAGCCGCCGAATAGTGCAGCGTCTGCAGTTCCCGCGAAAGACAACGACATCTCACTCGCGTGATTCAGTCGACCCAGAGCAGCCATGGCAAACGAGGCTTCCGATAATCGCTGCTATAAACCGTGCCCGCTGCTACTACAAATATCCCATAATCTCAACAACTGCTTGACAAAAAGTGTGCGGTTGGGTATTGAAGTTATCAGTGCTAATCAATTACACCCTGTCATGCGTTTCACATGCGACAGCAACGGTTGGACAACGCTAAATACTCCGTCGTGGTTGGATTTTCGCGAACGTCTCTCTACGATCACAGCGTATCTCAATGGCGAGGGAAACACTCCTACGGTCCACACCGTGGTTTCCTGCGATAGTTACAATTTAGAATACGGTGAACATCTTAACCGGCCCACCGTAACTATCCAAAATTGCAACGACTACGGAGCAAACGCTATACACCGTGCGGCGCCATTCTTCACCTTCATAAAAGATGACTTAGTCGTGCTGCAGCTATTGGAGGAACGCATAAACGGCTACATGGCATGGCTTCATCGCTCCACCGAAGACGTGACAAAGTGTAAAAATGCACTTGTCAGCGTAATCGCAGCCAAATTATTCAGCATGACAGCGCGTCGCTTACGGCGACGGGTTCGTAAAAGGAAGACGAAAATTCAGGAAAGTGTTCAACGCACCCTATCCCGTATACCCGGCGAACTCTCCGCACGCGCCAGAACAAGCGTCACCGATAATCTCATTAACCATCAGTTGAAACGGTTAATTAACAGCGATATCATGTTCATATCATAAAAATGTATACTTTGTGAACATATTTTAATAAAGCAAAAAAAAAGGGGCCACTATGGCGAAACCCCCACTCCGGCCTTCCCCCCCTCCGCACCCCTCTGGGGCGCGGGGGAGGGGATAAGCACGCTCATCCCCACTCCATCCCCACCACCGCGGCTGCCGAGGAGTGGGGGTAGGAGTGGGGATGAGGAGTGGGGGTCGCCATAGTGGCCCCCATACTACTTTCTCATTTTTTTGTTGATAATTCTTTGTTACTGTGTCCACAAACAGCAAATAATTTCTAAAAAGTTTGATTCCATACAATGGAGCGATAGGTGTCAACAGTCTTCCCGGATGTTGCGAGGCCATCGGAAACAAGGTCGTCAAGGCTCTCAAACGTTAAGACTGCGGTGTCACCCAAGCTGCCATTGAATGCATGCATCAGCGCTCTCATGCAACCGATGCTCTTCGACGACTGTGATCTTCGGCAGGAACCATTGGACAAGAGCAGCCGGCTCAATAGCAGTAATACATTTTCGAAGAGCCACTTCGAAATGTGGATCGGTCATGTGGTACGGTAAACTCCTATCGATAACATGAGAATTTCCTTTACTTCATGGTGCTGCAGAGATCGGTGTATGTTCAATCGGACATCTCGTCTAACAGTGTTTGACTGGATACCTTTTTGAAATTGAAAAAGTTAGGACATTCGCTAGACGTAAAAAATATTCAATTTCCAACTATCAAGAATGCCTTAAATCATTTGTTCACAACAGATAGATTAACAGGTTAAAAAATCAAGCAAAAGGTGAGTAGATTTTGAGACACGACTTGCACCGTTGCGTAAATCAGTTTTGAGCAAAATTCAAAAGAAAAAGTTTATCGTAGCGCACTGAGCGATTTGGACCTCCACAAAAATCGACAATATTCGGGTAAATTTTCGCATTTTTAATAAATCCTTTTTTTAAATTCGAGGTCAAACTGGAGAAACACTATAGGCCATAGGAGCATATTAAAATGTTGCGTCCATGCAGACCTCTTGACGCTTACGTATGATTACATCACAGAATCACGGCACGGGCGCCCTCTTGGTTTCGGCGATGCTCGACCTTTTCACGTTTGCGTTTTGCGACCTGTACAGCAAAACGGCCGACGGCAAACACTTTGACAATTTGCTGGAAATGTTCGTCTCTCGAGGTAGATGGTTGTTCAAACTTTTTCAGCATCCCTCATTGGCGATTGTTAGGTGCCAGTTTGATAACGAAATCTATTATCTAGGAGAGCGCACCGGAAGTCGTGGCGAAGATGCAAGAATTGGCCCTTGCTCAAGAAGTTCGACCTTGACACTTACTGAGCAGCCTTTTTATCGTTGGTAGCGACGGTCGTATGTTGACTCACCGGCAGCTCTGCAGACATCTTGTTGGATTGTGGGTGACCGGACATTCGACTACCATGAGTCTTCTCAAAGGATTGTGGTCAGTATTTTTTATCAGTATCTTGTGAAAAACGCCGAAATTATACAAAGAGTTGAGGGGCTTACGTGCCATCGACAGGATTTTAACGCACACGAGATTGGAGGCATAAGGAGTATAATAATAATACTCGTAATGACAATAGCAGCCGACGTTGTCAATTTAGCTGTTATTGGTAACACTAAATGGTGAGTCGGCGATGGATCAGTGATATCAGTCTCTCTCGTTTCACAGCTATGTGGCCTTCTTAATTATCCGGGTCCGGGCGACAAGGTGGCAGATTCTTTTCTCGAGGAGGAAAGACTAAACAATCGCGTCGAAAAATAAAACGGCCTTCAATGGATAGTAATAGAGCGTCAGATGAGAGTCATGAAGAAACATTTGAAGAAAGCCTCGCAGCACTGGAATGCCCGCATCAGTTTCGAGAGAGGCGAAAAGATCAAGAAAAGGCCGATCGTACTTCGCAAACGGCGGAAAAGACAAAAATCCGAGGAAACTTATAAATCATTTAATTATAAATTTAATCAGGTTCTCACAATGCCGAATCTTATATGCAATTAAAAGGCGAGAGAAGAATTACGCACGCTATTGGAGAATGAGATGGGCGTGTTTAGCTCTGACAAGAACTTGGCCGGTGGTACATGGATGACTCGAATCATCGCGAATTCGAGTTCAAGTATGAACGTCTCTCGGACGAGGTGAAAATTGGCGATTATTGCTTGCGGCGACTTTTGCAAAAGGTCTGTCCTGCCAGTCCAAATAGAAAGCCGTGAGGTATCATTCCTTGCCATTTTCAAGAGCGTTGAGTGTAAAGATGATACGGCAGCCATCTAGTAATAGCGAATAATAATGTTCCATTTTTACGTGAATAAATATCGACGATGTTGCATGTACGAATTTTTCAATGACTTCTACCACCAATTCCTGCTGACGACGGAGGTGAAAAGAAGGTGCCTCTGTCTGCAAGCATTAAGGTCGTTATTATGAAGGCTGTTTAAGGTCGTTATTACGAAGACATGGGCTTATTATTGGACATGAAGTACATTATATGTTAGAGCGTTGCGTGGACAGACCGAAGCGCGATCGTCGGGTGATGTTTATCGATAAGCTGGTACTGCATCGTCGCAACATCAAGGAAATAATGGCGTACGAGCACTGGTTGATCAGTTGACCCTGGTGCATTTGCACACGTTGAGACCGGATGTGCCCAGGCAGATTAATGTGATCAACGCTGGACTGAAGCAGGGGAGAGCCCCGGAGAAGGAGTGGTACTACACAAGGGCGCCAAGAGAATACTATTGCGAATATATACATACAATTATGAAAGTATGTATCGCGACGGATAGAACCGTCTCGTGGGCGAGCGACGCGGAGACGCGATAAGGCCATCGATGTTGCCAAGTGCGGTCACTGACTCCATGTAATATTCGGTATAGGAATAAACCGAGAAAAGGGCCAAGTGGCGCCATCCCTCGGAAACGTAAGGAGATAGAGACAAAAAGAAAAGAAAGGTCGCGGAAATATTAAGAGAAGTTTATTTAACAAGGGATGCTTGGGTGGAGGAAGAAAAGAGCGCGAAATAAGGGGTATATAAGGCCACCTCAAGAGAGAAAAGGCCTACTTGTCTTCTATCAGCTTCAAAGTGAGTACCGCAACGAGATATTAGTACAGGTTTTTTAGCTTGGAAAATATTGAACTATGGAAAGCATTTGATAGGACGGAGCAAGTGAGCAAAATAAATTAGGGAATTTCTTTTATTAGGAGGGCCTAAGTACCGGATGCAAGTACCCACTGCCGCAGTGGCGAAAGTGACAGTGCAGGAAAGGAGCCGGAATAATAAAAGAGAAAATTTGAACAGATAATTTGGGAATCTCTTTAAACGATTTTCGTCCGAGTCCCGAAAAGAAATGCCTGTCTTTCCCGACTATGGAACACGGAATTCGCCATAAGTACCGAAATAAGCGCATGTCTGAGCCCGAAAGGCTAGGAAAGCGACTGAACAAGGAAAGTGGCGAATAGGAGCAAGTACAGAAAGGGAATAATCAGCAATATCCGACTAGAAAAAGAGCGACAATGTAAAAAAAGATGGAATAAAGGATCTCAGAGTTAGTAGTACAACGAAAGAGGTCATAGAATCACGAAATTCGATACGAATAAAGCATCCCACGTTAATAAACGTCAAAATATGAAATGCTGACAGCCAGCTGGAAGACCAGATTAAAACATGTAACGAGAGTGAGAGAGAAAAAACGACAACAATGGGGGTAGTGGCCGAGGAAGGCCGGACCGGCGAAATCGCGAAGCCCGCGCCACACACACATACACACATAAGGAATCGCGACAATAGAGATATTCAAAATTTCAAAAGAATATGAAACACAATCCAAGGATGTACACACACGCTCCGCAAACAAATACGAAACAGCGGCCATCATGAAAAGGGAGTTCCTCGTTACCCCGGGCAACGGAGGCTCGCCAATTCTCAAGCCGTTGTAAGCCCCGCCTCCTCGGTACGCAATAGCCGCCACAACCAAACCGACGTAGCGTGCGAAATCACTATACAGGGTGATGCAAAACTTTTTTGTACTATGATATAAGAACAATTTGAATAAATCTTCATTTATTTGCTGAGACATCAGGGTTTATATTAATATACTCCCTTATCGTGCCCCGAATTAACAAAAATTTAATGGAAATAGGGGTGTCACGTCTGGTCCCACGGAATCATATTTTTTTCTTTTTCATATACAGGGTGACAATTTGGGAATGGCCACCTATTTTTAAATCCATTTGGGCGGCCATTTCGAATCAGTTGAGGTGCACTTTTGGAATAGTTTTTCGGGAACTTTTCGAAAAAAAATATAGGGTTCATGTGAAAAAAAATAAATTTCAGGGAAAAAAAGAAAAATTTGTTGAAAAAAAATAAAAATGGCATTCCGCGCCGACCGAAGCGAAGTCGACTCGATTTTGAACACGGAAGATCCGAATAGAAGTGGGTCGAAAAATGGTATCACTGAGAAAAACAATATCAAAACTTCGAAATCGAACGAGAGTTCAAACGTTGAGTTTGACGTCCGCAGTATCTCGGGAACGGCGGAACCTGCGAACGGATTCAGCGGAGAGAGTAGGCGCTGGAGCTTCCGCTGCTGTGTTCGCGTCGCGGCTGTCATGGGGCCGCAAACGTCACCGAAAAACGTCAAGCCGCAGCTGATGTTTCGAGAAGTCAAATGTGTTCACAAATAAGCATTTGTGAGCAAATTTTTCAGGTTTTTTAGGGTCATACTTGGCGCTAAGATAAAAAATGAAGCGATTAAAAGAGCTTCATTTTTTTTCATCTTTCAACATCGTCCACGGGCTAAAAAAAATGCTCTGCCTCAATTACTGCTCGGGTGCTAATTCTTTGGCTTCAATTTGGTATTTTTTGCTTTTTGTACGATCACTTGTCGCTGAGATCCCGCCAATAGAACGAAAATTCAGCTCTGGCGTTGATCATCAATATCTCTTAAAGTAATGATCGTACAGCGAACGGAAGGTGGGTGTCAGAAACTCGAATAACTCCTCTAAAAGTTCCTTTTGGTATTTGAATGAAAAGATTTTTTTTAAGCAAAATATTGATTTGAATTTATTTTTACATACTTTTTCCGCCGTTTTGGCAAATCTACCACCAGCTTGCAAATATTGCGAGAACTATCGATATTTCCAGGTATTTTTTGAGCCGAATACATGGTTAACATGAAAAAACCATTCGTTAGTTTTCTCACTACTTTTGTTTGTATGTAATTTAGCATTAAATACTCATCAAATCGCACAAGCAAAAACAAATTACAAAGTTTTGATTTTTTTCTAAATCGTTATCCATTGAAGAATCGTATGGCGATGCGTGTTAAAAAATGTATGAAGATTCGCTTGGGGGTATCAATTCGATTTAATGCAACCAATTTTAACTCGCTAAATTATATCATGCAATTAAAAAAATCCAATCAACACTGATTGTGATGATCTTGTATTGATGTGATGATTTTATAAAATTTTCTACACATATTGAAATGAAAAAAAATCACAATATTGGGGGATAGATCTGTTTTTTTTTCTTACAATTTTCCATTAACTATTCAGTAAATATTTTTCCAAAACCAATTTTTTATTTCTTTTTATTTCAAACTGTTTACAAAATTGCATGAAATTATCATCTGCGATACCTTTGTTTGCATGCTATAAGTTAGCGAGTTAAAATGAGGTGCATTAAATTAAGTTGATACCCTCAAGCGAATCTTTATACGCCGTTTGTACACGAATAGCTATACGATTTTTCAATCGATAACGATTGAAGAAAAAAAGGCCCCTTTAAGCAATGTGCCCCTTTAATTTTTCATGAAAGTTTGTGGATTCGGGTAAAAAAAACGGTTAAACCGATCCCTTTGCAAATTTACAGGGTCTTTAGGCATGTATTAAGCTCGAAAAATTCCTGAAAACATTCATCATTTTCCCAATATTTGCAAAGTTGTGGTAGGTTCTCCCAAATGGTGACACAAGTCATTTTTTAATACTTTTTCGAAACAATATTTAGTTTGAAAAAAAAATGTTTTCTATGTACGATGATTAGTATATGAGATATCGATGATCGTAGAAAAAAAGCCGAATTTTCTATCAATTGGCTTTCTATCAGTGACGAGTGGTCGTACAAAGAGCAAAATAATACGAAATTGAAGCTCCAGAATCACGCTAAAAGATCCAAGTTTTGATTTAGGCAGGAATTTTTGTTAGCCCGTGGACGATGTTGAAAAACTTTTTGAAAAATGCATTTTTTTAGTCGCGCTATGTTTTTGGTCTCTCCTCAGTGTGATGCTTGAAATTCTTCGTGCGGCATTGATAAATGCGATAATGATACAAAAATTAGATTATTCATTGGATTCGTCGGAATAATGAATCGAAAGATAAATAAGTTGATGTTTCTTAAATTTTGAGGTACCGAGCGATTATGTTAACAAGTTGAAAGATTTTATTGACTTGATTAGTTTATTTGAGATGATTATTAAACTTGGCAACGCATGATTCAACTTAAAAGGAAAGTGAATGAGAAAAGTAGAAGAACAATTTTCTGTGGTATACAAAACGAAAGACCGACATGTCATCCACTTTGCGGCAACGTAGAGCCTTGAAATTTTGCGAACACGCATCTACCAAGAGGCGTAGATGCGTGATTCGACGACAATAAAAATCATGAATGCATAAATAACTAAATAGAGAAATAATGATTTTCATTGGGACGCAAAATGAAACATCGATATTTCATGCGCTTTCCGACAATTTAAAACACTGAAATTTTGCAAGCATACTTCTAAGAGGCCCTCATGAAGGGATGCATGGAAAGGAAATCCGAGAAGAGCTAGGTGATTCTTGGTGATGCTTGATTCCGACCAAGTCCCGATGTTGAGGAAATTCCATGGACCGTGTGTCCCGTACGAAAATTCGAGTAGGGACAAAGTACTGGTCCTGATCTGCCGTTTCTCGAAAACGTTATGCTCCGGTTAGGTGCGT
Source organism: Ophion costatus (assembly GCA_951751655.1). Taxonomy (NCBI): domain Eukaryota; kingdom Metazoa; phylum Arthropoda; class Insecta; order Hymenoptera; family Ichneumonidae; genus Ophion; species Ophion costatus. The sequence continues at coordinate 18,173,624 of OX632356.1, read as the reverse complement.
TTGTTGACGTATCATAGAGTGAGGTTGTTAACGTAACCAAGATAAAATCGGTGGTTGGAATGGTTCCCGGGGCCTCACTCAAGCATTCCGGATATTACTGTACCGAATGCGTCGCCAATTTCTTCTTCCTTCCAGTCAGATTGCGTCGAGAAGTATCACGATGCTGCGAGAACTGGTATAAGAATATTGATGATGTACGGAAGATAAAATCGGTGCTGCGAATGACTCTTGAGTCTTCACTCGAACATTCCGGATATGACAGGGCCGATTCCGTCTCCGCTTTTATCTTACTTTCAGTCGTACTGTGTCAAAAAGTCTGACGATGCCGCGACCCCGATGACAGTAGCAATTGTCATAAAACAACGATAAACGCGGTGCTCGTGCCGGTTCTGGGGGCCTCAATCAGACATCGACGATGTGACGGCACCGAGTTTGCTCCCGCTTTTATCTTATTTCCGGTCATAGTGCGTCAAGAAGTTCGCTGATGCCGTGAGAACGATGCCAGGAGGACTTGATAGTATACAAATGTAAAAGCGGTACTCGTGACGGTTCTGGGGGCCTCGATCAGTAATCCCCGACTCGACGGCGCAGAGTTCGTCTCTGCTGTCATCTTACCTACGGTCCTTTTTCGTCAAGGAGTCTGACGACGCCACGAGAACGATGACCGGAGCAACGGCTATAAACAAAGATAGGAGCCGTGCACGCGATGGTTTGGGGTGCCTCGATCCGTCGTTCGCGATATGACGAACCGTAGTTTGCCTCTGCTTTCATCTTACTTCTGGTAATTTTTCGTCAAGACGGCTGACGATCCCGCCAGAACGATGACCGGAGCGTTTGTTAGTAAACAAAGGTGAAAGCAGTACTCGCGATAGTTCTTGGGGCATCGATCGGTGACATTCCCGATACGACGGCCCCGAGTTTGTCTCCGCTTTTATCTTAGTTCCAGTTATTTTTAGTCAAGAAGGCTGATGATGCCGCGAAAACGATGACCGGAGCATTTGTTACCAAACAAAGATAAAAGGAGGGCGCGCGATGATTCTTGTGGTCTCGGTCGGTCATGCTCGACGCCACGGCACCGAGTTTCTCTCTCCTTTCATCTCTCTTGCGGGAATTTTTCGTCCAGAAATCTAACGATGCCGCAAGAACAATGACCGGAGCGTTTGTTATTGAACAAAGGTAAAAGCAGAGCTAGCGATGGTTCTCGGGGTCGCGATCGGACATCCCCGACTCGACGGCCCCAAGTTCGTCTCTGCTTTCATCTTAATTCCGGTCATGTTCATCAAGGAAGCTAACGATGCCGCGAGAACAATGTCCGGAGCGTTTGTTAGTAAACAAAGATGAAATCAGTGCTCGCGATGGTTTTGGGGGCCTCGATTGGTCATTCCCGATATGATGGCCCTGAATTTGTCTCTGCTTTCATCGTACTCGCGGTCACTTTTTGTCGAAAATTCCAACCGAACCGCGAGAACGATGAGCGGAGCATTTGTTAATAAACAAAAAAAGCAATGCTCGCGATGGTACTTGGGGTCTCGTTCAGTCATCCTCGATGCGCCGGCCCCGAGTTTGTCTTTGCTTTCACCTTACTTCCGGTCATTTTGCGACAAGAAGGCAGACGATGCCGTCATAACGAAGACCGGAGCATATGTTGAAAAACAAAGATAAAAGCAGTGGTCGCGATGGATCTGGGGGACTCGATCGGTCATTTGCGATACAACGGCCCCGAGTTTGTTGGTGCTTTCATCTCACTACTGGTCATTTTCCGTCAAGAAGGCTGACGATGCTGCGAGAACGATGGCCCCCAGAACCATCGCGAGCACTGCTTTTACCTTTGATTATTAACAAATGCTCCGGTCATCGTTATGACTGCATCGTCAGATTTCTTGACGAAAAATGACCGGAAGTAAGGTGAAAGCAAAGACAACCTCAGGGCCGTGTCGTCGAGAATGACCGAACGAGACACCAAGTGCCATCGCGAGCATTGCGTTTAAAAAAAATTAATAACAAATGCTCCGCTCATCGTTCTCGCAGCAACGTTGGACTTCTCCATCATCTTACGTCTGGTCATTTTTCAAAATGACCAGACGTAAGATGAAAGCAGAGAAAAATTCGGGGCCGTCGTATCAGGAATGACCAATCGAGGCCCCCAAACCCATCGCGAGCACTGCTTTCATCTTCGTTTAGTAACGAACGCTCCGGTCATCGTTCTCGCGGAATCGTCAGTCTTCTTGACGAAAAATGACTGGAAGCAAGATGAAAGCAGAAAGAAACTCTGAGCCGTCGTATTCGGAATGACCGATCGAGACACCCCTAAAAATCGCGTGCACTGCTTTTATCTTCGTTCACTAGCAAAATGTTCCGGTCATCATTCTCGCGGCATTGTCAGACTTCTTGGGAGAAACAGACCGTTGTATCGGGAATGACCGATCGAGGCCCCCAGAACCATCGCAAGCACTGCTTTTATCTTTTTTTTTTTAACAAATGTTCTGATCATCGTTATGACGGCATCGTACGATTTCATGACGAAAAAGGACCGGAAGTAGCGTGAAAGCAAAGACAAACTCGGAGCCGGCGCATCCAGGATGACCGAACGAGACTCGAAGTACCATCGCGAGCATTGCTTTTTTTGTTTATTAACAAGTGCTCCGCTCATCGTTCTCGCGGAACGGTTGGACTTTTCAACAAAAAATGACCGCAAGTAAGATGAAAGCAGAGACAAATTCAGGGCCATCATATCGGGAATGACCAATCGAGGCCCCCAAAACCATCGAGAGCACTGATTTCATCTTTGTTTACTAACAAACGCTCCGGACATTGTTCTCGCCGCATCGTTAGCTTGCTTGATGAACATGACCAGAATTAAGATGAAAGCAGAGACGAACTTGGGGCCGTCGAGTCGGGGATGACCGACCGAGACCTCGAGAACCATCGCTAGCTCTGCTTTTACCTTTGTTTAATGACAAACGCTCCGGGGATTGTTCTTGTGGCATCGTCAGATTTCTGGACGAAAAATTCCCGCAAGAGAGATGAAAGGAGAGAGAAACTCGGTGCCGTCGCGCCGAGGATGACCGACCGAGACCATAAGAATCATCGCGCGCCCTGCTGTTATCTTTGTTTGGTAACAAATGCTCCAGTAATCGTTCTCGCAGGATCGTCAGCCTTTGTGACGAAAAATAACCGGAATTAAGATTAAAGCGGAGACAAACTCAGAGCCGTCGTATCGGGAATATCACCGATCGATGCCCCAAGAATTATCGCGAGTACTGCTTTCACCTTTGTTTACTAACAAATGCTCCGGTCATCGTTCTGGCGGCATCGTCAGCCGTCTTAACGAAAAATGACCAGAAGTAAGATCAAAGCAGAGGCAATCTAGGGTTCGTCGTATCGCGAATGACCGATCGAGGCACCCCTAACCATCGCATGCACGGCTCCTATCTTTGTTTACTAGCCGTTGCTCTGGTCATCGTTCTCGTGGCGTCGCCAGACTCCTTGACGAAAAATGACCGTAGGTAAGATGCCAGCAGAGGTGAACTCTGCGCCGTCGAGTCGGAGATTACCGATCGAGGCCCCCCGAACCGTCACGAGTACCGCTTTTACATTTGTATGCTATCAAGTCCTTCGGCCATCGTTCTCACGGCATCAGCGGACTTCTTGACGCACTATGACCGTAAATAAGATAAAAGCGAGAGCAAACTCGGTGCCGTCACATCGTCGATGTCCGATTGAGGCCCCCAGAACAGGCACGAGCACCGCTTTTATCTTTGTTTTATGACAATTGCGACGGTCATCGTACTACTATGACTGAAAGTAAGATAAAAGCGCAGACGGATTCGGCCCTGTCATATCCGGAATGTTCGAGTGAACACTCAAGAGGCATTCGCAGCACCGATTTTTATCTTCCGTACATCATCAATATTCTTATAACAGTTCTCGCAGCATCGTGTGATTTCTCGACGCAATCTGGCTGGAAGGAAGAAGAATTTGGCGACGGATTTGGTCCAATAATATCCGGAATGCTTGAGTGAGGCCCCGGGAACCATTCCAAGTACCGATTTTATCTTGGTTACGTTAACAACCCCGCTCTATGATACGTCAACAAACACACCTACCCGGAGCATAACATTTTCGAGGAACGGCAGATCAGGACCAGTACTTTGTCCCTACTCGAATTTTTGTACGGGACACACGGTCCATGGAATTTCCTCAGCAGCGGGACTTGGTCAGAATCAAGCGTCACCAAGAATCACCTAGCTTTTCTCGGATTTCCTTTCCATGCATCCCTTCATGAGCGCCTCTTAGAAGCATGTTTGCAAAATTTCAGTGCTTTAAATTGTCGGGAAATGCATGAAATATCGATGTTTTATTTGACGTCGCACAGAAAATCATTATTTCTCTCTTTATTTATTTATTCATTCATGATTTTCTTAAATAAAATAATCAAGTAAATAAAAGCTTTCAACTTGTTAACATAATCGCTCGGTGCCTCAAAATTTAAGAAACATCAACTTATTTATCTTTCGATTCATTATTCCGACGAACCCAATGAATAGTCTAATTTTTGTATCATTATCGCATTTATCATTGACGCACAAAGAATTTCAAGCATCGCACTGGGGAGAGACCAAAAACATAGCGCGACTAAAAAAATGCATTTTTCAAAAAGTTTTTCAACATCGTCCACGGGCTAAAGGAAATTCCTGCCTGAATCAAAGCTTGGGTTTTTTCGCGTGATTCTTGAGTTTGAATTTCGTATTATTTTGCTCTTTGTACGACCGCTCGTCGCTGAGATATCGCCAATTGATTGAAAATTCGGCTATTTTTCTTTGATCATCGATATCTCATGAACTAATCATCGTGCAACGAACGGGAGGTGCATTTCGGAAACTCGAATAACTCCTCTATAAAATCCTTTTGCTATTTGAGAGAAAACATTTTTTTTTCAAGCTAAATATTGATTCGAAAAAGTATTAAAAAATGACTTTTTCCACCAATTTGGAGAATCTACTACAACTTTGCAAATATTGGGAAAATGATGAATGTTTTCAGAAATTTTTTGAGCTCAATACATTCCTAAAGATCCTGTAAATTTGCAAAGGGATCGGTATAACCGTTTTTTTTATCCGAATCCACAATTTTTCATGAAAAATTAAAGGGGCACATTTCTTGCTCCTTAGACGTCAAATGACGATGGTTAAGATGAAAACAAAAATTCGTTACCGTTCTCACTACTTTGGTTTGCTTGTAATTCTGCATTAACTACTCATCAAATCTTACGAACGAAAATAAATGTTTGTGTTGAATTTTTTTTTCTTCAATCGTTATTGATTGAAAAATCGTATAACTATTCGTGTACAAAACGCGTATAACGATTTGCTTGAGGGTATCAACTTAATTTAATGCACCTCATTTTATTCCGCTACCTTATAGCATGCAAACAAAGGAATCGCAGATGATAATTTCATGCAATTTTGTAAACAGTTTGAAATAAAAAGGAATAAAAAATTGGTTTTTTAAAAATATTTACTGAATAGTTAATGGGAAATTGTAAGAAAAAAAAACAGATTTATCCCCCAATATTGTGATTTTTTTTCATTTCAAAATGTGTAGAAAATTTTATAAAATCATCACCTGTTCAGTGATGATTCGATTTTTTTGATTGCATGCTATAATTTAGCGAGTTAAAATTGGTTGCATTAAATCGAATTGATACCCCCAAGCGAATCTTCATACACCTTTTTAACACGCATCCCCATACGATTCTATAATGGATAACGATTAAAAAAAAATCAAAACTTTGCATTTTGATGAGTATTTTATGCTAAATTACATGCAAACAAAAGTAGTGAGAAAAATTACGAATTGTTTTTTCATCTTAACCATGTATTCGGCACAAAAAATACCAGGAAATATCGATAGTTTTCGCAATATTTGCAAGCTGGTGGTGGATTGCCCAAAAACGGCGGAAAAAGTATGTAAAAAAAAATTCAAAACAATATTTAGCTTAAAAAAAATATTTTCGGCCAAATACCAAAAGGAACTTATAGAGGAGTTATTCGAGTTTCTGAAACCCACCTTCCGTTCGCTGTACGATCATTACTTCAAAAGAAATCGATGATCAACGCCAGAGCTGAATTTTCGTTCTATTGGCGAGATCTCAGCGACAAGTGATTGTACAAAGAGGAAAAAATACCAAATTGGAGCCAAAGAATTAGCAGCCAAGCATTAATTGAGGCAGAGCATTTTTTTTAGCCCGTGGACGATGTTGAATGACGAAAAAAAATGAAGCTTTTTTAATCGCTCCATTTTTTATCTTAGCGCCAAGTATGACCCTAAAATAACCTGAAAAATTTGCTCACAAATGCTTATTTGTGAACACATTGGATTTCTCGAAACGTCAGCTGCGGCTTGACGTTTTTCGGTGACGTTTGCGGCCCCATGACAGCCGCGACGCGAACACAGCAGCGGAAGCTCCAGCGCCTACTCTTTCCGCTGAATCCGTTCGCAGGTTCCGCCGTTCCCGAGATACTGCGGAAGTCAAACTCAACGTTTGAACTATCGTTCGATCTCGAAATTTTGATATTGTTTTTCGCAGTGATAACATTTTTCGACCCACTTCTATTCGGATCTTCCGTGTTCAAAATCGAGTCGACTCCGCTTCGGTCGGCGCGGAATGCCATTTTTATTTTTTTTCAACAAATTTTTCTTTTTTTCGATGAAATTTATTTTTTTCACATGAGCCATATTTTTTTTCGAAAGGTTCCCGAAAAACTATTCCAAAAGCGCACCTCAACTAATTCGAAATGGCCGTCCAAATGGATTTAAAAACAGATGGCCATCCCCAAATTGTCACCCTGTATATACGATTCTGTAACGACGCCTCTGTGTGGTGTTGGGTGCAAGCCCGAGCGTGTGCGGCCGGATGTGCCCGGTCGGGTGTCGCTGACCAGGGATCGCCTGGTCGCAAAATCCGCCGATCGGGCATTCCATCGCCTGGGAGTTTTTGCCGTCGGACTCCGGGAGTCTGGCGAATATTTTCCGTGGACGTCGACGAAAACTCCCACCGAGCCGATGGCGATGAAGCCTACGTCGGTTCGGTGGTGGTGAAGGCGTTCAGTTCCGATCGGTCCACGGTTCGCTCCTGGAATTGGATAACGACTCCTAATAATAGCAGTACTCGCGGCGGTGTAATAAGTCCAGGTTCATCACCCGGCGGTCCCGCACAGAGGCGTCAGACTATATTCGCTTATTTATTTAATACAATATTTTTATCATTTCACCATTTTATTTACAGAGCGTTATGCAGTAACACTCTGCGTGTGCGTACGAGAGAGAGAGAGAAAGAGAGAGTGAGAGAGAGAGAGGGAGAGGGATTGATTGATTGATTGATATTTTTTATTATGCCTTAGTACTTACATACTTTTAGGCAATATTGGTACAATTTATATTGACATTTCGTAAATTTTATCAATTCGTTTGCTTTTAATTTTTCTTCTTCTTCTTCTTATTCTTATTATTCTTATTATTATTATTATTATTATTATTTTAATTTAATTAACTAATTTCTTTATTCTATTTAACTTAGCATTGCTCATCTTTCCTGTAGCAAATTTGAACGCACTATACTTAATTCCTTATTACTACTTGCTTTCACCTTGTTCTTACTTTCTAACCTACTTACAATTTTCATACCGCTTGTACTATTTTTCTCACATCCACGCACAGCTTTTTCTTACTCCTGTCGCTCTTTCATAAGTAAGTAATTTAAATATCGAGTTTTAAAGACAGCTAATGAAGGTGAAGTTGTCAGATCGACTGGTAGCGAGTGCCAAAGATAACAACCAGAGACCGAAAAAGAATTCTTATACGTAGCTGTACGGTGTGTAGGGATATGAAAAACTTGAGCAGGATGGCGTTCTGATCTTCGCAATTCCCTGTCCGGATTTCTGAACAGTTCCGTATTATAGCCAGGGACGCTTTCATGCAGTAGCGAATATATCAAGATTCCCTGAAAATAATTTCGACGATTTTCTACTGAAAGCCAACCAAGACGAAGTCGGTACGGTGTGATGTGTTCATCACGTCGCAAATCAAATATGAATCGTATGCATACATTCAATAATTTCTGAAGCTTCGTATTTCGCTCTTCTGTAAGGTTGTGGTATACCAAACAACAGTAATCGAAGTGTGGAAATACCAATGTGCTGACCAATTTGATTCTGAGTTGGACCGATAGTGAATTACGATGAAATTTTAGTTTATGAAGAGTACCAAAAACTTTGCGACAAATATCTGATACATGCGCATTCCACGATAAATTTGCTGACAATTTCACTCCTAGGTTGCGTTCAGTACTTACATATGGTAATGGACTGTTATTAAGAAATATAAGTGGCAACTCGTTCGCTTTTATTCTTGAAACCCGAGCATTTGTACCTAGGACCATAATCTTTGATTTACCTATATTTAAATTTAAGCTATTCTTCACAGAAAAGTCGTGAATCGCATTTACATCGTGACTAATCCTGGCCAGCGCAGCATTCAATTCATGAGGTTCGCAAGAGAGCCAGATTTGTAGGTCGTCCGCAAATATCATATAGTCTGTATATATCAATGCAATCGAGATATCATTTATAAATAACGAAAAAAGGAGCGGTCCAAGTACCGACCCCTGAGGTACTCCCATGGTTGTTTTCATCCATTTCGAGCAGGTGCCTACTTCATCGATCACCGTTTGAGAGCGTCCAACAAGGTATGAGTAAACCCATTTGAGTGCTGACTCCGAGAACCCTATACGCTTTAGTTTGCATAAAAGATGTCGGTGGGAAACCACATCAAACGCCTTACTAAAGTCAAACAACACAAGAATCGTTACTTTACCATTGTCTGCAGCACGCCTTATATCATCGCCAATTCTCAATAATGCTGTCTGTGTGGAGTGCCCACGACGATACGCGGATTGCCTACGATTAAGAATATCATTGCGAGACAAAAATTTCATAATTTGGTCTTTTATAATTCTCTCAAACAATTTCGAGACGGACGATAGGTTCGCAATGGGACGCGTGTCAGACGGTGATCGTGGCTGACTGATTTTCAATATAGGGCGAATGTACGCTCTTTTCCACGATGTCGGGAATTTTGAACTATTAATGGAATTGTTGAATAGAAGAGCTAGGTGATCTGCAATTTGTGCGGATGCATTTTTCAAACAGAAATCAGATACTCTATCCGGCCCATAAGTAAGTGACATTGACACCTTAGCATCTAACATTTTAACTACATCGGTCCTAGAGATTTGGTTGAAATGAAAAGGTGTGCCATTTCCCGAACTTGTTAACAAAAGATTTTCTGCTTCATCAGCCTCTAACGGTTCATGAGAGCTCGAGATAGAAACGTAGTACGCATTCAATTCATCTGCCGAAAAAAATTGTAGTGGTGAGTTTGAGCTGGTTTTAACTAATCCTAGTCGCCCAAGTTCTTTCCATAAACGCGTTGGGTCTGTGATGGAACTTAATATATTGTGCTGATACTCGTTTTTGGCTTTCCTGATCTCTGTCGTGAGAGTATCTCTAAGTTCTCTGTAAATCGCAAAGTCGAGGAACCGTCGCGATCGTTTCGCTTTTTTAAATAGTAAATTTCGTTGTTTAATTTTATTTCGCAATTCAATATTTAGCCACTTAGCTAACGGTTTTTTCACTTCAAATTCAACGAGGGGGGCACATTTATCCATGGCACAATTCAACAGGTTTGCAATCAACTCCGTACCGACATGAACGTTCGTGTGGGTTAAAAATGAAGTACTCAATTCCTTCAATAAGGACAAGATCCCATTTGTAAAAGTTGTTTGATTAAAGGCGGCAAGATTTCGGCGAGTAATCATTTTAGGATTATTCTCAGTAATATTAAACTTAAAAGTAAGCTCGAGTAAGTCATGACCATTTATAAAGGGCTCCTCGGACTGACAAAGGGAGACTAACTTCTCTGGGCTATCTATAATGACAACGTCTAGCCAGGAATCACACGAGACAGTGTGAAACGTCGCTCGACATACAACAATATTTATGGATAACGAGTAAACCATCTCACGTAAAAAAGATGAGTCGAAACTAGAGACCAACAAATTGCAATTTAAGTCGCCCGCAATGACCATGTTCTGATACGCATGAGAAAATTTGTTGAATGATTTCAGAAATTCATCAAATAATCGTCCCTTCGGTCTTCTATATACTGATGCAAACAGAAGTGAGTCACTCTGTTGCTTGTATACTTCTATCAGTAGGAATTCCGGGCTATTCGAGAATGCATTTGGGGAAGAGTCTAGAACTTTTATCTTCAGCGATTTATGTATATAACAAGCAACTCCTCCCCCTTCCTTGCTCTCTCTGTCATTACGTATAAGGAAGTAGTTGTCTATATTCACCACGGAATCCTCTATATGCGAATGAAGCGACGTTTCAGCGCATGAAATGACATGAAAGAAGTTTTCAGAAAAATATAATCTAATCTGGTCTATATGTGCTACTAACGATTGGGCATTAAATTGTGCTATTTTGAGTTCAGACTTCCAGGTGACATTTCTACTCGTGCTTCGATCTGAGGATCCCACCGTTCGATCCCCGAGCAGTCATACTAACTCAGATAGTTCACGTTCGGAGTTTATACATATCTTGGGCTGGCCATCATCTTTCCGCACAAAAATGGCTCCATCCTTGTACCATATATCATCAGTTGACTTCTACTTAAAGCCACACGGCTTCGCTCTACGCTTACAAGGAACATCCCTCAGGTGTCCGCCTCCGATTTTGTTGAAACTCATATATGTGACAGAGCATCGAAAACATTGAGACACGTATTTTTTTTTTATCGGCGGCAAATCGGATTTAGGGGGGAAACCGCCCCTCAAAGAAAGGCGTGTCGAGGGGTGATTTTGCAGTTTCACCCAGAAGCAATCCACCGATCTGAATGAAACAAAAACGAAAATTCTTCTAATGAAACCCTTCTAAACCCTACCACTCAATTTGCCTTTTTTTGCCCCACACTTAAGAGGGTTGTATGCAAATTAATAGAACAGGTATCATTTTGAAGGGCAATTAAAATTAAAGTTGACGGGTATTTGCGTTTTGGCGGCATAGCACATTTAAGGGGGTAAACCATCCCTAACATAAATTTATTTATCACGGTCGTTTTTTCTGTGTTTAAAGTATATCCGCTGATTTTAAATATTTCTATAAGCTACAATTTAATGTTTTATCATATTTCAAAATCATTACATTCGTCTTAAGGGGTAACTACCCCTCTAACGAGAAACATCATTGAAGTATCCGCTCTCGATTTCGTTGAAACTCATATATGTGGTAAAGCATTGCAAACTATTAAACATGTTTTTTTGTATCGGCAGAAAAACGGTGTTAGGGGATGAAACCACCCCTCAAAGTTTCTCCCACAAGCAGTCCACCGATCTGAATGCAACAAAATCGAAATTTCCTCTAATATTAAGCGATGAAAAATCCACTACGAGAGTGTTGATTAGAAATATAATTGAGGGGTAAACCACCCCTCCATTTGCCCTTTTTCACCCCACGCTTAAGAGGGTTGTATGAAAATTAATAAAACAGGTATCATTTTGAAGGGGAATCAAAATTCAAGTTGGCGCGTTTTTGTGTTTCAACGGGACAGCAAATTTAAGGGGGTAAACCACCTCTAACCTAAATTTGTTCATCGCCGTCGTGTTTTCTGTGTCTAACATGTATCCGCGGATTCAAAATATTCTCCCGCGTTTTTAAATTATTACGTTTTTAAATTTTCACATTTTAAGGGTAAACTACCCCTTCTAATTGCTTTTCGTTTGAAGTTTCGCGAAAGGTTTCACGAATTTCGTTAAAACTGTTTTCATTTCATCGGTAATATCAATTTTATGTTTGTGTGTGCAGGCATATTCGTTTTGAGTTTTAGGCGCGGTGCTTTGGAAGTGGGGACCTGGGGCTACCCCTTACTTATAAGGCTCATATTTTCATATTTTCATAATTATATTTTCGTACCGAAATGATTCTTCCTCTAATTCAAAAGTTTTGATGAAAGCATCTCCCATGCAACGATGCAAAGCAGTAACAAAAATATATTAACGATACTATTAATAAAATTCAAATGGTATATATAAATATATTTGGTTTTTTCGTTTTTGTTATTCCGCGTAAAAAAAATCATACGCAGATAAATGTTTACTCTTCGATTCTTAAATGCGTAATTATCCAGAATGCTCCCGTTCGGAAATCTTTTATCTCTGTGTATGAAGTTATACAATCAACGAACAGACCGATGGTTATTTGCCTACGTATCAGCTTTTCTCGACTAACTGCAATAATTAATTCTTCCAGCGCGAATATTCTTATCGCGTCATGACGGGATAACGATATTTGCGCAAAATTTGTATTCTACGCAGAATTTTTACACTGGGCAAATATTAAACTGCACGCTATTATCATCTTGAACTGCAAGACGTTAATCATACATTACCCCATAATGTGTTTACATTTTCGGGTAATGTGTGATTGGCCTCTTGCAGTTCAAGTTGTCAATAGCTTGCAGTTTTATCGCTTGCTTTATAAGACGGTTAGCATTCGGATTCTTCCATTTCACGTTAAAGTGAGCTACAAACAGTGTACTGTGTATTGGATAATACAAATTTCATCAGCCATGAAAGTCAACCCAATAAACGTTATCAAACTTCTACTAGCTACATTTGAAGCTATGGATATTTCACAAACGCCGGTTAACAACGCGGAAATTGAACTTGCGGACGGTTTTGAACAAATATTGATCAGTTCCATGCAAGACTATAATGGAGTTGAAATGATAGAGGAAGAAACGCTCGCTTTTCAAGAACCGTTTAAACAGTACGAAGCCAATGCTGTAGAAGATACCGTATGGCAAAAGGATACTGGTGGTAGTGATTCTGACGCCCGTTCCAGTGATGATGAGGTGAACTACGATTACAAAAATAAAGCAGTTCAATACTGGAGGTCTGGTAAGACAAAAAACTATAGCCTCAAAACCGTCCAACAGAAATACAAATCTGTCAAGTCTGAAAGACAATTGCGGCGCTGGGCACATCAGCTGAATAAAGGCGGTACTTATAAAGAAAAGCTAGCGCAAATTTCTGAATATACATTGAAGAATTTGAAGACTGCTCTAGATGCTGGTGTCATAATACATTATATTGATCTTCAAAAGTGGGCGCTACAAGCCCAAAAGGAGATAGGTTTCAATGATGTGCGATTTAAGGCCTCTCATATTTGGCTATGGAATTTTAAAAAACAGCATCGCATTGTATCCAGAAAAATCAATAAATTTGTAACGCGCAAAACTACGGGAGAAGAAGAACTTCTACGGAAAAATGCAGAAAAATTTGTTGCCGATGTTGCACCACTGATAAAAAAGTATGGATCGGAAAATGTGTATAATTCGGATTAAAGCGGTTTTCATATGGAAATTCATTCGGCGCGAACTCTTGCAACGGAAGGAGAAAAGAAAGTTGAATGCGTTGTACAGTCAGTTTCTTCAATAACTCACAGCTATACAATTCAGCCTACTATAAGCGCTGAGGGGAAATTACTTTCCCCACTTTTCATCGTTTTAAAGGAGACGAAGGGTGAACTCGGACCACGAGTAGAGAAAGCGCTATTTCAAGCAGAAAACGTCTTTGTATTAGCATCCAAATCTGGAAAACTTACTTCTGGTACGTATGCTCACATATTATGATGAATGATTTTTTTTTTAATATGAAATGTAATTGATGTCGACATTAGTGATTTTTAAAAATATTGAATGTGTTTTGTGTTAACAGAGCATTTCAAAACTTGGTTGGAAAAGGTTTTCTTTCCTAACGTCGGGAGACATAGCGTATTATTGATAGACTCCTGGAGTGAACACTGCCCTAAGGTTGTTCATGAAGCGACACCTCGTGATAAGAAGATAATCCCAATGATTATTCCAAAAGGTACAACTGGAAAAATTCAGCCGCTCGATGTATTTGGATTCAGAGTATGGAAAAATTTCGTCCGGAATTTTTCAGGCAGTGTAATATTATTAAAATCTGATATGAATTTGCACTTGAGGAATAATATAATTAAATTGCAATCACTTACACACAATCAACTCTCATCACCGCGGTATTCTAATCTTTTTAAATATTCATGGTATAAAAGTAATTATATATCTAAAAAACCAGAAGATTTTGAAAATCCTGTTACCTTTGGTTTTGGTGAATCGAACACACATTGTGAAATTCCCGGTTGCAATAATTTGGCCATTATCAGATGTGCATGGTGCAAAAAGTCGTTGTGTTTAAAGCATTTTTTTGACGACTAACATTATTGCAGGAATTATGAGCCATGATTGTTGATAGTTATCATATGAAAAAAGTATATGTCACGAGATAATGATTTGACGGCATATGACTGCGATACTTTTCACAAGAACTATTAATTAAATCGGCTGATATGATTCCCAAATGAAATGTCAAAATATATTAAAAACATGTTCGTTAACCTACTGTAAAACCCTCAGTTGCATTAATATGTTTAATTAAATAAACAGTAAAATAATAAAAATATACATTCCTCCACAAAACTACGTCGCTGGCTATATTATCGCTTGATCCAGGCGCATCATCGTTCCGAAATATACGAAGTGAGCCTTATAACTTATTCTGGAAATTATTATAATTAATGATATAGTAGAAGTGTATGTTTATTCCTATGGAGATGCTTAATGGATGTGCATATTAAAATCGGAAGCGTCTCAACACGAAAATATGAGTCTTATCAGTAACGGGTAGCCCCATGACCCCACTCCCAAAGTACCGCTCCTAAAACTCAAAACGAATATGCCTGCACACACAAATACAAAATTGATATTGACGATTGAATGAAAACAGTTTTAACGAAATTCGTGAAACCTTTCGCGAAACTTCAAACGAAAAGCAATTAGAAGGGGTAGTTTACCCTTAAAATGTAAAAATTTAAAAATGTAATAATTTAAAAATGCGGGAGTATATTTTGAATCCGCGGATACATGTTAAACAGAGAAAACACGACAATGATGAACAAATAAATTTATGCTAGGGGTGGATTACCCCCTTAAATTTGCTGTTCCGCTGAAACGCAAAAACGCGGTAACTTGAATTTTGATTCCCCTTCAAAATGATACTCGTTTTATTAATTTTCATACAACCCTCTTAAGCGTGGGGTGAAAAACGAAAAATACACGGGTGGTTTACCCCTTAATTATATTTCTAATCAACACTCTCGTAGTGGATTTTTCATCGCATAATATTAGAGGAATTTTCGATTTTGTTTCATTCAGATCGGTGGACTGCTTGTGGGAGAAACTTTGAGGGGTGGTTTCATCCCCTAACACCGGTTTTCTGCCGATACAAAAAACACATGTTTAATAGTTTGCAATGCTTTACCACATATATGAGTTTCAACGAAATCGAGAGCGGATACTTCAAAACGTCAGAGGCGTAGTTACCCCTTAAGACGAATGTAATAATTTTGAAATATGATAAAACATTAAATTGTAGCTTATAGAAATATTTGAAATCAGCGGATATACTTTAAACACAGAAAAAACGACCATGATAAATAAATTTATGTTAGGGGTGGTTTACCCCCTTAAATGTGCTATGCCGCCAAAACGCAAAAATCCGTCAACTTTAATTTTAATTGCCCTTCAAAATGATACCTGTTTTATTAATTTGCATACAACCCTCTCAAGTGTGGGGTGAAAAAAGGCAAATTGAGGGGTGGTTTACCCTCTAATTAAATTTTTTCTTAACAATTTCATAGTGGATTTTTCATCACTTTTCATTAGAAGAATTTTCGTTTTTGTTTCATTCAGATCGGTGGATTGCTTCTGGGTGAAACTGCAAAATCACCCCTCGACACGCCTTTCTTTGAGGGGCGGTTTCCCCCCTTAAATACGTTTTTCCGCCGATAAAAAAAAATACGTGCCCCAAAGTTTTCGATGCTCTATCACATATATGAGTTACAACAAAATCGGAGGCGGACACCTGAGGGATGTTCCTTGTTAGTCAACTGATAGAGATTATAAACGGATCCGGGTAGCATCTCGTTTAGGTAAATATCGCGAATTATCAAATTTGTGCTACACTCACAGTCGATCTCGCCCCATTTAATGGAGCGTTTCTCTCGCTTTCGATTTAGGATAGCTCCCCGCACTGAATTCGACGTTAACGCGACTACGTAAGACATACTCAGCTGCAGACGATTTCCATCCGGATGAGCTGGAGCCTGCCGAACTAACTTTCGAGCTGAGATGACATAAGTTGATAATTCAGAAAGCCCAAGGACTTCAAAGATTCTCTTCACTATATCGATGGGCGGCGGTTCTACCTCGGATGGCACTCCCGATATGGTCATCTCACCGCAATTCAGCGAGGTACTATTTGCTGTGCTGAGCTGCATCGTCAAGTCATCAACTCGCTTGACTAACACTCGATTTGCATTCTTCAAGGCAGTAATCTCATTCGTATTGTCCCAGATTTTGGAGTCCATAACCGGGATACGCTCGAGGAGGGACTTGAATTCTTCATATGTTGTTTCCTGGCGCTCTAGGAGGGGCTTGAATTCTACATTCATATCCTTCTGTCTGACACTAAATTCAGATATTTTGGTGATCTTTGCATCCGAAATTTCTACGTTTTCTAATATTTTTGCCAATAATTCGTCGGGTCCAGTACTGGTCGGAGTCTTTAACAGCTTTGAGGTACTACTGTCAAGGCCACTTGTCGACGCTGAATTTCGAGCCATAGTTGTTACCGATGTGTTCATTGAGGGGACCAAGTTCTTTCGGCAACAATCGTTTGTAATTCTTGAACTGAGATGGCATTTGAAGCACCCCGGATGGAACTTACGATGACACTCTTCACACGACAGACCCGCGCCAACAATACCCTTCTTGCATTTGAAACAATCTTCCGAAGAGAATCGTGTTGATAAGTTACCGGCAGCAGTGGACATTACCGGTGGACATTGGTAGTGAATTTGAACAATCCGATCGCTATTTGGCGCACTTCGATAACCC
>OX632356.1:18002089-18156321 GCA_951751655.1 Ophion costatus | reverse complement strand
GACTCTTGTCATCGTGTAGGAGCAGAGAGGAAGAGGGCGAGACAAGAGTCCTAAAATTAATAACATTTATACCGTTCGCTACAAATCAGATTTGCTTATCCAGCTATTGCGAGTATTATCGAATCCTAACCGTATTACAAACATTCGATTACCACGCTGCTTAAATACTTTTCCAATGAGATTTAGATTTACTCGTCGATACGACCAGGTTCAAATGATGACATGGTGGTACAAACGATATGCTCGTCAATGCGAACGGTTACACACGATTACACGGTGGGCCAGACGATATACTCGTTGATACGAACGGATACAATATATTGCTCGTGGTGCAAACGGTATTCTCGTCCGTGCGCACGAATGCAAACGATTATTTGGTGGTAACCCCAGCGGATTGGGACCTAAAAAAAGATAAAAAATTGGTCAAAATGACCCCATTTCGGTGGCGGTCGTTTTCTGCCCTCTTGGAAACGAATAAAGTGACCGAGCAGTGACCGAACACCGTTTTTTTTAGGTTAGTCACCTGACCGTTATTTTTCGGTTTTCAGTCACTAAAATAAAAGTTAGGTCAGTCACTTGACCGGTTTTCTTCGGATTTTGGTCACTCAAATGAAAATTAGGTTAGTCACTTGACCGGTTTTTTTCGATTTTCGGTCACTGAAGTAAAAAATTAGGTTAGTTACTTAACCGTTTTTTTTCGGTTTTCGGTCACGGTAATAAAAGTGAGGTTAGTCACTTGACTGGTTTTGTTTTCGGTTTTCGGTCACTGAACGAAAAGTTAGGTTAGTCACTTGACCATTTTTTTCAGTTTTCGGTCACTGCAATAAAAATCGGTGGGGTGCCTGAAAAGTGAATGATATAATAAATAAAACTCGTACAGAGGAACATGAGTGATTGGGAATTTTAAACAAAAATTTATTTACAAATGTTCTTTCACGAAATCCATAATTTTACATGAAATTATTAATGGCCGTATGAAATCGCATCATTTGTATCGCTATAACACTTGTATATTTAAAAACTAATTTTTAACTATTACTTCGTATCATTTTAAAAAATGTATTTCCAAAAATCGCATCGTGAATTTTGCTTGGTAATGAACGTTATTTCAAAATCTCTTTTCTCCAATGTGTTTTGGAAATTGTCATAAGTCATGTTCAAATTAAAGAAAATCGCTTACGGACGATTATCGTTTAACCAGTTCCCTAAATATTAGGTACTCGGATTGCGATCATTCCTTTGTGGTTGGAGATGATCACCGCTGATCCTAAGATATTCTTTATTACGACAAATGCACGGTGCTTAGCTTTTTACACCAGACGAATATTTTGCTGTGCTTCGGTAGCACTTCCCAAATTGTCGTAACATTCTACAAACATACCGCACACCGTATCATTGTTCCACTTATAGTAAACAATGTGCAAAATTTCACCGAAGCCCATATCCTTAACGAATACAAATTTATGCGTATGGTGCGTATCTTTGTTCGAGTCGGGGCACAATGATGATTCACAAATGCAATCCTTTTCCGGTTCATTTCCTTTTCTAACGTTTACATGGCACGTACGACAGTATAAGTGACGGACCATTACCAAATTGTTATTCCTCAGTAATGGATCCCATAACTTGTTCTTCGTAGAAGGTAGTTCATTAGCATTTGTTACGGAGATCCTTTTTATAATATCCATCATCCCTTCATAACTCAAGTTATGTCGAACCGTTAGTGCTATTATTCGGCTGAGTATATCACGCGTTGTTACGTTGGTTCGTTGATTCGGAGAAATAAAAACATTCCCTCAGGTACATTGTTACGTGCCGAAGGCACGGGGTATTTATTTCCCCACAACTCTACTCGCGAGAAGCACGAGTTAAATTATTTATGTGGGCCCTCTCTACTTTGCGTCCCATACGGGCCCGCTTATTTTGTGTCCTGAAATGGGTGAAATAGGAAAATAACGATAATACATAGATTCACCCAACCGATAATTAACGTATATTATACCAATAAGTAATGAGAAAATACAAATATAGATTAAAGGAAATTAAAAGGAATGCGATATAACGCGCGTTTAAAAGGCGAATAGCTGACGCGAGTCTGACATATGATAGCGCAAGGAGCCTCGGTGCGACGTCCTACACACACACTCTTATGCCTACACATACACTCTCCCGCACACCGTACAAACGTTACAATATAGATATGAGCGACTTACACTTCGATGTCGCTGAATCACTGCGAGTGACTGCGTGGAGGTGGTACACAATGACGCGCAGGCACGAGATGGTATTGTTGATAGTGTAACACTCGCAGAGTGTTATCGAAGTAATACAATTGATCGGAAAATTTATTGCTAATTTAACTTCAGCGCACGTACTGCGACTATCGCCAAATAATAAGAATACCGGTATAATGAAATGAGACCAAACTACATTTAGTATAATTAAGGAAATATTAAAAGATCTTAAAATTATCGGCCCGAGACTTATATTCGCGACGCGAGCAACTTCACGGGACAGCTAACAACCCACGCGACTAAACGACGGTTACAAAGGGGTTGTACTGTATCCGCGAGATTTACGGCACGCTATGCGAAGGCTAACGGGTAGGAGCCTTTTTCCCAGTACTCGATGGTTCGGAGTTCTACTGGAGACTAAATTGGGAGAAAAGTATTTCTCGCTCTTCAACAATGGTTATAATTATTGTTGGAGAGCGGGGATGGAAAAGTGAAGAGAAAACGAAAAAGGAGACTCCGCTCCGTCAGCACCGCGTGATCGAGCCCTGAGTGGTCGAACGCAGTCAAACTCACGCCACCCCGACTCTGCACATTCCTGGTGATCGCGGAGGTCACCGCACCCTGGGAAGGCACGAGGCACGGCCGCTCTTGCGAAATTCTCGAAAGAAAATGAAAAGAACGGCTCGTGACACCCACCCCCCCTTGAGATCAGTCGACGTCCTCGTCGACAACAGGAATTAACAGAATCAGAACAATAATGGTATATATAGATGTCAGACTTACAGTTACGGCGCGTCATCTCACACACACATACTCATACCGCGGCGCCCGCACAGGTTGTGAGTGAAATGTCATCGGACGATTCTTCTTGATTTTGAGGTTATCCGTTGGTTCCTCCGGGAGCGACAAGGGATTGCTCATAGGGCCGTCCGAATCACCTTTGTCTTGAGTGAAGTCGTCTACGGGACTAGCGCTTCTTGGCGACGAAGTTGGCGCGGCGCGGGGTCGATAGGGGCCCCGTGCGCTTCTAATCCCGAGGATTGTGTTACATTGCCTTCAACAAGCTGTTTCTCGGTTCGGCGACGGACCGTAGCATAAACAGCATTATGTCGTGCCGGGGGTGGGATTTCGATTTCGGCGTCATTTACTTTAGCGGCGTCTTTCCTTGCAGCACAAACTAACGCTCTACATGCGCGCGCGAGTGAGAGCGTCAACCATCCCCGAGAGAGATAGAGTAGTATACCGAGGGCTATGCAGGCCTGACCAGCAAAGCCAGCATACGTGATGTACTGTTGATGTGCTTTCTCTCTCCGACGTTCACCGACGGCGTGAACCTCTTGCTCAATCGCGTAGAGAGACTCTCCATCGCCGTGTCTATCCCAGCTAGAGCCCTTATCACTTCGGGGTGAGAGCGACGGGCGCATCGAGGTTCCCGTAGCGTTACTCATAGCGGGAACGAGCGTGGATACATTTAACGTTACGCCTGGTTGGTAGTCGTATTGTATCGTATTCTCATACGTGCGCATACCAGCCAAAGTAATTCCATGGGTCGTTCCATAGCAGTTAGGGTCAAGTTGTAATAGACCTGCTCCCTTCAATTGCACAGATTGATGCAACGTATTCGGGCAGACAACTCGAACCGTCGTCTCTCGTGGTAGGGAATAGAGCCATCCACCCTGCGTTGGCAGATAGATCCAATGTACATCGTGTTGAGACTTTATTCGTACATCGCAAGTTCTCAGAACTTGATGCGAGGGCCTGATTAGCATTAAAAGCTCACATGTTTCGGCGATGGCGGCGTCGTACACGGGGATTCCCGCCGTGCAAATTAGTCTTCGCTCCACTTGCTTGCACGTGGCTCGGTATGCCGAATCAGCGAGGAAATACGTTCGTTGATCCGCCGAGATCGCGATGTATGGGGCGGCTGGATTGATGTAAGCCGTTCCCGTACCATTGTTGAATTGCTGCGGCACCGGCCATGATCGTATCTGATAAAAATCATATTTCATACGATCCAATAATGGTATATGAATTATTATCAGGACTTTGTCATGATGAGAAATCAAATCCGTGCGCACGATTGAGGTCAAGGACTCCGGTCGTAAATGTTCGAGTGGTATGGGGAACTCGAGTCCGTCGGATCGGAGTTGAGCTTCCTTCGCTATTGCTTTGAGCCTTTCCGTGTGTAGCATGACGGGCTCGAATTTCCCTTCTCGAGCTGCTGCAATTATTCGCAGATATTCTCGACAAGCTTCAATATACCTATCGAGTTTGGTGTCAAGCCTGCCTGCATAATTCACAAGCATGGCATGGTACTGGTGGAGCATCGATCGGTTATTGGCAGCTTGAAGGTCCTTATGCATCTCCAATACGAGGTGGAATACACGATTGACTCGTTCACTCTCGATCTGATGGTTTTTATCGAGATCTTGTAGCTTGGAAGTGGTGATATGCATCTGTTTTTCCATCAGATGGGCTAGCTCCTGATTGTTGGAATATAACTGATCGATCTGATCGGTCAAATATTTGGCGTCCTCCTCGTTGAGAGTTCCGAACATCGATCGACTGATTGAGCCAATAAAACCGAATGGAGCAGATCGTTTATGAATTGTAGAAGGACCCTTCGCCGATGCAGATTGTAATCCTGCGTCATCGGTTGCCGACCACAACTCAAACACGAGTTCTTGGGCCTGTTTTAGTCGTGTATTATGGTAGTCACGTCGCAACAACTCGTTGCATGTTGCTGGAGGACTATATTTGTTACAATCGTTATAGGTCTGTGTCAGTAATGTCCCATCCGTCGGGAAAGTACGTGCGAATCTTGCCACGTCGATGAATACAGTGACTCTCCAATCAGCCTGTTGTATTTGTAGTGGTGGTAGGCGCTCGTAGTATAAGCCGGAACAGTCTTGTATAAGTGTGACTCGGTACGTAGTATTGGATGCTGGCAGCGCCCGTACGAGTGTGCACGCCAGCGTCGCGATGACCACGCACAACATCGTGGCGTATGTCAGTGGGACCTGTAAGATGACGCCGTTACACTCGGGATCACCTTCTCACACCCTCCCGACTCACACATAATCACTCCTCACACTGCTATACTACGTGTACGCTAACTTCACCTTATCTACATGCTTACGGAATCTCTCTCCGTTTACAGTCTGGAGGATGACATTACTTTTATCCGAAATTTGTACAATTGTATAGGGGCCGTGATATCGATTGTCGAATTTTCCCTTACGCGGTTCTTTTAATACGTAAACTTCATCTCCCACTTGACCTTCAAAGGGACGGCTTTTCCTATCATAATATAGCTTTGACCGTTCCTTGGCTTGAATAATACTCTTACCGGCTAATTCACGGACTTCGCATTGTCGTTTGATGAGTTCAGTAAGGAAAGAATTGTGGGAGGGGAGCTTTTCATCCGTAGGAAATTCACTCGGTTGTCGAGCGAGCTTCCCATAAACGAGTTCGTGCGGCGTAAAATTTGTCGCCTCATGAACGCTGGTATTATAGGAAAACTCGGCAAATGGCAACAGACGGTCCCAATCATCGTATTTATTAACGTATTGTTTGATGTATTCCGTTAATACGATGTGACTACGTTCTAGAGCGCCGTTGGTCTGCGGCCGATACCCCGAGGTAGTGAGCAATCGAATTTTATAGATCTTGCAAATTTCTCTGAGAAGGTGGTTCGTAAATGACGTACCGCGATCGGAAAGAATTGCTCGGGGCGCTCCGAACTGGCTAAACAATCGTCGCACTAAAGCTTCTGCGATCGTTTGAGCTTTTAAATCCCGAACCGGTTCCGCTAGGCAATATTTTGACAAGTGGTCCTGCATAGTTAATATATGCCGGTTACCATGAGGAGACATCGGCAATGGACCAACGGTGTCCACGGATATTCTATCAAACGTGTCAGCGGGTGTGTCAGTGATAAGCATCGGCTCGCGAGTTTTTGCTCGAACGAGTTTCTGCTCCTGGCAACCCTTACAATGACGGATATAGTTTTGAACGTCGTTACGTAAGGTAGGCCAGTAGAAACGCTCGCGTATTCTACGATACGTTTTTGTTACGCCCTTGTGACCCCCGAGAAGACTGTCGTGAGCTTCATAGATTATTCCATCCTGCTCTTCGACACTCGGTATTTTGGTTTTACCATAGCAGATTACAATGGAAATTCCAGAATTTCCGAAAATTTCATGAATCATTTCCAATAACCATTCCGCCGGTAAGTCGTCGGTAGGGCCGCCATGTCGAGCAACTCGGAGAGTTTTAGTGTCTGAATTATTTAACAATCGTCTTAAATTTTCTAGACCCAGACGAATGTTTTCTAGACTCGTTTCGTCATAGTAACGACGCTTTATTATTAGGCTATAAACTTTGTATTGACCGAGCGGGGTAATGGCGATTTGACCAATATTGAAATTCTTTTCCTTTATTGATGTTGGATCAACCATGCCCAAGTCGGACAATAACTTTCCATTTGGGTCAACGAATTCCCCATCCGAGGAAATAAAATGAGCAATATTGTCTCGACAATATGTTAAGCATTCGCGCGTTCCAGTTATGAGGGATTCGTTGGAAAGTATGTTTTCTTCATTTCCCCGCGTCGCATTATTCTCGTCCATGGCCTGGGCCTTTGGGCGACGGAGAGACGTTTTGTCGTCTAGCATTACGACGGGGGTTCTCGCAGTTTCTGTTGTTGTCTCCTTCGTCAACACGCGTTGAACGCCCGTCGGAGAACCCGGCTCAAACGATTGGACCCGGGGAGACTGAGGCAAGGAGGGGAGGAAAGAGCATGATGGCCTCTCGTCCGTAGACACGGCTCCGTCGTTCTGCTCATGGGAAGATGGAAGTGCGGGACTCTCTGAACGAAGCGTCCGGGGTAGCGATGGAGCTCTACGGCGAGGGGGCGAGGAGGGGAACGCGGGTGCATCTCGCTCCACTACCGTCTCCTGTAATATAGTTGAAGCGGCCACGGGCCCCTCGGGCATCATACTATCGCATAGTATAGTATGGCCTTGCTCATTTTCATGCTTCGTTCTAATACCCGCAAGACTCGTGCGTCTCAAGAGTTCTTCTTCGGTCAGTGACTGTGATTTTTGGGTTAGCTGATCGATGCGACGAGCGAGTTCGACATCTCCCTTTTCCTCGCAAAAAGGGTCTAATTCATTAAGTAATCCCTGAGCCTCCTCGTCCACTTCGTCTCCATCGGACACGTATTCCGGTAAGAGAGTCTGTTCGAGGTCCGGGGAAGCTTCCGGATCCTTTTCAAACTTTTCCTCGAATTGCCGAAGCGACTCATGAAATTGGTTAAAAGATCGTTGCAGTTCCTGTGTCATACCCTTTTTTTGTACCTGCACCATTTCCTCCACGGGTGTGCTATCTTCGGAGTCACTCGCGGGGGGACTCACGATGACAGCCGTTTCCGCGGGGGAGGGGGTCTCGATCGGCTTCGCCGGGAAAGGTCGCTCTCTGCCCTCCTCGGGACGTCGTTTAGGCGGCCTTCCGGCCCTTCGAGGCGGAAGGAGACGGGCAGGGAGCATGCTACGATGCAAACGTTGTATCGGTCGCGCCTGTTCTTCGGAGCTAGATTCGGAGGTCTCCGCAGCGAGGGGCGTAGGGCGAGGGGCAAGCCCCGAGGCTACTCGACTACGAGTCCGAGCGGCAACGACGCTCGCGCCAAGCGCTTCGGGTACCTTCGGGTTTTTGCTCGTAGACGGAGTTCGATGCGAACGTATTGACGGACCCCGCTGAGGATCTGAATAGACTCTTGGTCTACTTGTCTCACTCTTAAGGCGTTGTATGGGCAATACTTTCGCTATTTCGTCGGCCGACTCGCTCTCGCTGGATTCCGAACTGAATGAATTGATCGGGTTTCGCGAGAGAGCATCAGCGTTGATATTCAATCGACCCGGTTTGTAGACAAATTCGTAGTCGTAATTTCGCAAAATTAGACGCCATCGTATTAACCTCTTGCCTGGATCATTCATTGAACCTATCCATTTAAGCGGCTCATGATCGCTAATTAATTTGAATTTACGACCATATAGATACGGCTGAAAATTCTCTAAAGCTTTTATCACCGCGAGACATTCTTTCTCAGTTGTGCCATAGTTAACCTCGGCCTTCAGGAGAATGCGCGAGAAATAAGCGATAGGGAGGTCCATGCCGTTATGCTCTTGTCCCAACACTGCTCCGACCGCAAAGTCAGACGCATCGGTAGTCAGAGTAAAAGGACGATTAAAATCGGGATATTGAAGAATCGGTTCTCTACACAGAGCTCTGCGTAGGCTTCGGAAACTGCGTCGCTGCTCGCCTCCCCAGGAGAAGGGTTTACCCTTCTTCAATAGTTCTGAAAGAGGTTTCGCGCGACCAGAAAAATTCGCGATGAAACGTCGATAATATCCGGCAAGTCCGAGGAACTGCCGAACATTCTTTGCCGTTTTTGGGGTCGGGAATTTCTTCACAGCCTCCAATTTTTTTGGATCGGGCCTTAGCCCATCTCGACCGATAATGTGTCCAAGATAAGCGACTTCCTTTCGGAGGAATTCACATTTATCTGGCTCAAGGACAAGATTGGCTTGTCGCAATCGTTCAAATAGCCTGCGAACCTTTTTTTCATGCTCTTCCAATGTTTTGGCAAATATTACGACATCATCAAGGTATATAAACAATTCAGTGCCTTGTAGACCTCGCAATACATTATCCATAAGTCGTTGGAAGGTCGCGGGAGCATTTTTTAATCCCTCGGGCATTCGAACGTATTCGTAATGTCCGTTGAGAGTAGAAAATGCCGTTTTCAGGCTATCCCTGGGATCCATTGGGATTTGCTGAAATCCGCTGGCAAGGTCAAAGGTCGAGAAATACCGTGCCTCACCCAATCGGTCCAATATATCCAGTATATTAGGCAATGAGTAAGCGTCGGATATGGTTTTTTCATTTAATTTGCGGAAATCGATCACCATCCTCATTCGCGGCCTACCCTGAGAGTCAGGCTTTTTCGGAACTATCCATATCGGAGAGTTATAGGGCGATTGGGAGGGAACTATGATTCCGTTCTCGAGTTTCCTTGCCACCTGCAATTGAACCTCATCCCGATGGATCGAAGGAAAACGATATTGGCGCGTATTTATTGGTAAGTCGTCAACCGTAGGTATTCGGTGGGCGACACGCGAGGTACATGGTAAGACGTCCCCCGGCAGCTTAAAGCGCATCGGATCCTCCTCAACCAAACGACACACGTGCTGTCGCTCATGCTCGTTCAGATTATCAAGACGCAATGCCTTCAATACTGCGGACACGCGATCTTCCGGTGGTTCGACGCCCCCGTCGGTTGAGTCCTCACTCTCCGATCGAGGATCACCATCTACGTTGCAATATTCGAAGGGAATAATTTCTTGTGGGGCGATCTCTATATCTACATCGCGATCGAGAGTGTTAACCGCGAGCACGTGGCAAACACCGTTTTTTTGCGAGACCAGCGCGTCACCAATAAACAAACCCTCTTCCGTATCGATGCGCGGTAGGAATCCCTCGGTCAAGTTCGTATTCGTCACCTCAATGGGCATTTGCTCTCGCATACGCGCCTTTATGGTGAAAATTCGCCTGACCGGGGAAGATACCCCACTCGTCGCACGTGAACAAGATTGATCTGACTTTAAGAAGGGTCGAGGTCGAATCGGGTCGCTGGCCATCACGAGAGCGTTATGGTGAAACGATAATTCGGCTTTTTCGCGACGCAAGAAAGGTCTTCCGATTAAACCATTACTGTCAGTTGCGAATTCTTCAACAACGTGGAAAGTATGCGGCAGGTTATTTATCGATAATGTCACAGTACCGAGTGACCATGATTTTTCACCAGATGGTCCGGTGTATTGTCGGCGCTTTGAGGCGTCGTAATTGATATCTTCGCGAAGAGCGCGTCATTTAATAAAGTTCAATCCCGATCCCGAATCGCAAAAGAAATCATCGGTTCCTGATGAGAGTTCAGGCGCGGACAGTTTTATTACCGGCGACTCGATACCATCGTCGGAATCCGAGAACGGCAAGACCTCGCATTCGGAATCCGAAGCGGTGAACTCACCTATTTCCGTTGATCCTGAAAGGTGACCGCGGGTTTTCGAGGGTCGGTACCCGTTGTTCGCGATTTTGCTTGGCCCGTCGCTTCCCGGCGACGAGCCGCTTGCGAGTTTAAATGTTCCGTGCTCGATGTATCGGGTGTACCGTTACGCGGACTCGGGGACGAACTTCGCGGATTACTCGCGGCTCGAGAGCCTGTCTCCGTCCATGGGCAGCATGCACATCCGCCATTATGGCAGCAGCAATATCTCTGTCCACAGTTAGCAATTGCCGCGGGACGAGCCGTCCATCGATTCCAAGGACAGCATGCACAGCCCGTTCCTCGCGTACAGCAATATCGTCGGTCGCATCCCTGATCACGGTCGGCGATCCGAGGGCTGGGGGATCGCGAACGTTCCCTATCTCGGGTTTTTAATATACTGGGCAATCTTAAGCCTCCGGGATCCAATGGTCTATCCCGATGACGCGATCCATCAGGGCGATCGGATTCGTCAAATCGGTCAAATCGATTCGACCGACTCGATCTCTCGACTCTATCAGATCGATCAGACCTCTCAAACTGACTCGGACTAACACTGCGGTCTCTAAACAATGAAGCTCGTGAATCCGGAGAGGGAGTACGCGACTCGACTTTACGGGGATTCGATTTTCTCGGATCAACGTTCTTGGACTCGCCCTTCGCGACTAACGCGAGGGTTTCCGCGGATGAACGCGTACGATCTTGAGACACGGCATCTCTCTCGTGGCTAAATTCCGCGAGAGTCGAAGCAATCTGAAAAGCATCCTTCAATGTTTTAGGGGCTGCTATTATCAATAACTCGCCTACTCGCGAGGGTACTGCCCTGATGAATGCATTTAATGCTGATTTACTGAGAGGATCGGTAGGTTGCGTAGGTAGATCGAAACCGTAGTCGGTCTTCCAGGCATTACGC
Organism: Ophion costatus; assembly: GCA_951751655.1. Classification (NCBI taxonomy): domain Eukaryota; kingdom Metazoa; phylum Arthropoda; class Insecta; order Hymenoptera; family Ichneumonidae; genus Ophion; species Ophion costatus. Next base: position 18,145,070 of record OX632356.1, on the reverse strand, counting down.
GCCAGGCCGATCAAACCGCGCGTACGATTGTACAAACCCTGTAACGATTCTCCCTGAGATAATCGAAGCCGAAGAAGATCCGACATATAGTCATCATACTTCCTAGGCTGTGACAATCCTTCTTTCAGAACCGTTATGAGCTCGGCAGTCGTGTTAATGACTTCACCCTGTACACAAGCCCGTGCTTCGCCGCGTAACCGGCTTAACACGGATGCGACAAACTCCGCGTCCCTTCCCTGCTCAACGAACGGTAGCGCGTTTTGAATGTTTTGGAGGAAATCTTTTAAAGGATAATTTGACCCGTCGAATTCAGGGAAATTATTCAAACGGCCCTGCAAGTTCATTCCCCCTATCATTGTGGACATCTGGTTGATAGAGGTCGCGAGCATTTGGGAAACGTTAGGATCATCAGCCGCCATTTTGAATGGAGTGAATCACACACGCGTCAGGATGAGATAAATTCGACAATCGATAGTACAGTAAATATAATTATAAAATATGAGTAGGGTAGCGACTCGCGTCAGGCACCGATTTTGAAAAGGATAGAAATATTTAAGATTCTTATAGAGAATTTAGAATTGTATTTTATGAAAATTTAGAAGGGTAGAGAGGTTATCCCACCGCTGCCACCAAAAGTTGTTACGTGCCGAAGGCACGGGGTATTTATTTCCCCACAACTCTACTCGCGAGAAGCACGAGTTAAATTATTTATGTGGGCCCTCTCTACTTTGCGTCCCATACGGGCCCGCTTATTTTGTGTCCTGAAATGGGTGAAATAGGAAAATAACGATAATACATAGATTCACCCAACCGATAATTAACGTATATTATACCAATAAGTAATGAGAAAATACAAATATAGATTAAAGGAAATTAAAAGGAATGCGATATAACGCGCGTTTAAAAGGCGAATAGCTGACGCGAGTCTGACATATGATAGCGCAAGGAGCCTCGGTGCGACGTCCTACACACACACTCTTATGCCTACACATACACTCTCCCGCACACCGTACAAACGTTACAATATAGATATGAGCGACTTACACTTCGATGTCGCTGAATCACTGCGAGTGACTGCGTGGAGGTGGTACACAATGACGCGCAGGCACGAGATGGTATTGTTGATAGTGTAACACTCGCAGAGTGTTATCGAAGTAATACAATTGATCGGAAAATTTATTGCTAATTTAACTTCAGCGCACGTACTGCGACTATCGCCAAATAATAAGAATACCGGTATAATGAAATGAGACCAAACTACATTTAGTATAATTAAGGAAATATTAAAAGATCTTAAAATTATCGGCCCGAGACTTATATTCGCGACGCGAGCAACTTCACGGGACAGCTAACAACCCACGCGACTAAACGACGGTTACAAAGGGGTTGTACTGTATCCGCGAGATTTACGGCACGCTATGCGAAGGCTAACGGGTAGGAGCCTTTTTCCCAGTACTCGATGGTTCGGAGTTCTACTGGAGACTAAATTGGGAGAAAAGTATTTCTCGCTCTTCAACAATGGTTATAATTATTGTTGGAGAGCGGGGATGGAAAAGTGAAGAGAAAACGAAAAAGGAGACTCCGCTCCGTCAGCACCGCGTGATCGAGCCCTGAGTGGTCGAACGCAGTCAAACTCACGCCACCCCGACTCTGCACATTCCTGGTGATCGCGGAGGTCACCGCACCCTGGGAAGGCACGAGGCACGGCCGCTCTTGCGAAATTCTCGAAAGAAAATGAAAAGAACGGCTCGTGACAACATCATTGAATTTTTCCAACATTACATCGTCGTTGCTGTCACTACTACTATCGTTACTATCATCGCTGATATTTAATGAAGAAGCACTATGAGTTTCCATCGTAAATGATCCCGTAGGACGAGGTGTTCCGTTTTGACAATTGTATCCTTCTTTACTGTTGTTTGATTGTCCATCGACATTTCCGGTAACGTTGCATGTTTTTATAGCACGTGATCCACTGGGAGCAGCGTTTTCTTTTTCTGCCGACTATATTCAGGATATGAGAAATGAAATTTGAATTACAAACGACAGAAAATATGTTTCGGTGGTTGTGGTTCACACGGCAAGTTCATATACGTATTAGTTACTATTTCCAACATGTTTCATTATGAATTTAATGCGTCAGTGGTCGTACTTGTGCAACTTACCCGTTTCGGCCATAGTTTCAATGGAATATGTGAGAAATATCGGAATCTCCTTTCCCATGTCGCAATTTGTTTCGATTTTAACGTCCGTGAAGTCTTTACACTGAGTTTTTTGCCATTTCCTCGTGGACTCAACTCTTGAGCCACCCCCAGAGGCACTGCACAATAAAAACGTAGATGACAAAAAATAAAAATGACAAATAATTAAGAATCCAGAAGGATAAAAAATGCAATCGTGATATTTAAATATCATTATATATAATATTTTTCTTAAAAATGAAGTTATATGTATCGGTGTTAATTTTAAAAAAATGTACGAATGACGCGCACAGCACAACATTTCATTCATTTATATTTGTTGCAAATCTCAAGCTACATCGTGTGGTGTTTTGTTGTATATATATACACCTCACAATTTTTATTTTCTCAACTTATATATTTACCAAAATTCATTTCATCTTCACATTATTAACCCTAAAACTTGTAACGTTCGGTCGATGTGTGATACGGAAATTATTATTTTATTTGAAGCAACAGTAACATGTATCATGCGTCCATACCGGTGTTGTCACCGCTGTTACGTCGCGGCCTTCAAATTATTTACTCCACCCCAAAAATAATCATTCCACACGTGCACGACTGCGGCACCCTCATTTTTCGAACAAAGTGATATTTTATAAACTTTATGGACGCGATAGTCGTAATATGCCACAAGACCCAGTATGGGAAGGCGATTTGCATCCGCTCCAACGCGCTAAATCACCGATAGTATATAATTTACGAGCGAATGAGCTTCAAGCGAGAAACTCACTTAGGAAAATTGTCGAATAGAAAAATGCAAGACCAAAGCGAACATAAACTCTCACTCCAAATCCCAAACAGACCTCCACGGAAAACTCGCCCGTGACTCCACACGGTCGTAAAACAGGCCCTCAGCGATTGCGTCTATCTCAGCCGCGACCCAATAAGAAATCCAGAATCATGCTCCCCTACTCCGCTAACCAATCACGAAAATTAACGTAACTTTTACGACCGATTATCCAATCCCTAAAAAACGCATCATACGAAATGCACTCTCTCAAAAAACTCCTCCCAAAACCGAACTCTCGCCGTTTTTGTAAGACGAAGGCGCGCCACTCTGTAATAAGTCTCCGAATTGAAAAGCCGACTTAATCAGATAATACTCTGCCCGCGTAACCGTCTAACATATTTTTTAATCAACTGTACGCGACTTACACTCCCGCTCAAAAGTTTGGATACACTCATCGATATTTCTTGCCGCACTTGAAGTTGGATAACGCTGCCAAAAAAAAGATATCCAAATTCCCAAGGCGGCGTTTGAAAAAGGGTGTATCAGGCTACAGTTTGTCGATTTAAAAAAATTTTTACGATTTTTTTTCGACCCAGTACGCCCTTTGGTACTTGACCGTTTTTAGGCCTTTTTTCGACCATCGCGAATCGGGCGCACATTTTAAGGACATTTTTTGTATTTTTTTTTACCATGAAAAACTCAAAAGGGATGATAAAAACTCCATCTTCCTCCATTTGAAAAATTTTTGCGATTTTTTTTCGAAATGTCATTTCATTTTTTGCTAAAAAAGATAGATTTTGAAAAATTCAGAATAACTCGAGAACAATAGGGTTTAAAAAAAAACATCAGGGATGAAAAAAGTTGCGTATTTTTATACTGAATCGCCTGGAATTTTTTCAGAATTTTTCTCCGAAATTTTTTTTTTTTGAGTATATTGAGAATAATTTAAGAAAAAAAATTTCGGAGAAAAATTCTGAAAAAATTCCAGGCGATTCAGTATAAAAATACGCAACTTTTTTCATCCTTGATGTTTTTTTTTAAACCCTATTGTTCTCGAGTTATTCTGAATTTTTCAAAATCTATCTTTTTTAGTAAAAAATGAAATGACATTTCGAAAAAAAATCGCAAAAATTTTTCAAATGGAGGAAGATGGAGTCTTTATCATCCCTTTTGAGTTTTTCATGGTAAAAAAAAATACAAAAAATGTCCTTAAAATGTGCGCCCGATTCGCGATGGTCGAAAAAAGGCCTAAAAACGGTCAAGTACCAAAGGGCGTACTGGGTCGAAAAAAAATCGTAAAAATTTTTTTAAATCGACAAACTGTAGCCTGATACACCCTTTTTCAAACGCCGCCTTGGGAATTTGGATATCTTTTTTTTGGCAGAGTTATCCAACTTCAAGTGCGGCAAGAAATATCGATGAGTGTATCCAAACTTTTGAGCGGGAGTGTATATTTACCCGATAGATATATACATACAAGTGTGTTAACGGGGCGTATTCACAGTCGTACCTCAAGCGATAAATTGAGCACGTCTTTATCAAGAACGTCTTAGTTGAATAAGGAATGCTCAAGATGTTATGCATTCACAGTAAAAAAATAAGATGTTTAAATTACTTATTAAACTTATGTTTAAATTACTTATTAAACTATTACTTTAATAAGTAATAGTTCTTGGCAGGGACTTAAGAACGTCTTGACCAAAAAAAAGCTTAAGCGAGCTTTCAGCCATTTCAAAAATATTTCTTTTGTATCAACCAATCACGTTTCAGCTTGAAAACCAGGCTTAAACTTGAGCTGTCAGAATCCCCTCAAATCGGTGTTTTTTATCGGGCGTATCGGGCAAACGTTTATAAACATCGCAAAATTTCCAAGAAACATTACTCGGATACTGAAAAGCGACTGTTCATAAATCTTCTAAAAAAGTACTCTCATGTGATTGAAATTAAAAAAGTGACGCCGGCACCTTAAAAAACAAAGAGGATGCGTGGAATCGGATTTACGAACAATACAATGGTTCATCGATTATCTCTGCAAAGGTATATAAATTCTTTTTTATGTATACAACTCTATTGCTATTTCTAATTGGCAAATCAATTATTATAATTGCAGAGGACGGTGAAACAACTAAAGAAAATGTGGGCGAACATGAAATGCATACAGAGAGAGAACCTCACCAAAGAAAAACAATCGAGACTGGCAACAGGCGGTGGACCTGAAATGCCACAAGTAGAAATCGATCCAGATATCGCCTTGATAACTCCACATTTGATGGCGACTGCCCCAACAATTTTTTCATCGAACCTTCCCGATGAAAGTTTAAAAGGTTTTTATTTATATTGCAGTCAATATAGGATTTTAAGCATTGAACTCATCGTAAATCATACAAAATTACAGAAAGGGAATTCGCGGAGCTGGATGATAACTGCACCATAGAATATTTGATTATGGGAGACGAGAATGTGCGAGGTGTGCGAGGAGGCGGAGAAGATGAAAAATGTGAACCGCCGGTTGATGACAATATGTCATGGACTCCAGGTGATGAGGTAGCTCCTTCGGTTTCGGACAGATCGGAATCTCTTGGCGCATCTGAAGTACCTGATACTTCACAACTCAGCCGAGGAAAGCGTTGGAGAGAAATCACACGTAAAAAATACAATAATTAATAATAGAACAATTTTACGAAATCAATGTTTGAAAAAAAATCCATACTAATATCCTTGCATACAATAACTACTTTTTATTTTTATTTAGCAATCGCATCAAAGAAAAGAGCAAAGAACACGGTTGCAGATAAGGAGAACGAGGAGAATACTTTGAAAGTGGACCGGATCCGTTGCACCTTGAAAGAGGAGAAAGAATTTAGATCGATGAAAAAAAATCATCAGCTAGAAAAACAACGGTTCGAAATTCAATATCAGCAAGAGAGGCTCGAATTATTGAAGAAAGAAGCAGAAATGTTGGGTCTGAAAATAAGAAATGAACAAGAAAAGCACGAACTAAAAAAGCAATATTGGAAACATCAATATAGAATGTAATGTCATCCGTGAAGAATAGAACTGTGATAATATTATATATTCAGTTTCCATAGTTAACTTTTAAAAGTGCCTGAAGAAAAGTTGAATTTTTATTTTTTAATTAGAGGTATATATGTGAACAGTTCTTATTTTTGTTCCTAGCAGAGCCTGACTGAAAAAAACAATGAACTTTTATTTTTAACTGTTCATGATTAAGAGAAAAGTTAGTTATGAGTTTTATTAGGTTTTGATTTTCTATTTGTTGAAGTCCATACATGAAACCTTATCTTCTGCTTATCACTCTCTCTCTCTCCGTATCTCTCCATATTTATAAAGTTTTTGAGTTTTTTTTAGTGAAGTTCCAGAAAAGTTTATTTTTGTTTTTAGTTTTATATAACTGAAAGTTGGTTTTCATTTTAAGAGATACACAGTTATCGCGAACCAGGTAGGAGATGAAAAAAGCATATCCAAAGTTTCTATTGTAGTGATTTATTGATGTTTTCTCATTATAGTTGAAAACTGTAATCCAAATAAAAGATAAAATACTCGTGTTTTCAGAAAAATATTACTTCTCTTTTATTTTGTACGTCTTTCATCCTCATTATTAAATTAATTTAAAAGACGTGCAATTAACGCTCCACGAGTTGCAAAGCCATCGCCAGCTTGAATATCTGGTGCAGGTTGAACAGGTACATCAATTTGCTCGTCAACTTCATCGTCTTCAGGTAAGGCATCGTTGTGCGTTAACGACAAGTTATGTAGCACCGCACAGGCAACTACTGTTGTCGTGGAACTATGAGCTTGGTTGTTAGTCCCCTGGACAAGCATGGGAACCGCCTTTTCCATATCCCGAAGAATCTTTCTACAACTATTCGGGTACGGATATGAATTTGATTATATCTGCAATCAAATATCATAGTTTATCAATAATGATTTGAACCCCCTCGTTTTGTTTGAAGTTAAGTTCATTTTTTCGTGATGTTCAAGTACCACAGTTTACCCCCTGTATAAATTGAAGGAAATATGAGTGTGTATTTTTTTAGAGGTTCTTAATGTTTAGTATGAACCTTGTTAACATCATATACAAAATTGCGTACAGTTTGAAATGATTCTATTACCTGATTTCTTCTTCAGTTTGAGGGTTTGCTAGAGGCGTCATTAAGAAAGTTAAACACGGATATCCTCGATCACCGACGAGCATTCCATCCAAGCGTCTCTCTCTATATTTAATATATAATAGCGAATTTCGAAAAATTCTGCTATCGTGAGCACTCCCAGGCCATTCAGAAGCAATGTCCAGAATTTCAGTTCTCGGACCAACAGCGACCTGCAAACAATGTGAATTTATTATATGTACAACAGTAATAGAGCATAGAAACGACGTAAGACTAACTTGAACATTTAAAGAAAAATATCCTCTTCTGTTCCTGTAAACCTCGTCAATATTCTGGAACCTTGCCGAAAATAGTCTAATGTGCGTGCAGTCAATGGCACCATCTATGCCTGGTAAACCGATAGCTCCCTCTCCTCTACCCAGATCCTTGAAACGTCGTCGATTTTCATTGCGGACTTCTTCGTTTTGAGGCATTTTGATATGCCTTCGCAGTAACCTCGCCAGGAGAACACTGACTCGAAAAACCACTCTGGTGATAGTGGGTTGCGATACAGTCATTGTATCTCCAAGAAGCAGCTTCAAACAAAAACCATAGATGTTATTTTTAATTTATATAAATTCAGCCAGTGAAATAGAGATTTATGAGCTTTATGATAAGTACCTGAAAACTTGCTGTAGCATAATATCGTAGGCAAATTAAAAGCTGCATCACAGGGGGAATTGGTAATCCACGATTATTGGCTCTTGCCAGTCCTTCAATTTGTGGTAGAATACCAAAGCGCACAGAATCTTTATCGAAACGATATCGTCTTTTGACCTCAAGATCGTTGTAATATTCAAATGGGTTTATTCCGTCGCGAATGTATCGTCTCTGGATACGTTCTACATTATCGTTATCATCGATATCCGGCAACTCTTCGAGGTCGTCATCTGAATCCATATTTTTTTCCAAAGAACGGTCCAAAGCATCTAAACAACGATATTCTATCGACAAATAACACAACACTTTTTTCTCAAGTCGTCTACCATGTTGACTTGGCGTCTTAACCTCACTTTCGACTCACCCTGATCTTATTTGGGTCAAATAAGTCTGCCTTATTCGACTCTGAATTGAACAAACATCAAGATTTCCTTAAGAAATGACTGTGAATTATATTCGAATAAGTTTTACTTCTTCAAGTTGTTTCTTGAACTACAGCTTAAGGCGGTGCTCAATTGCCGACTGTGCATGTAAACAGTGACTTGAGTTCGTGCTCAAAACAAAAGATCAGACTGTGAATACGGGCCAATAAACTCTATTTGTGAATTGAAAGAAACACTCACGAGGGTAAGTTTTTCGATCAAAGTATTGGGCGAACCTCAACCTCGAACCAAAACACGCACCTTAAATCGTCTAAATCCAGTTGTTATTAAATTGTGTTTGGTTCTTGCGCGAAAACCAATTAAGGGGACCCGGTGGTCTAGAGCACGGAAATTTCACCTATTTTTACGATTTTTTTTGCCATCAAAATTTTTAAAAACGATGTTTCAATTTTTCGGGCTTATTACTACGTTTATTGAGCATGCAAAAAAAATTTTTTTTCATTTTAAAAACAATATTTATTATTATAAAAATGCCGCTGAAGAAGACCCTCTCGAAAAATCGGACCCGGACGGCGTAGGTGATTTCGAGACTTCTACTCATCTGAAACACAACATTCAAGAAGAATCTTAATTAGAAAGAGTGCACTTATGGTCGGAACTAGAACAAATCGAAAAACCAAAAAATTGACAAAATGGCGCGCTTTTGAAAAAAAAGTTCGTAACATCGGGTCTTTTTTCACTAGTTTTTTAGTGTGAACAATGGGAAATTATTTCGATAAAATTATGATTCTAGTTCCGACGATAGCCATACATGTTGTGAACAACATATCCAAATTTTAAGTGATTCGATTGAATAGTATTTTTGTTTTCATCACCGCCGTGCCGAAAAAAAGTCGTTTCGAGATAAATGAGTTTAAAGTTTGAGGTACAGATATTTTCGAAAATTGAGCAAATTTTGAATACTTACAGTTAATCCGCGATTCCGGCACCATATAGGGTCCCTTCGGAACGTTCGTATTCCTCGATTTGCTCACTCCTTCCATTTTTTCGAGCTGTACGAGCCTCTTTGGAGTTGTCGGCGCTCCTACGGTTGGCGCTCGATACTCGCCGCCCTTCTCGGTCTCGCGCGAGTTGCTCCGCTTGTGGCCCGATTGTGATGCCCATGGTTTCCATTATTTTTAATAACGATGCAAATCCTTCGTTGAATATGCAAGCGAAAATATAGGTCGTAATATCGATGATTTTATTGCCGGCAAACAGATGTTTCGGCGCAAGGTGCCACACACAAGCGTTGAAACTTTCGTTATTGTTCTGCGTATTACTGCCATTACACCTTTCCAATAAATTCTCTGCTGTCAATTCTTCATAAATAGGTTTCAATATTTCTTGTGCTTCATCGTCCAGAGCAGGCGGATGCTCGTAGGTGTCTAAAGTACCTGCAGCCTCACTTTGATGCCACTTGCACCACGATTCGGAACCTGGAGGACAGTACGAGTGTTGCGGATTTTCATCTGTTGAAATTTTGTGATAATATGCGGCCCATATTTCACTTCTCATCCCTTCAGTAGAATCTGAATTACATCTAATTGCTAGACCGTAATAAGTCGACAGCTCTTGCAATAATTTATTCGTAAATTGTTGACGCTTCGGTGTTTTATCTCGCGATTTTTTAACTTTCTGCGGTCTCCTTTTTCCCTCTGCTTTTTCTGTCAATTTCTTTGCTGCTTTTTTTATTTGTGCATGTTTTTTTTCGCATCACGAGCTCGTTTGTACAAACGTTTTTTAACATGTAAAACACATTCTTTTTTGCAAACTACAAAATCATCTCCGTAAGGCTTTGTGTCCAATAAGGCTTTGAACGTTTTCGTGCCGCCGTCTCCGATATAGTTCGCGTATGTCACGTTGTATAACTCTTCCGATCTCTCGAACATTTCCACGATGCCGTCTACCTCCATTTTGCCAGCACTTCCGGGATGATTTGCGTCACAGTGATCTTCATGCTCTCGATACCACGCTTCATATTCAATCGTATCCTTTTGGCCTTTCCAATTTGAGCAGCCTTGACATATACTGCATTTGATGACAACGTCTAAAATTTTGTTATTGTATTTCCCTATTAACGAGACAATACCGAGAAGCGATGAGAATCCACGTTTCGCCCACGATCCATCACCAGACACAGAAAGTTCATCCGCGGGACGCCCTGCTTTTACATTCAACTCGACTTCTTCTTTCAATGCTTTTTTGAATACGATGTTCGCGACGGCTTGAGCTGCAATTTTTACATTGTCCACGATGCTGTAATATGTACTATTACAAATTCCTTGTCCAAGATCCATGAGAGCCCAGAAATTTTTCATGCCTTCAAATCCTACTCCAAGCATTCTCAGGGCGAGAAAAAGTCGACGGTTGATTTCAAACGCCTTATCGATTAACGGCGAAGACAAAATGAAAGTTTCTTTACACCCATACTTCACAGAGAGCTTGAATCCTAGACCACGTTGTCCGTTTTTGCTAAAAATGACTGCACCGTTACAATCTTTACACTTCAACAACTGCTGCAACGTTAAAAATATCACGCTGCATTCGATGATGCAATAATTGAAAGTAGGATTAACGTTTACTTCCAATTCGTCATTGTCTTTTAATTTTTTCGCAGACGTGCTCGTAAAATCAGTCGTATTTTCGATAGTGAATCGATTGCCCTTGAAAGATCTTTTACGCCCTATAAAAGATGGTCGTCTAGAAGAGTCACCGCCTTGCTTTCTATCCATATTTTCTGATATTTTATTTCAAACTGCTCGATGCTGCTTCGTCAAGACGAAACGTTGTACTGATCAAGTCAGGGGAAAGCCAAATGACCATTACCCTTACTAATGTTCAACAATAGGTATACATATTTCGAGGAAGGGAAGGGTATATATAGGTATACAGTATATACTATATACAGTTATATATTTTCGGAGAAGGGTCGGGACAACTGCCGCGCTCCGAGCGCTAGACCCATTAGGAGCGCGCAGACCGCTCTCTACCTGGTTAATGGGCTGTAGAAGCTATAATATTGGGAATTTCTGCATGAAAATTTCACAGTATATTCTTAAGATATTATACTTTCGAAATATCGAACAAAAAATGGATTTCTTGAAATTTCTAGACCACCGGGTCCCCTTAAGACTCACAGCGCAATCGACCTCTCTTTAAAATTCGCGCGCAAACTCGGCAACCTCGCGAGTCCATTCTAAATCTCCCACCGGGACGTAACAGTTTAATATACAATAAAACTGGTGGCAGCGGAATCAAATCAAAATAAATAATCCATCGGTTATAAAACTGGTGGCAGCGGAAAACAAAGAGACAATCCATCGGTTATAAAAGTGGTGGCATCGGAAAAAAAAGAATCATTCAATAAAGACCCCATCGGTTATAAAACTGGTGGCAGTGTAAAAACAATCTAAGAAGACACTACCAATAAACCTGGTGGCAAAAATCATACACAATTTATCGGTTATAAATTCGATCTCGATGAAATACGGATCACCAGCGCGAAAAAATTAACGTGGAAAATAAAAAGCAAAGACTCTTTTCCGTGTATAACGTACAAGTGCTCCAGACCAACGTCGCACCGAGATCAACTCGGAGAACGCAGAGCCATAAATCAACGACGGACGCGGGCCCCGAGAGAAGACCCAACCCAGCTACGCACACACGGACTGCAGGTCAAGACACCAGCCTATATCCATTACGAGGGCAACCAAACGTCACCTGACAGCCCACCAACGACAGTATTGGCGAGACCTAGCCACAAGCTCATCACCGAGTAAGTCAAACTCATAATGTCCACACCAATCCAAATGGAAACTTCAGAAGGCCATCATCCAACTCAATAGTCAAATCTACACATCACAAAACCACGAATAATTATTATCAACCACACTTACAAGGAACATCCCTCAGGTGTCCGCCTCCGATTTTGTTAAATTCATTTTGTGATAGAGCATCGAAAACTTTGAGACACGTTTTTTATATCTGCGGAAAAACGGATTTAAGGGAGGAAACCGCCCCTCAAAGAAAGGCGTGTCGAGGGGTGATTTTGCAGTTTCACCAGGAAGCAATCCACCGATCTGAATAAAACAAAAACGAAAATTCTTCTATTGAAAAGCGATGAAAAATCCACTATGAAAATGTTAAGAAGAAATTAAATTAGGCGGTAAACCACCCCTCAATTTGCCTTTTCTTCACCCCACACTTAAGAGGGTTGTATGCAAATTAATAAAACAGGTATCATTTTGAAGGGGAATTAAAATTAAAGTTGACGGGTTTTCGCGTTTTAGCGGCATATCAAATTTAAGGGGGTTAACCACCCCTAACATAAATTTATTTATCTTGGTCGTTTTTTCTTTGTTTGAAGTGTATCCGCTAATTTTAAATATTTGTATAAGCTACAATTCAATGTTTAATCATATTTCAAAATTATTACATTCGTCTTAATGTAAGTCTTAATGTAATCGCCTAACACCTAAAACGGTGTTAGGGGATGAAACCACCCCTCAACTTTTTTCCCACAAGCAGTCCACCGATCGGAATGAAACAAAATCGAAAATTCCTCTAATATTAAGCGATGAAAAATCCACTCCGAGAGTGTTGATTAGAAATATAATTAAGGGGTAAACCACCCCTCCATTTGCCCTTTTTGCACCCCACCCTTAAGAGGGTTATATGGAAATTAATAAAACAGGTATCATTTTGAAGGGGAATCAAAATTCAAGTTGACGCGTTCTTGCGTTTCAGCGGGACAGCAAATTTAAGGGGATAAACCACCTCTAACATAAATTTGTTCACCACCGTCGTGTTTTCTGTGTTTAACATGTATCTGCGGATTCAAAATATTCTCCCGCGATTTTATATTATTACGTTTTTAAATTTTTAGATTTTAAAAGGGTACCCCCACTTTCGATTTTTAAAAATCGATTTTTTTTATTACATCCTTTTGAAGTATAAGTATCTGAGAATATTTCCTGAAAATTTCAAGTCGATCCGAACAAAATTGACTGAGATATGAGCGTTGAAAGAGGAGAATCCGTTGTGTAAACGACCGGCTAGTCTGCCGTCTGGCGCGCGTTTTTCTCAAAATGGCATTTCTGAAGTCGGTGACCAAGATTACTCGAACACTAATGAACCGATCTTCTTGAAATTTTTAAGGCTTATTTAATACATAAAAATCTAATCTTTAATCATTCGATTTTTTTTTTTCGAAAAAAATGGCCGTTTTATAGCCAAAAACGGTCGTTTTTTTTTCGTTAAAATCGAACCATTAACTTTGACTGTCCGCCATTTTGTGAAAAATGAATATTTTTTAAAATCCTTCGATTAAAGACTAGTTTATACCTATATTTGACTAAATCCATCCGCATTTTTTTTTCAGATGATCCACTTCGCCGCAATGTTGGTCACCGCAAACCGTGTATATAAAAACATTATTTCATTGACGGCCATTTGCCACTAAACAATGTAATATTTTTCAATAAAAAAATTACTGAAAGTTCTTCAAGATGTGTTCTTTAAGATGGTATATTGATCGATTAAAAAAGTTTTGTAGTTTTCTTTAAAAAAATTCATGAAAAAGGCCTTTTTTGCGCTACAAGTGGGGGTAATGCCTTAAAGGTAAACTGCCCCCCCCCCTCTAATGCTTTTCGTTTGAAGTTCCGCAAAAGGTTTCACAAATTTCGTTAAAGCTGCTGTCATTTCATCGGTAATATCAATTTTATGTTTGTGTGTGCAGGCATATTCGTTTTGAGATTTAGGAGCGGTACTTTGGGAGTTAGGACGTGGGGCATTTTTACGCGCTCTAGATAACGAAGCGCAGCTCCAACTCCTGGAAATAGAGCGACGAACCTACGTCCTGCTCCCACTCTCTATTTTCGACTAATCAACCGAAGAGAGCTATATTTAATGCCTTTTCCGCCAATCCAAAAAGAATGCACCACCAAAAGTGCACTTTTCCAGAGTTTCTTTCTCCCGCCACCTCAGCATCCCAATTTTTCCTACATGCTGGAAGAAGAAAATCATCAATTAAGTGTTCCATCACCACTTCCAGAGTACAGTCTCCCGGCAACCACAATCACACAAAATTCTTTTTATGGAGTCTCAATCCGAGTCTCCGGTCAGAATCCAGCGAGCTCATACCTAGAGTTCCTTAACCGATATCCATCGCGTTCATTCCTTTCTTGTAGAGCGAACGTTGTCTTGCAACTCGAGTTTATACAAATCTTGTACTTCGAAAGTTCTGTAACAGTTACGCGATAATCTTAAGAATCTTAACATTTATATTTCGCGCAATATTTCATTGCATTTTCCATTCTCGAGCCGCGAAATCCACAAATACTAGAATCTGTGTCACCGAATATTTACTGTATCCGTCACACTCACTCACACCATCTGCGAGCGTTTTCGGGCCACCGACGAGGGCCCTTAGTTTTATGACCGTCCCACCCAAGCGACTGGGTCAACACCGAGACGCATCAATGTCAGCGAACACATTTTCACCCTTTTGTCTTCAATTTGTATCTTTAAAATAATAGGATCAACCCATACGGCGGATTCTAATAAATTACGAGTCAATCGAACACAAGTGTCACAAACATTATTTTCAACGATTGGATCACCCACGAAATTCCTTAAAATTACCCTTTCCACCAGCACGTTCCCTTTTTAACACTCATCCCGTGCTATTGCGCTAGGCGTAGGCAAAAAAGAGGGATACCACACACATATATATGCCCACGTCCCCTCAGGACGTGATATAATTTTTGGGGGCTCGTCCGGGATAATTAAAAAGGGAATGTGCGCATTAATCCAACGTCCATAAGTGTTTCGGAAATTGATATACCGGATTTGTTACCTGGTTTGGGACCTCCTAAACGATCGATCAAGAAATTAAACCCACAAAAACAATGGCGGCGTTAGAAACAAACCAGTCAATATCCTTAAAAGACGCCATCAGCTGCATCCCGGAATTCGACAAAGAAATATCGCTTTATCAGAATTCACACCAGTATGTCAAGACGCAATAGAATATGCGATAAAAATTGAACACGAAGTTAAAGCGCGCAATGAATTGCAGTCCACTCTTACTAACCACGAAAGCATCGTCCCGCCCAAATCAGTAATATGTTGTGATGTATGCACAAGAGACAATCACACTACAGAAAATTGTCAATTCGTGACCCTCACCTGCCAAAATTATAAAAATCAAGAACACAATGCCATCGAGTACCAAAGGGTCCTAAATGAACAAGACTCAGTTGTTTGCTAAATATGCAAAAAAATCGGCCATTTAGCAGATAAATGTTTTCAGTTAAAGAACAAAACGCCTAAATCCAACCGACCCATTCGGTATTGCAAAAGGATAGGACACACTATCGAAAACTGCTGTATCCGCGAATATAATAACTCGCGAAATGGTCCGAATACCGGTCGGGCAGCTGCACTGAGAGATTCCACGATCTCGAAGCGTCCGGTCACGATAATCACTCCGCCCGAATCCGTCTTACCAACACTATAAGCGCGGAAGATTTCGTTAACCTACCCTCGGTATGTATCGGAGCGCACCCACAAAAAAGAAAATAACAATGTTGTTCGACAGTGGCGCTATTCCAAACCTAATTAAAAAATAATATACAGGAAATTTCCCAGGTATCTATATATGAATTTCGAAACTTTATTCCACATCATATCTGATGAGGTTCGACTCCCTCACCGGGGTGAGGGGGTCCGAATTGTTTTTTTTTACGACAAAATCCAAGATAAATTTCAAGACGGAATGCCTTGAGTGTAAAGACAAGGCATCGCCGTTCAAACGAACAGATGAACCCGATGAAGTAATGAAAATTCCCGCGTGTTCGGAAACTTCTTTCCAAGTAAGAGTCGAAAACTGCACGTTAAAGGAAGGGTATATCCCGCCTTTCAAAAATCCGTAAGGGTCTTTACGCCGGCGACTGCCCGGTAACGAACATCGACGGAAATGCCCACTTGAAGGGTTTCAACCCCACAAATGACGCCGTATGACTGATCGCGCCGGTCATAAAACTACAGGAATTCGACATCGTGGAAAAGAAAAGCAAACAAAAACAAAATCAGATTGCACCTCAATCTGCGATTCCAAGCAAAAATCAAAACCAGATAAAAAAAGGAGAAAAAAAACCGACGAAAAACGTCGAAATAAAATTTTGTTAACGCTCCAGCGAGAGCGATGATGAAGAAAAAACAAAACAAACCCAGATTGCATGAAAATCTCCAATTCTAATTCGATTTCTCGCGATACTAATCCCAATTTCTCGCGATGCTACTCCCATTTTCTCGCGATGCTCATCCAATGTCTCGCGATGCTAATCCAATGTCTCGCGATGCTAATCCAATGTCTCACGATGCTAATCCCAATTTCTCGCGATGCTAATCTAATTTGTTGCGATGCTAATCCCAATTTCTCGCGATGCAAATCCAATTTCTCGCGATGCTGATTCAATTTCTCGCGATGCTAATCCATTTTCTCAAGAGTCTAATCCTAAATTTGGACGTGGATTGCATGAAAACTACGCCGGTCCAGAGCCCAGTGGCCAATAAAAAAAAAGAAAAAAAAACCCGACGAAAAGCGTCGAAATAAAACTTTGTTAACTCTCCAGCGAGAGCGATGATGAAGAAAAAAACAAAACAAACCCAGATTGCATGACAATCTCCAATTCTAATTTAATTTCTCAGGATGCTAATCCCAATTTCTCGCGATGCTAATCCCATTTTCTCACGATGCTAATCCAATTCCTCGCGATGCTAATCCTTATTTCTCGCGATGCTAATCCTTATTTCTCGCGATGCTAATCCAATTTCTCGCGATGCTAATCCAATTTCTCACGATGCTAATCCTTATTTCTCGCGATGCTAATCCTTATTTCTCGCGATGCTAATTCTTACTTCTCGCGATGCTAACCCTTATTTCGCGCGATGCTAATCCAATTTCTCGCGATGGTAATCCAGTTTCTCGCGACGCTAATCCATTTTTTCAAGATTCTAATCCTAATTCGGACATAGATTGCACGACGAAAGAGGGATATATTGCCTCGTTCAAATTCCGTGAAGGTGTCTATGCCGGCGACTGCCTGGTGACAACCGTCAACGAGAATGCTCATTTGAAGGTTTATAATACCACTAATGACGCCGTAAAATTAATCGTGCCGGTCGTAAGACTTCAGCCTTTCGATACGGTCGAAACCTTGTCAGCAGACGAGATCGAATCAGATTCTTCGAAAATTTCAAGTCCTTTCAATTCTTCTATTCCCAGCGTAGATTGCATGGCGACTACGTTATTTCAGGGTCCTTCCGTGGCCCATAAAAAACCCAGGTTCCTTCCGTGGCTCATAAAAAAAACCCTCGACAAACCTAGTCGAGATAAAACCTTGCCATCGCTATAACGAAAGCGATGACCAAGGAAAAACAAAACAAACCTCCAGTAGTGAGAAAAAATCTAAAGTTGTTTCAGGGTCCTTCCGTGGCTCATAGAAAACCCTCGACAACCCGAGTCGAGATAAAATCCTTTCAATTCTTCTATTCCCAGCGTAAATTGCATGACGACTACGTTGTTTTAGGGTCCTTCCGCGGCCCATAAAAAAAAAACCCTCGACAGACCTAGTCGAGATAAAACCGTGCGATCGCTATAACAAAAGCGATGACCAAGGAAAAACAAAACAAACCTCCAGTAGTGAGGGAAAATCTAAACCAAAAACATATAAAAACCGAAACAAGAGGTCAAGTAAAAAAAAAAAAAAAAATCATCGAATCAAACAAAGATAAAAACGTAAATTCAATTTTCACATATTAGACAACATCGGATAAAATGAAAAATAACTCGGAGAGTTCCCAAGTAATAAAATCTCTCCTACGATTAGAGCACCTCGCACAAGACGAATTAGAACACGTCGAAAAAAAAACTCCATCGAAAAATACTTAGACAGGTTCGACATAAAGGGTGAGCCTCTCGAAGAGACACATGTTCTTCGACACAAGAAGTCCCGCACATGTTAGGCGACCCACTAAGGGCGTCGACCCCAAACCAGCTGAGATCCCCGACTAGCACAAAGCGCCGGCTGCCATTTATTCCAGAAACTCCTCTATTCCTAATTCCGATGGTCCAACAGATTCAGACTCCAGTTCGATCGACTCAAAACTTTATGACGAAAATCCTCCAGTCGAAGAAACTAGAAGGTCAGAATTAAAAATTGCTCATTGCGTCAGAACGAAGGAACAGTTCCGATTTCGAAATGACAATCTAGTCTATTTCATAGCCAGGGAAACTCGGAGATCATTACACGGGACCTCATAAGGTCCTGGAAAAAATAGATAAGGGTAACGTAAAGATCCAGTACCAAGGCAAGCCACGAGTCGTGCATGAAAATAGATTACGATATTCGCACACCAACACTGAAGTAAAGCCTAAAAGAAAACCCAAACCAACGGGAGTCGACGACTCCGAATTTAAAAATCAGCAAGTAACCAATTAATGATAATTATTCCATTATTTCCAGATGATCGCTATCCATTTAACATGGCTCATTTATTTAATCAATCCTATCGTCAGCATGGCGGGATAGGACTGAGGATCGAGCTCGTCGAACATTCGACTTGGGCAGATGTAATTAATATCATGAAAGAAGCATTCAAGAACAATCAAATCAAAATATAAATTTGTATGGAAACTTTTCAATATGTACCGATTGAACAAGGCGATCTCATTTTCAACGAAATGGACAAGTCCCCAATCGGAGGACACAAAGGTGTCTCAAAACCCAATTTTGATCCTAATTAAATAAATAAACAAAATAATGACCTTGTTTTTCAGATGGCCGTTATCAGCCTATTCAGTAACATCTAACCATATCACCTTTGCACTTGCAACCAGAGAAACAGGTTAAATTTTTAGTTACAATATCCTCAGTGCAGAACACCCGAAATTGTTTAAATTCGAAACTCGTCGAACTAACTGTTTCATAATTCGAGAAAAAAATCCCCATCGCAAACCTACATATAATCGCTTACGTCAATTCCAAATTCATATACGTAATCATTATATTATATTAGGAAATCATCATATTACGATATGCATAGGCAACAGTGTAACATAAGGCATCAAAATTCAAAACTCGCCGAACTAACTGTTTCATAATCCGAGAAAAATGTCCAGTCGCAAACCTACATATAATTGCTTGTACCAATTCGAAATTTGTATACGTAGCCATTATATTATATTAAAAAATCATTATATCAAGATACGCCTACGAAGCAGTGAAAAAGGGGAGCGTCATATAATCCCAAATAGTTTGTTAGTAGCGATCCAAGCCTCGGACAAATTGTATACAATTTAGTGAAGAAGCCGGGTTGTATGGCGATACTTACTGGCGGAAGAGTACAGGCAATTTAATGTATAAGAATACAAGGAAATCTGGTCAGGTTAAAAGAATTTTCCGATCAATTGCCGTCACTCGTGGGAACGCAACTACTTACTTCTCGAACGAATATATTACCAAAAAGGCGAAACAACCTGCAATTCCTTACATTCCCCATATTACGCCTACGATCATGAAATCAACGACGTAGTCTACTTGGCGATACACCAACCCAATATCACCCAGCATCATGTGGGATGTATGCCAAAGAAGATTTCGACAACGTACGAGAATGTGTAATGTTTTCCGTAGAAAACCCGCTGTCCTAAACAATATGGCACGGGGCATCAGTGGTCTAAACACTGTCAATCAAGGAGAGAAGTTGTTGAATCTCTTGGATAACAACAACCTACTATATCAAGCGGACTCCACCTGAAATCGCACCTGGAAAAAAAATCCACTCAATTCGGTACAGCAAGCGCTGGTTTCATCCGAACATCACTCATCGTGCGAGCGATCAAGCTCCTCATAGATACGGTGATCCATGCAAACAGCCGACAACCTGTGTACGGCAGGTCGATTTACCTCGTCGGTGCAGTATCGGACTCGGTTACACACCTCCTGATGCACTTGCCTAAACGACGTAAGAAGAAAACGTCAACGGTGGAAACTGGTCGAGACCTCCACAAATTCATAACGGCCTCTTCAGTCGAGCCAAAGGGTCAGGCCATGAGCAACGCTCCAACACATGATCTCTACATCAAGATCTCCGATTGTTCAAGGTCCGATAAACCTCCTAAGCCACGTTCTTTTCCCTTAAGTTCACACGAGAAGACATTCAAGTATCAAAACGACCATTCTAATAATGCTCAATAACCTTCGCCTCTATCCTCATTGTTATTGTTCTTCTAACCTTATCAGGTCAGATAAATTGAAATAGGTAAATAAGTATCTATGCATAAAGAAAAGAGGGGAGAAAAGGAAAAGAAGGAGGAAGTGAAAAGGTATATATACATCATTAAAAAAAAGGAGAAAGGAAGAACCATCTTGTACGAAAATGTATTTAAATAAAAAAAAGGGAACTTTCTTCTCAGGCGATAATTAAATTCAAACGTACGTCATAAGAGTAGGATAACTATGACTCACAACGCCATATTAGACACCGATCTTCGGATATACTTAAGTCACATTGTAAGTCGATCAACGACGAAGCCAACTCATACTATTGTGCGACGGTCTTTCCGATTGCAACCTCCAATGAATCTGATCGAGCGAGACGCTCAATCCAAAAGGGGGGAGGTGTCACATCCTACGATGTACTCGCTGAACTTTCCCCTTATACAAAAAATTATTGAAACAGAGAGTTCAAGATATCAAGACAGACCAACACACTGCGACCATGCACGAAGAATGTATCGCATAACCCAGCTGAAGATCTTGGTCATACAAATTTGAAACTACACGGTCCTAGGGCCGATTTCTCCGAAAAGTCGTAAAACAACAAATACATGACTGCGAGCTAAATGACTTGAAGATAGACTCTAACGTCGTTTCGATTTTTACCCGTATGAGAACCAAGGATAGACCAAGAGCTCCGGAAAACTCCACTCGACCCGGTCATAAAACTGCCTTGATATTTCCCACGTGGACTCGCGAGCCTCGGTCAACAAGCCCTATCTCGAGCGTGCGTTCTTGCCGGGGACAAGGCCCTTTTTCCTCTCTGTATTTTTCCGCGCTCCAGATAAAGAAGCGCAGCTCCCTGGAAATAGGGCGACGAACCTACGTCTTGCTCCCAATCTCTATTTTCGACTAATCAACCGAAGAGACCTATATTTAATGCCTTTTCCACCAATCCATAAAGAATGCACCACCAAAAGTGCACTTTTCCAGAGTTTCTTTCTCTCTCCACCTCAGCATCCCAATTTTTCCTACATGCTGGAAGACGAAAATCATCATGTAAGTGTTCGATCACCACTCGTAGAGTACAGTCTCCCGGCAACCACGATCACACAAAGTTCTTTTTATCGAGTCTCAATCCGAGTCTCCGGTCAGAATCCAGCGAGCTTATACCTAGAGTTCCTTAACCGATATCCATCGCGTTGAATATTCATTCCTTTCTTGTAGAGCGTACGTTGTCTTGCAACTCGACTTTATACAAATCTTGTACTTCGAAAGTTCTGTAACAGTTACGCGATAATCTTAAGAATCTTAACATTCGTATTTCGCGCAATATTTCATTGCATTTTCCATTCTCGAGCCGCGAAATCCACGAATACTAGAATCTGTGTCACCGAACATTTGCTGTATCCGTCACACTCACTCACACCATCTGCGAGCGTTTTCGGGCCACCGACGAAGGGCCTTTAGTGTTACGACCGTACCCGACACCCAAGCGACTGGGTCAACACCGAGACGCATCAATGTAAGCGAACACATTTTCACCCTTTTGTCTTCAATTTGTATCTTTAAATTAATAGGATCAACCCATACGGCTGATTCTAATAAATTACGAGTCAATCGAACACAAGCGTCACAACCATTATTTTGAACGATTAGATCACCCACGAAATTCCTTAAAATGACACTTTCCACCAGCACGTCCCCTTTTTAACCCTCCTCTCATGCGATTGCGCTAACCGTAGGCAAGAAAAAGGGATATCACACACATATATATGCCCACGTCCCCTCAGGACGTGACAAGGTATTGACAGTAGGTTAACGAACATGTTTTTAACACATTTTGACATATTTCATGTGGGAATTATATCAGCTGATTCAATTAAGAGTACTTGTAAAACGTATCGCAGTCATATACCATCGAATCATTTTGATGTGACATATACTTTTTTTCATACGATTACAGACGATAACATACGATAAACAATCATGGCTCATAATTCCTGCAATAATCATAGTCTTTCAAAAAATGCTTTAAACACAACGACTTTTTGCACCATGCACATCTGATAATGGCCAAATTATCGTGACCGGGTATTTCACAATGTGTGTTGGATTCACCAAAACCAAAACCAAAACCAAAGTAACAGGATTTTCAAAATCTTCAGGTTTTTTAGATATATAATTACTTTTATACCATGAATATTTTTAAAAAATGAGAATACCGCGGTGAAAAGAGTTGATTATGTGTAAGTAATTGCAGTTTAATTATATTGGTCGACAAAAAAGGTGTTGACGCAAAAATTTGAAAAATGTTTTTCTTACGTATTGACGCAATATGACATCGAGCTATGTCGAGAATATTCTAGAATGTTTTCTACTCTTCCGCGTGACAGGGTATAAAGGACGAGCGGGCGTTCTAGTGGACAGAAATGGCTTCGATCTCGCAGGAGCAACTTCGAACGATCATATTTTACGAGTGGCGGGGCGGCACGAACGCAAGCACAATTGCTAAAAATATTCAGGATGCATTCAGCGAGAACTCAGTTTCTCATCGAACAGTCCAGCGTTGGTTCAATCGTTTTAAATCTGGAGACACAAGCCTTGAAGATAAGGAACGTTCCAGACGACCGTCGACCATCCATGAAGATGCATTACTCCGCTGCATCAAAGAAAAACCGGAAGCAAGTGCGCACGAGCTAGCAAGAGAACTTGGCTGCACCCAACCGTCAATAGTAAATCACTTACACAACTTGGGATACAGGAAGGATCTAGCTCAATGGATACCACACCGTTTCACCGACGCCAATAAGACCTGCCGCGTGACCATCTGCCAGTCTCTCCTGCTTCGCCATCATCGCAAGGAGTTTTTAGAAGATCTTGTGACGGGAGATGAAAGCTGGGTCTTATATGATAATAGAACGCGTCTAGCCTACTGGCTTCCTATCGGAGAAAAACCGCCACACCAACCGAAACCTGAGCGTCACTCATAAAAGATTTTGTTGTGCTGTTTCTGGGACACAAAGGAAATGCTGTTTCACAATTTTCTCCCTGCAGGCAAGACGATCTCCTCTACACGATACATCGAGAATCTTAAGGAATTGGCAAAAGCTACAAGAGAAAATCGGCCAAGACGCGCGACTGTGCACCTTCTCGACGACAACGCGAGACCCCATGATGCAATGGAAACCCACAAAACAATAACTGAGCTTCTCTGGAATACCGTTCCTCATCCACCATACTCTCTCCACATCGCGCCATCTGACTATCATTTGTTCCGACAATTGAAGGCATATTTGAGGAACAAAACTTTCAAAAACGTCGACGATCTCAGAAGGAATGTTTCAAATTTCTTTGAGTCCCAGCCGCCGCAGTTTTAGGCAAAGGGAATAAATGAGTTGCCAACTAGATGGTCAAAGGTCATAGGAACCGATGGCGAATATATTGTTGATTAGAAATGTTTTGTATAAGATATATAAATAAATACATTATTTTGAAATTATTGCGACAAAACTTTTTTATCAACCCAATATTATTCCTCGAGTGCAAATTCATATCAGATTTAAATAATATTACAATGTCTGAAAAATGTCGGACGAAAATTTTCCACACTCTGAATCCAAATATATCGAGCGGCTGAATCTTTCCAGCTGTACCTTTTGGAATAATCATTGGGATTATCTTCTTATCACGAGGTGTCACTTCATGAACAGCCTTAGGGTAGTGTCCACTCCAGGAGTCTATCAATAATACGCTATGTCTCCCGACATTAGGAAAGAAGACCTTTTCCAACCAAGTTTTGAAATGCTCTATTAACATAAAACACATTCAATATTTAAAAAAATACTAATGTTGACATCAATTACATATCATATTTTAAAAAAAAATCATTCTTTATAACAGGTGAGCATACGTACCAGAAGTAAGTTTTCCAGATTTAGATGCTAATACAACGACGTTTTCTGCTTGAAATAGCGCTTTCTCTGCTCGTGGTCCGAATTCACTCTTCGTCTCCTTTAAAACGATGAAAAGTGGGGAAAGTAATTTCCCCTCAGACAGTGCAGCCAGATCGCGCGCGAAAGTTACCCTCTCTCTAGTCCCTCGTGCGCCCATCACACAATCATAGTAGCGCGTGTCCGTGAGCGAGCGACGCTCGGACATCTTCGGAAAGAGCCGAGTGCCGTCGAACTGTCCCGACCGCGCCTTCGGCAGCTACATCAACACATAGACACACTGAGCACGTTCATGTGCGGCCAAGCCGTACGAAGGCTTCGAGGGAAAAAGCAATCTGAGCACGGCCCACGCGTGACGTCACGCGACGGCACGGGCGAGGTTTTTAGATGATTTCAATGCTTATTTAGCTCTTGATTCTCTGCGTTATTAATGTATACAAAAAAATGTATCGCGCACTCTGAACGCTTATTTTTTTAGTTTATACGTTAATTTAAATATAATAATAAATCTAAATTACAACTTATTTATCTCCTAAAAAATTGTTTACGCTTTACTCACACCCGTCCTTATGCCAAATAAATTATAATTCAGAAAAGTAAGTGAAAAAATATTTATATTCGTATTATTATATTAATTCTCATACTTTCATCAAGCGATAAAGTATTATCTCCAAAAACAAGTCAATCATCAATCCGGCCGCCAATCGTAAGTGCCAGAAAATGCATCTTTAACACAAGCGATAGGATGGTCCCGTTGGTACCGTTCCTGGCTTCGGTCCGTAGGGGCGCAGGATCGTTCCTCACGCTTAGCGCTTTTTTTTTAAATCATGGTTACTATTAAGGATGTTGAGACCCTATAAAACATGTTAATGTTAATTGTTCAATAAATAGCTTCTTAATCGTCATGAAATTTTTATACGACCTCCTGAATACTTCTTGTAAAAACATACAAAATTTTCAGAATTCTATCATCATTACTTCAACCTCGTTAAGGGTTGAAATAAAAAATGATGAGAAAATTCTGAAAATTTGGTATGTTTTTGTATGAAGTATTTAAGAGGTTGTGTTAAAATTTCACGACGATTAGGAAGCTCGTTATTAAAAAATCAACATTATGTTAAGAACAATTTTTAAAAGAAATAAAAAAAATGTATCAATAAACTTCGTTTTGTTTCCGTTGCTTTCAGTATATTGTAGATATTACAAAATTGAGAGGTCAAAAGAAAAACTTATTGCAAAGTTACATCAGTTTCCATAAGACAGCATTTAATTTATGAATGTTAATTGTTCAATAACGAGCTTCCTAATTGTCGTGAAATTTTTACACGACCTCTGAAATACTTCATACAAAAACATACCAAATTTTCAGAATTTTATCATCATTTGCGATTTGGGACCCAACATCCTTAATTCTTATTTGATTGGTTATTTTTATTAGTTATCATATTTATTTTAATTAGTTATCTTTTGGTACCGAAAAATTTATCGCGCACTCTGACCGCTTATTTTATTAGTTTTTACGTTAATTTAAATATAATAAATCTAAAATACAACTTATTTATCTTCTAGCAAAATGTTTGCGCTTTACTCACACCCGACCCTATGCCAAATAAATTGTAATTCATAAAAGTAAGCGGAAATATATTTATCTTCGTATTATTATATTCATTCTCATATACTTTCATCAAGCGATAAAGTATTATCCCCAAAAACAATCATCCATCCGACCGCGAATCGTCAGTACCAGAAAGTGAACATACATTGACACAAAAAATTAAAGGAGCAAGAAAAGTTGAACTTTGTCAAAAGTGGTCGTACAAAAAAAAAGGATTTTAAAGCTTCAAGTTTCTAGTTTTAGATCCGACAATGATTTTTTTTTTTGAGAATCACTGATTGCGCGGTCGGAAGAAATATCACGGCAAAAAAAATTTTGCAAATTTTTACGTTTTTCAAAGTTCTGCACGTGTTTTGGAGATCTTTTTCTGACTTGACCAATATCAAGGTCATTGAGCCCATTCAATTCACTTCAATTTGCTTTTTTTTCTCCGTACGACCATTTTTTGCTGAGATATCTCAGGAACTAATGGTCGTACGGGAATTCGATCGGTAGTTTTGGAAACGTGAATACTCTACAAGCTCCGATTATTATTGTGGTGAAACTTTTATTTTTTATTTTTGCCATTAGTTTTAGAAAAGTACAAAAAAACGATGTCTTCTTGGTTTTTATGAAATCCACCGCTACTTTGCAAATATTGCGATAAAGACTAATGTTTATGGACGGTCATTCAGCTCAATATGTCCCCAAGAGCCATTCAAAATTCCAAGTTGATCCGATTATCGGTCTTTCTTGCCCGATTAACCAAAATTTGAAAAAAAATTAAAGGAGCAAGTTTCCTCCTTTTCAGACATCATTTCATGCTTACTAAGAGGAAAAAAAACTTTTCATTACTTTTCGTACAATTGGGTATTGAGTACGCATTGAATGTTGGAAAAAAACCGTGAAAATCATATTGACTAAAAATTTTCGAAAAAAAAAATTTTTCATAAAAAAAATATTGAAAATTTTTTTTTTTATAAAAAAATCAGTTTCGAATTTTTTTTTTTAATGTTGAAATTTTTTTTTAAATCAACATTGTACCGCCAGCATCAGAATTACCCAAAGCATACCACGGGGAGGTACGCTTTGGGTAATTCTACGTACACTTTGGGTAATGCTAATGCTGGCGGTACAATGTTGAATCGAAAAAAAATGTCAAAATTAAAAAAATAAAAAAAATCGAAATAGATTTTTTTATAAACAAAAAAATTTCAACATTTTTGTTATTAAAAAAAAAAAAATCGAAAATTTTTAGTCAATATGATTTTCAGGGTTCTTTTCCAACATTTAATGCGTACTCAATACCCAATTGTACGAAAAGTAGTGAAAAGTTGTTTTTCCTCTTAATAATCATGAAATGATTTCTGAGAAGGAGGAAACTTGTTCCTTTAATTTTTTTTTCATATTTTGGTCAATCGGGCAAGAAAGACCGATGAACGGATCAATTTGGAATTTTGCATATCTCTTGGGGACATATTGAGCCGAATGACCGTCCATAAGCAATAGTGTTTATCGCAATATTTGCAAAGTAGCGGTGGATTTTATAAAAAACAAGAAAATATCGATTTTTTGTACTTTTTTAAAACTGATGGCAAAAATAATTTTTTTTAAACCTACAATAATAATCAGAGCTTGTAGAGTATGCATTCACGTTTCCAAAATTGTCGGTCGAATTCCCGTACGACCATTAGTTCCCGAGATATCGATGACTGAAGACAAAAGGACGTTTTTTCATTCAGAGGCCGACGAGGAGGCCGATATCAGCGAAAAATGGTCGTAAGGAGATAAAAAAAGAAGCAAATTGAACTGAATTGAATGGGCTCAATGACCTTGATATTGGTCAAGTCCGAAAAAAAACTCCAAAACACGTGCAGAACTTTGAAAAACGTAAAAATTTGCAACATTTTTTTTGCCGTGATATTTCTTCCTGCCGCGCAATCAGTGATTCTCAAAAAAAAATCATTGTCGGAACTAAAACTAGAAACTTGAAGCTTTAACATCCTTTTTTTTGTACGAACACTTTTGACGAAGTTCAACGTTTTTTGCTCCTTTAATTTTTTGTGTCAATGTATGTTCACTTTCTGGTACTTACGATTCGCGGTCGGATGGATGGTTGTTTTTGGGGTAATACTTTTTTGCTTGATGAAAATATATGAGAATGAATATAATAATACGAAGATAAATATATTTCCGCTTACTTTTATGAATTACATTGTATTTGGCATAGGGTCGGGTGTGAGTAAGGCGCAAACATTTTGCTAGAAGATAGATAAGTTGTATTTTAGATTTATTATATTTAAATTAACGTAAAAACTAATAAATTAAGCGGTCAGAGTGCGCGATAAATTTTTCGGTACTAAAAGATAACTAATTAAAATAAATATGATAACTAATAAAAATAACTAATCAAATAAAAATTAATATTAACCATGATTTAAAAAAAAAGCGCTGAGCGTGAGGAACGATCCTGCGCCCCTACGGACCGAAGCCAGGAACGCTACCAACGGGACCATCTTATCACTTATGTTAAAGATGCACTTTCTGGCAGTTACGATTGGCGGCCCGATTGATGATTGACTTGTTTTTGGAGATAATACTTTATCGCTTGATGAAAGTATGAGAATTAATATAATAATACGAATATGAATATATTTTCACTTACTTTTCTGAATTATAATTTATTTGGCATAAGGACGGGTGTGAGTAAAGCGTAAACAATTTTTTAGAAGATAAATAAGTTGTAATTTAGATTTATTATTATATTTAAATTAACGTATAAACTAAAAAAATAAGCGTTCAGAGTGCGCGATACATTTTTTTGTAAACATTAATAGCGCAGAGAATCAAGAGCTAAATAAGCATTGAAATCATCTAAAAGCCTCGCGCGTGCCGTCGCGTGACGTCACGCGCGGACCGTGCTCAGATTGCTTTTTCCCTCGAAGCCTTCGTTCGGCTTGGCCGCACATGAACGTGCTCAGCGTGTCTATGTGTTGGTGTAGCTGCCGAAGGCGCGGTCGGGACAGTTCGACGGCACTCGGCTTTTTCCGAAGATGTCCGAGCGTCGCTCGCTCACGGACACGCGCTACTATGATTGTGTGATGGGCGCGCGAGGGACTAGAGAGAGGGTAACTTTCGCGCGCGATCTGGCTGCACTGCCCTCAGAGCTTATAGTAGGCTGAATCGTATAGCTGTGAGTTATTAAAGAAACTGACTGTACAACGCATTCAACTTTCTTTTCTCCTTCCGTTGCAGGAGTTCGCGCCGAATGAATTTCCACATGAAATCCGCTTTGATCCGTATTATACACATTTTCCATTCCATACTTTTTTATCAGTGGTGCAACATCGGCGACAAATTTTTCTGCATTTTTCCGTAGTTCTTTGTCTCCCGTAGTTTTGCGCGTTACAAATTTATTGATTTTTCTGGATACACTGCAATGCTGTTTTTTTAAATTCTATAGCCAATTATGAGAGGTCTTAAATTGCACATAATTGAAACGTATCTCCTTTTGGGCTTGTAGCGCCGACTTCTGAAGATCAAATCATGTATAATGACACCAGCATCTAGAGCAGTTTTCATATTCTTCAATGTAAGTAGTATAGATATGAGAGTTCTAACGCTGGTCCTCTGAGGGGGGTGTGGGCCAGGTGCTGCACGCGGGGTGGGGGATGACGTCACGCGCGGGAGGGGGAATCGTTGGCGCTGGAGGGGCGGGGGGGGGGGGGTATCGATTGATTATTGATTGGAGAGGGATATCGATTCATTATTGATAGGTTATTTAGTTTTTCTCGTTTTAATTGTATTTTTAATTTTATTATTATTTGATTTATTTTTACGTTATATATTTGTGTGAGCGCTGTATAGCAGGTACGAATATCCGCACAAAGAGGAGAGGCAGAGAATACGGCTTCTCCATTGCGAGTCACTACGCGGGCATGGGCGGCACGCGGGGAGCAGTGGGTTCAAGTTGGTTGACCCCTGTCGCTGAGAGATACGAAGCGATCGGATTACACGTATGCATGAGAGAGATTGAGAATGAGCTATCGGATCGCATGCATGTGAGATAGAGCGATTCTTCTGCATACATAAAGACATGTACATTTAACTTTCGCCATTCGACGATTAAAACGGTTGGGGTTGTTTCGGTGAAATCCCATCCATCCCAACATCCTCAAATATCTATTGAATGCCTTCGAACATCGATTGAACGCCTTCGAATATTTCACGAATGACTTCGAACGTCTCACGAACGTTTTCAAAATGTTTCTTGAACGTCTCTCGAACTGTGCACCAGCATCTCCGGAAGTTTCACCAATATAATGTAATATTTTATGCTGGAGATGTGAAAATAATTCGAAAGTTTTAGAACAGATTCTGCACATTGGTAGAAACCATTATACCAACATATATACGTAAAAGGCATTGTAAAATGTCGATTCAGCATCATGTGTCATCTCAAGGCCAAAATGCCTAGCACACTCGCGAAAGAATAAAATTAAGCGAACGATATTGCGAGCGCTTCGTGGATCCTGTCGAAGAAGTTGATTTCAGCAAAATCGTAAAGTCTGTAGAAAAATATAACGACAAAATGCACACGGTACCAAGGATGCAGTCGTTATAGAAATGGAATATAAATCGTGATTGCGAGGTAGACACTTTCAGTCAATGTTTGAATATCCGAGATTGCAGAGTGCCTCGCGAAGAGACATAGCGGACAACATTGAAAAAAATCTTTGCGAGCAAGGAGCTCAAATCAGTACGGTAGAAGAGCATATTGTGTGGGAACAACGATGTGACGAGTATATTGAGTCGTTAGAAGAACAAAGTCGAATTAAACGACCACGATTATCGATCGGAAATCGTCAATCGATAGTGACTCTAATTGCACGACTTGAAGGCTCAAGAATTCGGTGCGTCAGCATTTCATACACACGGGTGCTGGACATGACAATCATGGATTTATATAGCACGAAATTGATACGGCATTCGAGAGTCGTATCTTGACTGGTGTAGTGATAAATCGCGATCAAATCGAACCTGAACAATTCCTCAAAGACGCTAGTGATATCGTACTTTCACGCGTGCAAACCATTATCGACAATTACGGTAGTGTGAAAATTAATACCGTTTTTAACGGCGAATTTGTGGCGGGTGACAAGCGTGCAAATAAAAGCATTAATACGAAAAACTATGAACTTTTTAAGACGTCTGATTTACGCAAGTGGTACGATCAAAGAGTAATTGAGCCCATTTCAACATCACTCGAAGAGTTTCAGGAACGCGACAGCGGGTGGGTATTGTCGCGAATATATAACTTGACTATAAATATAAATAAATATAACCCGATGCGCGCGGGATGCCACATACTTTTATCGCGGTCGGTAATGCTGAAAAGAGCGGTTGTTAATGTGAAATCATGCGATCAAGCGTGTTTCGCATGGTCAGTAGTAGCTGCTCTTCACGCAGCCGAACGTGACAGTACGCGTGAATCTTCATACCCACACTACTCGGCAGTGCTAAATCTTCAAGACATTGAGTTTCCAGTGACTCTGAATCAAATAAAAATTTTTTTTATTCATAATGACATTTCAATCAATCTATATACCATTGAGAACGATAGTACTCTTTCAATTCGCGTGAGTGAGCGAAAAAGAGAAAAGCACTTCAATTTGCTCTACGTGGAAGATCCGCAGCAAAACATCGTTGGACATTTCGCGTGGATCAAGAATTTATCACGGCTCGTCAGCTCACAGTTGAATAAGCAAACTGGACAGAAATATATCTGTGATAGGTACGTAGATTTGATCTAATTTAATACATCAAAGCAATTGCATCGAAACTGAAGTTAGTTTTGTTTTCGCAGATGTCTACACTACTTTCATTCGGAGCAAAAAATGCAAGCGCATGCTGTGGACTGTGGCCAGATTAATGACTGTGCTGTCCGTCTACCGAACGATGCCAACAAGTGGCTCACGTTGAGAAACTTCAATCATAAGCAGCGACTTCCATTCGTAATATACGCCAATCTTGAGTGCGTTCTTGCGAAAATGGATGAACGAAACATGTACCAACACCACGAGGTTTCTAGTATCGCATACTATGTACTGAGACGTACAGGTCCGTCTCATGAATATGAATTCAAGAAATATGGCCACTAAATCAAAAAGGCAACCGACTTCGGGAAACGAAGTAGGAGAGGGGGAATTAACAGACCAACATAAAAACAAGGTCAATGAGGTCGGACATACAGAGAAGGAAAGTTATAACCGGGGAAGGGAACAACGGAAAGAAAACAAAGGAAACCACAAAAACAAACTAAAGGCAAAATTGATTCAACAATAACAAAGGGCAAAGGAAGGGGAAAGTAAAGGCGGCACAACAAAGTGAAAAGGTAGACACGGAAAGAAAACGAAGAAAACCACAAAAACAGACGAGTAAAATTTATTTAATCAAGAAAGAAAAAGTTAATAATAAAGGGGATAATGGCTAATAAGTAAGGGAAGGGGAATGAGAAAGCGGTAAAATATTAGTATATAAGGATAGGAATTTTTGAGGAAAAGTCGTCTGCTGCTTCTTTCATCCTTCGTGGATCGACTAGTACTGCTTGGCAAAGTACATCCCTAGTGGACAGGAAACGCTGAGAACACGGAACATTGAGAAACAAGGGAAATAAGGAGTCGCACCTGGAAGAGTCTGATCTTTTCTTTTTTGTAAGATTAACAAGTACTGCTGGGCCAATTACATCCCTAGTGGATCGGAAACGACGAGAACACGGAACGTTAAGAAACAAAGAAGAGGAGGGATTGGAATCTTTCGTTTCTTAGTCTCAAAATAAGAAAAATCACAGAATAATAAAAAGAGAGATAAGAAAAATCAATAAATAAAGCGCATAAGTGAGTTATTGCAAATTAAATAGGAAAGTGAGATTAGGAGGGCATAGAGTGAGAGAAGGTAGCATACGCAAATATAAGCATATCGAGATTGGGATAATGCGAGAAATATTAGATTAGGAAACAAGAAAGTGCGAAAAGAGATTTAAATATTATAAGCGATAGTCACACAAAACACACACTCACACGAAAACACACCGTTATTGTCGGCCAAATGGTATCAGGCACACATAAAGAACAAGGAGGTATCCCGAAATCACGAGCGTAACGAAATCTATTAGAAAAAAGGGTCGTCGAGCGCCCAATACGAATCGTGAGGATCGAGCGTCGTCGACCGGCACGTGGCGACCTCCCCCGCCAAATTAGAAATATCGGTAATCGATTATCGACGCGGGGTAATCAATCGAGCGTCGCGATCTATAGCGCCGCGAGGGCGAGCGCGCCGCAACTCACGGGCGCCCTGAACATAGCCGGGAGAGAGAGAGAGGGAAGCGCCGCGTGGACCGGTATCGAGCGTCGCGCCGCAAGCGAGAGCGCGTCGCGACTCCGGTGCAAGGACTAGGGAAGAGGGGGTAACCACGATCGATCGGTGACAAGCGATCGCGCTGGATCCTACTTACCACGCGAGAATGTGATATTTTACCGACCGAGATATATATTGCGTAAAACACCGGAACAACACAAACAACACACTACACTTCTATATAACGTCTTTTTTACATTATATCGAGCCAAAAATTAATGAATAAATTAATTTTATTATAAAATACCAAAAATACCTGAGTCTCAATTAATTTCTTCCCTGTTCGAGTCTCGAACC
This sequence comes from Ophion costatus, assembly GCA_951751655.1. Lineage (NCBI taxonomy): Eukaryota > Metazoa > Arthropoda > Insecta > Hymenoptera > Ichneumonidae > Ophion > Ophion costatus. Next base: position 18,111,299 of record OX632356.1, on the reverse strand, counting down.
TTTAAATTTATGTGTGACGAATATTCGACACGTTACAGTACATTGTTCATACGATCAATCATTATGCAGATATGATTCGCACCGTAGTAGCGATTGCATCGCATGGTTCGTTGAAGAACTAAAAAGTGCAGCTTTGCATGTGAAATATATTGTATCTTCAAATATCCCCATGGTACAGTTAACATCCGACGAGGAGCTTACATTTCGAACCGCGATTAAGTGTCACATATGTAAAAAAGATTTTGTACAAACCGATATACGAGTTCGCGATCATTGTCATTTGACTGGGCGTTAGAGACGCCCCTTTCGAATTGCAATCTAAACTTTAAACAATCTTCTTTCATTCCAGTAGTTTTTCACAATTTGTCTGGTTATGATGCACATTTTATAATTAAGGAAGTAGCCACCGCGTTCGAAGGGAAAACTTACGTGCTTCCAATAACAAAAGAAAAATATATTTCGTTTACGAAAACTGTCCAAACTACCACCGAAGAAACAAAAAACCAAATTAAATTACGTTTCATCGATTCATATAAATTTTTGACCACAAGTCTTGAGAAATTGGCATCATTTTAACGACGGACAAACCGAAAATTTTTCGCTCGCAATTTGATGGCCTACCGATGCATGACTTTACATTACTAACACGAAAAGGTGTCTTCCTGTACGAATACGTTGACCATGTCAGCAGATTGGAAAACACGCCTTTGCCGCCGTGCGACTCATTTTGCACTTCTCTGACCGGGGAAACGATCAGCGCGTGCGAGTACACTCACGCTGAGAGTGTTTGGCAGCGGTTTTTCATTTAAACGCTTGGTGAATATAGCGATTTGTATTTGAAGACGGATGTCTTGTTATTAGCAGATATTTTTGAAAATTTTCGTGATGCGTGTATTGAAAGTTATGGGCTCGATCCGGCATATTATTACACTCTTCCCGGATATACTTGGGACGCCATGTTGAAATATACGCACATTACGTTTGAATTATTAACTGACATCGACATGATTTTATTCATCTAGCGAGGTATACGCGGAGATTCAAGCCAATGTTCAAACAGATATGCACATGCTAATAACAAGCACATGCAATCGTACGATCCATTGAAATCATCATCATACGTGATGTACTTCGATGTGGACAACTTGTATGGATGGGCAATGTGCCAACCTTTGCCTTATGCTCATTTTCAATGGATCAACGATACGTCGAATTTTGACGTATTATCCATAGCGCTAGATTCGGCTGTAGGCTACGTTCTCGAAGTCGATCTCGAATATCTGCAACGTTTGCATAATTCGCACACTGACCTTCCATTCTGTCCGACACGCGACAAACCACCTGGCAAGCGCGAAGAGAAATTGCTCGCAACCGTATGTAATAAGAAGCGTTACGTGATACATTATCGTAATTTGCAGCAGTGTTTGCGTCAATGACTTCAAGTAACGAAAATACACAGAATTTTGAAATTCACTCAATCCCCCTGGGTGCGTTCATACATGGAATTGAATACGCAGTTTCGCACACGTGCTACAAATGATCTCGAGAAACATTTGTATAAATTAATGAATAATGCAGTATTCGGCAAAACGATGGGAAACGTGCGAAACCGGGTAGATGTGAAGCTTGTAACAAAGTGGGAGGGACGATTTGGGGCAGAGGCAATGATCGCTAAACCAAATTTTCACAGTCGAAGTGTCTTTTCGGAAAATCTTATTGCGATCGAAATGCGAAATCTGGAGGTAAAATTTAACAAGCCGATTTATGTGGGTATGTGTATACTCGACATATCGAAAACATGTTTATATGACTTTCACCACGAATTCATGATTCCGCTGTATCAGCAAAACTGCAAGATCACGTATACCGACACCGATGGTCTCATATACCACATCGAGTCTGATGACGTTTACAATGATATGAAGCGTAACATTGACAAATTTGATACGAGCGATTACCTGATGGAAAACGTGTACGGTTTACCATTAGTCAACAAGAAAGTGCCCGGTCTCATGAAAGATGAAAATAATGGTTTGGTAATGGCGGAATTTGTGGGATTGAGAGCAAAAATGTACGCTTTGCGAGTCGATGGTAAAAAAGACACGAAAAAGGTGAAAGGTGTGAAATGTAATGTCGTCGCGCGAACACTAAGTTTTAATGACTACACTCGCTGCTTACAGGAAGAAATTGAAATGACTCGTCAGCAGTCCTGCATAAGATCGAAGCTTCACGAAGTTTACACTCTTTCAGAGTCGAAAATTGCTCTAAGTCCATACAATGACAAGCGGTATATCGTGCCGAAAAGTACGGACACCTTACCATGGGGTCATTATAAAATAGCATTGTAAATGTTGACTGCATTGCATATATTGTTATTAAATAAAAATGGAACGGTATCATGAATGTAGTTGTAAATTTGATATATTGAAACGATTCGCGATTTTAGCGAAAGCTTTCCTTTCGTTTTCGGGGATTCGTTCACACGGATGTCCGGGAAAACGAGGGTACGCGGCGAATAGATTGCCGTCGGAAATTTTGGGGTTCCCGTAGCCTCCTGGAGGGCGATGTACGAGTTCTGTGCCAGGAATGATGGGATGGATTTAAGGTGTTTTTTGAAGATGCCTCAGTGGTTTTGAGGGTCTCAGAGACGCCTATTATAATAATATTATTATTAATATTATTATTATGTTTAATAATAATATTATTATAATCCGTCATCATTCGTCATGCGAGTTGATTTCGGGTTGTATAACCAATGAAAATTGTTAGTGTGTTAATTCCGTGAGTTTACTGATATTAATCGGGTATAGCGACGTTTACGAGGATTTGGAAAGGTCGGCGAGAAAAGCTGCCTTGGTAGGAGTGACGAGAATAAGATGAGTCATGCGAGGTGTTGCGCGCACGCAGTTCCACGGGCGCGGTCTCTCTCCTTTTTCTCTCGCTCTCTCGCTCGCACTCGCACAGACCGTGAGCGTCGTCGGTACGCGTAACGCCGGTTTCGGGATCGCTTCAGGAAGGAGAATGCGAGGGCCCGTTGAATTTACTTTGTATCGGTTTATATGGCGGTATTTCCAGTTGGCACTCGTTGCCAAATGCAACTAAGCGCACGGGTGCCACGCCGAGTCGCTCACGCGCTAGAGATGCTAGCGTTTGTAATAATGCGCGAGCTCGAAGACGATTTATTCTCTCCAAGAGCGCATAGCGGGGCTGTCCGCACGGGACGGCTGACCTCCTCGGTGCCACGCGAGGAGGACCAAGAACCAGAGAAGCTGGTTTTAGAATTTCCCTCTCGTGCAGCGAAGCGCGATCGGCACTTCTCGGACTGCACACTCCGAGTGTATGTGCGTCGGATGCGTAGTATGGCGATCGATCGTCCTAGCGACAATCGATCGGGTGTTCTTTAGAGTTCCCTGACTAGCAATCACCACGACGACTCTATTTCTGAGGTCGGACTTCCAGCGCAATGCTGGGGCTTCCCAAGGAAATAGAGTATCTAACCCGAAGCTGAGGTTGTTCTAGAATGGGACCAGGGCGACGGCAGCAAGGTCCCCATCCTGTGATCCGAGGTCTCGGATGACGGTGGCTCCACGTAATATGATGAGTAATTTGCGGCAGAGTGCCGCTCCGACTCGTGCACGCCCTTATATAGCCTCAGGCCCGTCAGGAGAAATTCCATTTCTCTTGCGGATCTGGAGGACTAGGTAGGGAATCACGCCGCCGAGGAACACTCCGATGGTGGGGTGACAGCGTTGGTGATTTGGAGGACGTTCGCACACTATAGCCATTTCGAGGGACAAAATATACCCGATTATTCCTCTCTAGGATATTAGGCGCGCATTCGGTGTGAGGAGGCGTCGCGATGAATCTAGGTCGCACTCTTGGTATGATAGGAGTGGTCAAAGCACAGGATGTGCGGGATGTACTACTAAAGGCGGGGACTCCCGCGAGTCCGCGGTGGTCGTGCTCCTCGCGATGGGCGGAGCCCCTTGCGAGGTGTCGCGGGCTCGCCCCAATTCTTAGCGCAAGTGACCTGCCCGGCCGGCGGCATGGCCGGTCGCTCCGAACGCTGGCCAGAATACGCAAGTATCGCGTAAACGGGTTGATACTATCGTATTCTGTGTGACGGTGGCTTACCTGTACAGCCGAACCGTTACAATATATTGAAAAATATGAATGTCATATATAATGCGAGTATGTTAATGTTTACAGGATATAATGATTTATTCTTATAAGGAATGGCGAATTGATACATAAATAAAACGGTACGCTTACTGTAAATAAACTTTATTGAATTTTTTATATGCTTTATAAAACTTAGAACAATATATTATTTTTATGTATCCACGAGTTTTGAGATTTATCCATTCCCAACCATCTAACATAAACATTATTGCCCTTTTTGCGAATTATATTCTCCACGAGATATATGTTTGGATCGGCAACACGTTGCAGTTCATATTCGTAGAATCCTCCGGCTATCGGATTGCCACTTGAGTCCTCAACTGGGTACGTTACGGGATAAGTTTGTTGCACCTTGACGATTTTAAACACTTCGGTGGTCCAACTTGGTGTGAAACCTTTTTGAAATATTGTCTTGAATTTGCTTACGCGCACAAAATCATCGACTTTGAATCTTGAAGGGGCCGTAATTTTGACGTTGCTGAATACGGTGGTTAACAGTTTCTCCGCAATCGCAGGAGTAACGTCGATGGGCCTCATGCCAATCGTACGATGCTTTCGAGCATTGTACTTCATAATGAGTTGCGGTAACGCATCGATCCACTTGTAATTACCATTGAGTGTAAACATTTTCCACATGTTATTTTTGATAGTGCGATTGAATCGTTCAACGACCGAGGCTTTCATAATAGGGTACGTCGAATAATGATTGATGTTGTATTTCTCCATGATTCGTTGCACGTTTACATCGTAACATTCGCTTCCTTTGTCGGTTTGAAGATTTTTCGGATATCTGCTATGATCTTGTATGATTTTCGCGATCGTTGTACCCATTTCGTTTCCAGATTTACTTTTCAGGGGTTCGGCCCATGCATACTTGCTCAGCACATCGATGACAATGAGAATGTAATTGTAGCCTTTGTTGAAACGTGAATACGGCCGCATTTCGACTACGTCGAAATACTACGTCGAAAGTTTTTTCTTGCTGGAGCAGGTAATTCCTCCACGAGCTGCTTTTCTTGAAACGTTTTTTCTTCTCCGAGCATATTGTATGTTTGACAAGACGATTTTTACAAATCGTCCTGCGTTGTGTCAGATACTGCGTCGGTTACATACTGAATCGTTTTAGACGTATCGTTCATAGTTATTCGAAGCGTATCCTCTAGTGCGATGAGTTTCTTCTCAAATTCATCCAGGCGATCGGCCAACAGCTTGATTTTCATTTCCACGTAACGTTTATTAGCAGCATCGTAATCCCCTTCAGGTAGGGCTACGCCTCGTATTTTACGTGACCTTGCATCAAAGCCACTAGAGGTTAGACAAAGAGCATTATCGCGTGTATCATTTCTTATTAGCCCAGTCCACTGATAGTATGAATTATCTCGCGCTTCAAACGATGATCCAAATTTACCGATCGACATCTCGGTGACAATACTGACAGAGGAATGATCATTGTCATCGATGCATAGGTTAATTTATAATGATATCAGTTTCGCAAAGTTCCTTAATAATCGACATTATCTCAGTGTCGTGAGCGTTGTTACCCGCGTGTCGTGAAGCTTCCAACAATCGACAACGATCGACCAACTCGTTGGGATCATCCCAATGCACATAATCGATTTTGGTGTTATTTAACGTCATGGCGAGCGGTATTTTTATACCTCTTCCAGATTTTCCGTCGGAAGTTAATGGTCCGATTATATATTTATACTTGAAGCCTTTGTTACCCAATACAGGATTGAGTATATTGCCAGTACGTCGACGTGAATTTGTTGATAACAGTATACTTTTATATTTGTCTCTGTCTTCCTCGGTGTATATTTCATAGTCAGGAATTCTCTTGAAGATTAACTTATAGAGTCTTATAGAGATAGAGAAAATATTATCATTATTATCCACATTGGTAAATTTGACGCCATATACGTAACCCATGCTGGAATTTTTGTCTTGTGAAAGAATAGATGAATTATATTGGTGACCGAGTGGACCGAAATGTTCCCGCAATGTATTTTGACCTTCAGCCGTTTGTAATTGACGTTGAACTGAAGACACGAATGATTCGGGCGTAGTCTCACAAACGTCTTCTTCAACAATGGTGGCTGGCTGCAAGGATACAGCAGCCATCGACGTATCATCCAGGAATTCCTTTCGTCGCTTACGTTTCGAGTGATTTGGTGTAGAAGTTACCAGCGAATCTTGGAATAATGAACGTGTACTCTTTGTTCCGTGTTTCACATCCTTCTCTAGGTCCTTTGCTCCCGACATGCTTAACGAATCAATTTCCGGGCCAAGAGATTCAACAGCAGCTGATTTTTCAACAATCTGCTTGAGCGGTTCGGTAATTGGCTTGAAGTGTCCCCCAATGCAAGATCTTCATCCATTTTTCCAGTCTTCAACGCTTGATATTTTTTGCGTATTGAGTCGCTTGTTTTCGCAATTGCCCTCGCAATCTATTCATCAGTATCAATTGTCGTCATCAGGAAATTATTTGTCGGTTGTTGCACCGCTGGTATCTCAATGTCGACTAACTACATCACGGTATTGCAAACTCGTTAAATCTAATTCTATATCGACCGCCGAACAATGAGCTATCTTTGTCAATCACCATGAAGCCGTATTTTTGTTCCCAGCATTTTTGACATAACACCAGAAAATCTTCATACGACATATCAGTATTTACATGTTCATTGTAAACATGTTTCAAGTTTGTACGATCTTGCTTAAATAAAATCAGCAGATTCACATTGTCGCGTATAAGATGCTTGGGAACCTTGGCATATGTTTGGCAAAGATAGAAACAATCAACGCTCGCGTGTCTGCCCATCGCAAAGTACTCTCTTACTGTATTTTGCTTCTCACATGCTACGTCATCGAAAATAAAAATGGAGTTCGAAAGCGCTTCGTTCGGCGGGATAAGATCACTATTATTTAAAAATTTTAAATAGCCAATTTCGTTAATCGATGTCAACAGATTTACCAATTATTGATATTTTGGCTGTTGCAGTGATTTCGCCATTTGGACTTTCTATTAAACTTAACAGAACATTGGTTTTGCCCCAATTTGAAGGACCGCAAATAATGCTGCGTATCGTTGGTGGCAGCATTTCTCCATGATTGCGTACTTGTTGGCCCTCCATTACTCGGTCGTCGAAATCGGTCACTTGAATCACCGTCCTTGTTGCACGAAACGCATGTTTTCTCTCTCGAATCTAAACACACATTCGCCCAAAATGCGACGTGTGAGGAGTATTTATAGGAGTGCACCAGGCCAAAGCCGCTCAGTATCGAGAATGGTTTTGTACCTGTCGAACGACTGCAGTATTCTCCGATTAACGGCACATCAATTACAGTTTATTCCAAAAATTGTTTTGTTACAAAATTTTCATCACTTCGTTGACATATTGGGGGAGAGGCTTCCCGAACACGTAAAGGCTGATTCGGAAGGACAGCAATATCGCCGATGCACGCGCCATTAGAATTTACCGGGACAGTTAACACACATTGACGGTCCAACACCGATTATAAATAATTGTGCCGAATGTCTAAGAGATAAGGCGACGGCTTGTAAAATCGTGCAATAAATGCACTTCCGATCGAATTACATATTCCTGGCTCCCAATTTTGTGGACCAGGCACTCAGTTGGAGCAGAGATTGGCAAGAGGTGATCGTGGAATAAATCCATTGGATGCCGCTTGTCGCGACCACGATATAGCCTATTCTCAAAGCAATCATTTAGGCGAATGACACGTTGCGGATAATATACTTGCAACAGCAGCACGACAACGTATTACTGCGAGAGATTCGACTTTCGGCGAGAAAACCGCAGCTACCGCTGTTTGGGCAGCTATGAAAGCAAAAACGAAATTCGGCATGGGAATGAAGACAAAGAACCCATCGCCAAAGAAAAAAAAGTCCGTTGAGAAGAGAGTGCTGCCGATAGCAAAGCGTGGCGGAATTTTACCAATGTTACCATTGCTGGGAGTTCTTGGTTCACTGGCTGGTGGGGCGGCTGGAATAGCAAAGGCTGTGAATGATAGCAAAGCGGCGCAACGTCAACTTGAAGAAATACAACGCCATAATCGGGCTATCGAAGGCTCTGGGCTGTATCTTACTCCCTACAAGCGTGGATAAGGATGTTCAACTAGGAAAAAAACGCCAAAACACGGTGAAAATGCCCGTGGGTGAAACAACTAATGTGCAATTGGAATGCTTAGCCAGACGCATGCGCATACCATTCTTCAGAGGAGTCTTCATGCGCAATAATTTACCAGTTTATAGTGGAGTACAACTAGATAAGAGCGGTATAGTAAATTTGGACGACACCGATGGTCCCGGTCCGCATTGGGTGGCCTATGCCAAGAGGGGGAGTCATATAATATATTTTGATAGTTTTGGAAATCTTCGACCGCCCAAAGAGTTGGTGCGATATTTTGGACCAAATACCACAAAAATACAATACAATCGAACATCTTATCAGAATTATAATCAGAGTATTTGCGGGCGATTGTGTTTGCAATTTCTTCAAAACGTCGATGATCAATATGTATTTAAGCCATGACATTGCGTCGATCAGCTCAGTATTCGAGGGAAACATGTCACTGACGCTTACGTTGACCGGCAAGCGTAGCCTTTTAACCGCAAATTACTTTCCCGCTATAGACGTCAATGATGGCTGTTATGAGCTCGGTTTGACGGATTTCGAAACTTATCACACAATCCCAAATGTGAATTCGTCAAACAACAAATTTTACTTTGACAATAATGACAAGGAAATTATAATCCCTGAAGGATCCTATGAACTGAGAGCCATAAATGCGCGCAATTTTACTCAAAGGGACTGATAGCGGTGATGATGCTGAAAATGAAATTGTTGCTCGAAAGGTCGATATCGTGACCTCGATGAAAATGGCGAATCCCCAATCGTGCTACGCGCTAATCACAATACACTAAGGAGCGAAATCAAATGTGCGTACAGAATAAATTTCAGTAAGCCCGACAACGTAGGATCCCTGTTGGGATTTTCATCAAATCGAATACTGCATCCCTGGAAATGGCAGGAATCTGATGTACCGATAAACATAATAAATTTCAACATTATCCACATAGAATGTAGTGTCACCACTGGTGCATACTGCAATGGCGAGCGTGTACACACGATACATGAATTTTCATCAAGCGTACCACCGGGATATAAGCTATCGGAAATGCCTGCGCAAATCATTTATCTTCCGATCGTTGTGCGGAGCATTAAGGATTTATCGATACGTATCGTGGATCAAAAAGGGAAACGACTCGATTTTCGAGGAGAAGAAATTACGGTGAGATTGCACATACGAAAACGATCCTTGTGATGCTCATTCTGTACGACACGGAATACGCCAGAGACAATATTTCTACGCGAGATAATACGATCGCACGTGATAATACTCTTGCAAGTAGACAAAGGACAGTGAGTGTTAAATTAGCCGCAAAAAAGAACCTCAATGCAGCGAATCGTGAATTTTTAGAATCCCTGGGATTTATTGTGCGACGTACTTGAGGCAAAAGGATGACCGACGTCTTGAATATCAGTGGGGAGCCAATCTCTGACGATTGTATCATCGAAATTGTGACTCATACGTACAATCCGTATGCCAACTCAACGTTTGGACACAGCGATGAAATACGAATTCCTATACAACATCAAGACTTGTACACCCTACCATCTGAAAGTTTTCTCTACGTTGAGGGGAACTTTACGGTGCTTAAAAACCTGATGATTAAGCAATAGTAGTATTGGGAAACAATTGCGTTGCATTCATGTTTGATGACGTTCGTTATGAGCTCGATGGTGTGGAGATTGATCGCAATCGAAACGTTGGAATAACAATTACGATTAAAAACCACATCTCTCTAAGCCCTCAGAGGAGTCATACTTTGAAAAATGCTGTGTGGGATGTGACGCATAATGATGGGGGGAAATACGTCAATTTTTGTGTACCTCTCAACATATTGTTAGGATTCTGCGAAGATTGCAAGCGCGTAGTTATCAATGCTCGTCATGAACTAATTCTCATACATTCACGCAATGATAATAATTGCGTATTCAGTCATCATCCATTAGTAGAGGTAGAAGTTGAATTGCTCAAGATACAATGGCGTATGCCCCACGTAATATTAAATGAGATAACTAAATTGTCATTACTCCGAACATTGGAAAGTGGACGATACATGAATATGGGCTTTCGGTCTTGGGATCTATACGAGTATCCACTGCTTCAAAGTTAACGAAACATTCATGGACCGTAAAAGCTGCCTCCCAGCTAGAAAAACCAGAATATGTAATATTTGCTCTGCAGACTGGTAAAAAAAATTCTATGGCAAAGGACATTACATTATTCGACGACTGCAAACTCGCCAATGTTAAACTTTATCTCAACTCGGAATCCTATCCTTACGATGATTTGAACTTGGATTTTGACAAAAACAGATTCGCCATTTTGTTCAATATGTACTCTCAAGTTCGTAAATCTTATTACGGTTGTGATAGTGATAATTCTTTGCTCACTATCGCAAACTTTCAATATAAGCGTCCTCTCACGGTTATCGATTGCTCGCGCCAGAACGAGTCTGTGAAAAATGCTACAGTGGATGTGCGAATAGAATTTGAATGTACGGAAGATTTGCGCCCAAATACTACTGCATATTGTTTGATCTTGCACGATCGCGTTGTTAAATATTGTCCATTGACCAACATGGTTCGTAAAATTGTATAGATCAGCAAGTACCACCCCTCCGCCGCTCAATCAATAAATAATTTAAACATGAGTTTGTTAAATATTGACGTCAGTCATCAATTGATCTTCCTATCGACTTGATCGAGCCAATACATCTTCGTCATGGCTGTACCTACGTTTGTCGATCTACAAGGATTCATTGTTGGGAGAAATTTTGTCGTGAAGGAATTAGCGATTCTGAGAGCGGAATGTGTACTCTCTCATTACATTTTCGCGAGTCTCATACCATGGAGACTTCTCACAAAATCTGAGAGATATGAAGCGTCATGGCTGATTCGGAATCATCATAGCCTAAAGTCGGCCTATGGAAACGTTCCATACAGCATGGCTTAAGGTTTAATAACGGCTGCAGTTATGGGCCCAGCGGAAGACGACATGTATCCTATCGTATATGTTAACGGCCATGAAAAACGAGAATGGCTAGCTGATATATTAAATATGAAAAATGATCTCGTTATTGAAGCGTTGGATGTGGAATTCGGCGATCGGCAAACCTTAAGTAAATTAGATGTAAGCTCTACTCTACGTTGCGAAAAGCATGAGAAAAATTGTGCCTTCCAAAATGTGTTTAAAATGTTTAATTGGTGATCGAATCATAACGATTCGTGCGAATAAACGAAATGTAACAAGATGTGGTTTTTTATTTTCCTCACCCCTTCCTTTGTTACTGTATTTTTACTGTTACTTTGGTACTGTATAAAATATTGCTCTCAAATGTAAACGGAATTCGTTTTGAAAATGACGGGACATCAATTCACACCATCGCTGGATGATGTTCGAAGACATTCATTGGTAGATGTTAGATAAATGTTCAACAGACGTTCGCAGATGTTCGTGAGGCGTTCGAGAGACGTTCGTCGGACGTTCGAAGACGTTCGTGAGGCATCCGAACACGTTCTTGAGACGTACGTGAGACGTTCGAAGACGTTCGTGAGACGTACGTGAGACGTACGTGAGACGTTCGTAAGAGGTACGTGAGACGTCCGAAGACGTTCATGAGACGTACGTGAGACGTTCGTAAGACGTATGCGAGACGTTCGAAGACGTTCGTCAGACGTTCGAAGACGTTAGTGAGACGTTCGAAGACGTTCGTGAGACGTTCGTAAGACGTTCAAACATGTTCGAACACGTTCATGAGACGTTCATGAGACGTTCGTAAGACGTTCGAAGACGTTCGTGAGACGTACGTGAAACGTTCGAAGACGTTCCTGAGACGTCCGAAGACGTTCATGAGACGTACGTGAGACGTTCGAAGAAGTTCGTGAGACGTACGCGAGACGTTCGTAGACGTTCGTGAGACGTACGTGAGGCGTTCGTAAGAGGTAGGTGAGACGTCCGGAGACGTTCATGAGACGCACGTGGGACGTTCGTAACATGTTCGAACACCCAAACATGTTCGAACACGTTCATGAAACGCTCGAAGACGTTCGTGAGACGTTCGAAGACGTTCCTGAGACGTCCGAAGACGTTTATGAGACGTTCGAAGACATTCGTGAGACGTACGTAAGACGTACGTGAGACGTACGTGAAACGTGCGTGAGACGTGCGTGAGACGTGCGTGAGACGTGCGTGAGACGTGCGTGAGACGTGCGTGAGACGTGCGTGAGACGTGCGTGAGACGTGCGTGAGACGTGCGTGAGACGTGCGTGAGACGTGCGTGAGACGTGCGTGAGACGTGCGTGAGACGTGCGTGAGACGTGCGTGATACGTGCGTGAGACGTGCGTGAGACGTGCGTGAGACGTGCGTGAGACGTGCGTGAAACGTGCGTGAGACGTGCGTAAGACGTGCGGGAGACGTGCGTGAGACGTGCGTGAGACGTACGTGAGACGTGCGTGAGACGTACGTGAGACGTACGTGAGACGTACGTGAGACGTACGTGAGACGTACGTGGGACGTACGTGAGACGTTCGTGAGACGTTTGAAGACGTTCGTGAGACGTTCGAAGACGTTCGTGAGACGCAGTGCAGCCAGATCGCGCTCGAAAGTTACCTTCTCTCTAGTCCCTCGCGCGCCCATCACACAATCATAGTAGCGCGTGTCCGTGAGCGAGCGACGCTCGGGCATCTTCGGAAAGAGCCGAGTGCCGTCGAACTATCCCGACCGCGCCTTCGGCAGCTACACCAACACATAGGCACGCTGAGCACGTTCATGTGCGGCCAAGCCGAACGAACTGAACGAAGGCTTCGAGGGAAAAAGCAATCCGAGCACGGCCGGCGCGTGACGTCACGCGACGGCACGCGCGAGACTTTTAGATGATTTCAATGCTTATTTAGCTCTTGATTCTCTGCGTTATTAATGTATACCAAAAATGTATCGCACACTCTGATCGCTTATTTTTTTAGTTTATACGTTAATTTAAATATAATAATAAATCTAAATTACAACTTATTTCTCTTCTAAAAAATTGTTTACGCTTTACTCACACTCGTCCTTATGCCAAATAAATTATAATTCATAAAAGTAAGCGGAAATATATTTATCTCCGTATTATTATGTTAATTCTCATACTTTCATCAAGGGATAAAGCATTATCCGCAAAAACAAACCAATCATCCATTCGACCGCGAATCGTCAGTACCAGAAAGTGCACAAATTCTACAAGCGATGAGATGGTCCTGTCGGTAGCGTTCCTGGCTTCGGTTCGCAGGGGCGCGGAATCGATCCCGCGCTCGGTGCTTTTTTTTTTTTTTTTAATTACTATTACTATTAATTCTTATTTGATTAGTTATGTTTATTAGTTATCATGATTATTTTAATTAGTTATCTTTTCGTGTCGAAAAATTTATTGCGCACTCCGACCGCTTATTTTATGAGTTTGTACGTTCATTTAAATGTAATAATAAATCTAAATTACAACTTATTTATCTTCTAAAAAATTGTTTGCGCTCTGTTGACACCCGTCCCTATGCCAAATAAATTGTAATTCATAAAAGTAAGCGGAAATATATTGATATTCGTATTATTATGTTCATTCTCATATACTTTCATCAAGCGATAAAGCATTATTCCCAAAAACAAGCCATTCATCTATCCGGCCGCGAATCGGTAGTGCCAGAAAGTGCATTTTTAACATGGCTTGTTTTTGGGAATAATGCTTCATCGCTTGATGAAAGTATATGAGAATGAACATAATAATACGAATATAAATATATTTCCGCTTACTTTTATGAATTACAATTTACTTGGCATAAGGACGGGTATGAGTAAAGCGCAAACAATTTTTTAGAAGATAAATAAGTTGTAATTTAGATTTATTATTACATTTAAATGAACGTACAAACTAATAAAATAAGCGGTCGGAGTGCGCAATAAATTTTTCGACACGAAAAGATAACTAATTAAAATAATAATGATAACTAATAAACATAACTAATCAAATAAGAATTAATAGTAATAGTAATTAAAAAAAAAAAAAAGCACCGAGCGCGGAACGATCCCACGCCCCTGCGAACTGAAGCCAGGAACGCTACCGACGGGACCATCTCATCGCTTGTAGAATATGTGCACTTTCTGGTACTACCGATTCGCGGCCGGATAGATGAATGGCTTGTTTTTGGGAATAATGCTTTATCGCTTGATGAAAGTATATGAGAATGAACATAATAATACGAATATCAATATATTTCCGCTTACTTTTATGAATTACAATTTATTTGGCATAGGGACGGGTGTCAACAGAGCGCAAACAATTTTTTAGAAGATAAATAAGTTGTAATTTAGATTTATTATTACATTTAAATGAACGTACAAACTAATAAAATAAGCGGTCGGAGTGCGCAATAAATTTTTCGACACGAAAAGATAACTAATTAAAATAATAATGATAACTAATAAATATAATTAATCAAATAAGAATTAATAGTAATAGTAATTAAAAAAAAAAAAAGCACCGAGCGCGGGATCCATCCCGCGCCCCTGCGAACCGAAGCCAGGAACGCTACCGACAGGACCATCTCATCGCTTGTAGAATTTGTGCACTTTCTGGTACTGACGATTCGCGGTCGAATGGATGATTGGTTTATTTTTGCGGATAATGGTTTATCCCTTGATGAAAGTATGAGAATTAACATAATAATACGGAGATAAATATATTTCCGCTTACTTTTATGAATTATAATTTATTTGGCATAAGGACGGGTGTGAGTGAAGCGTAAACAATTTTTTAGAAGCGAAATAAGTTGTAATTTAGATTTATTATTATATTTAAATTAACGTATAAACTAAAAAAATAAGCGATCAGAGTGTGCGATACATTTTTGGTATACATTAATAACGCAGAGAATCAAGAGCTAAATAAGCATTGAAATCATCTAAAAGTCTCGCGCGTGCCGTCGCGTGACGTCACGCGCGGGCCGTGCTCGGATTGCTTTTTCCCTCGAAGCCTTCGTTCAGTTCGTTCGGCTTGGCCGCACATGAACGTGCTCAGCGTGTCTATGTGTTGGTGTAGCTGCCGAAGGCGCGGTCGGGATAGTTCGACGGCACTCGGCTCTTTCCGAAGATGTCCGAGCGTCGCTCGCTCACGGACACGCGCTACTATGATTGTGTGATGGGCGCGCGAGGGACTAGAGAGAGGGTAACTTTCGAGCGCGATCTGGCTGCACTGGTGAGACGTCAGTGAGACGTACGTGAGACGTTCGAAGACATTCGTGAGACGTTCGAACACGTTCGAACACGTTCATGAGACGTTCGTAAGACGTACGTGAGACATTCGAAGACGTTCGTGGCAATGCGGCCGCTCCATCTCTCATTCTCGCTCTCTCTCACACATACGTGTAACCCGATCGCTTCGTATCTTTCAGCGACACGGGTCAGCCAACTTGAACCCTCCGCTCCAACGACTTCCCCCTCCCGCGTGTGACGTCATCCCCCTCCCCAGCGTAGTGACTCGCGACGGTAAAGCCGTATTCTCGGCCTCTCCTCTTTGTGTGGATATTCGTACCTGCTATACAGCGCTCACACAAATATATGACATAAAAATAACTCAAATGATAATAAAATTGAAAATTAAATTAAAAAGAGTAAAAATAAATAACCTATCAATAATCAATCAATAATCAATCGATACCCCTCTCCAATCAATAATCAATCGATAACCCCCTCCAGCGCCAACGATTTCCCCCTCCCCGCGTGAAGCCCCCGCCCCGCACCGCCCTCAGAGGACAAGCGTTAGAACTCTCATATCTATACGACTAATGTATATTCAGAAATGTGCGCTAGCTCTTTTTTATAAGTACCGCCTTTATTCAACTGATGTGCCCAGCGCCACAATCGTCTTTCAGACTTGACAAATCTGTATTTCTGTTGGACAGTATTGATGCTATTTGTCTTTCCAGACCTGCAGTATTGAACTGATTTATTTTTATAATTGTAGTTCAGCTCATCACTGGAACATGCGTCGAAACCACTATCACCAGTATCCTTTAGCCATACGGTATCTTCTACAGCATTGGTTTCGTACTGTTTAAATGGTTCTTGAAAAGCGAGCGCTTCTTCCTGTATCATTTCAACATCATTATAGTCTTTCATGGAACTGATCAAATATTCTTGAAAACTGTCCGCAAGTTGAATTTCCGCGTTGTTAACCGGCGTTTGTGAAATATCCATAGCTTCAAATGTAGCTAGTAGAAGTTTGATAACGTTTATTCGGTTGACTTTCATGGCTGATGAAATTTGTATTTTCCAACACACAGTATACTGTTTGTGGCTCACTTTAACGTGAAATCGAAGAATCCGAATGCTAACCGTCTTACGAGTATTAAGCAAGCGATAAAACTGCAAGCTATTGACAACTTGAACTGTCAGAGGCTAATCACACATTGCCCGAAAATGTAAACACATTATCGGGTAATGTATGATTAACGTCTTGCAGTTCGAGATTACAATAACTTGCAGTTTAATATTTGCGCAGTGTAAAAATTCTGCGTAGAATGAAAATTTTGCGCAAATATCGTTATCGCGTCATGAGGCGATAAGAATATTCGAATTAATTATTGCAGTTTGTCGGAAAAGTTTGGAACGGGAGCATTCTGGATAATGACGCATTTAAGAATCGAAGCGTAAACATTTATTTGCATATGATTTTTCTGCACGCGGAATAAAAAAAAAGATCAAACCAAATATATTTACATATACCATTTGAAGTTTATTAATAGTATCGTTAAGGGGGGATTGTCTTTTTTTCGCAAAATTTACCGCTTTTTGGGAATTTTTTTGTGAAGAACGTATACAACGGAAAACTTGTGAAACTTGGCATATAGTTTTATTGATCTGTTTACTACATACAAAAAAATTTTTAAACAATTTCATCAAAAAATCCGCCTCCCACCCCCTCGACGCGCGACGGTCCTTTTTTGATGGTGTGCACGATTTCTCAAAAACTATTCAACCGATTGCCTTCAAATTTGGACAGAATGCTCAGCTGACATCCTTTTATCGTTTGATGAAGCAAAAAAGCAATACGTTTAATAGTTTTTTATTTTTAACAAAAAATCGATCAATTTTTTTCGAAAAATCGATACTTCAAGTTCAAAACGTCACCAAATCGTCAATTTTTTTTCCCCTTCATCGAACGATAGCTATATGTGTCTAAAGTAAAATGCTTTTTGGGTTTTTGTTGCAGGATGAACGTGAAGGCTGTAATCGTGCACACCATCAAAAAAGGACCATCGCGCGTCGAGGGGGGTGGGAGGCGGATTTTTTGATGAAATTGCTTAAAAATTTTTTTGTATGTAGTAAACAGATCACTAAAACTATATGCCAAGTTTCACAAGTTTTCCGTTGTATACTTTCTTCACAAAAAAATTCCTAAAAAGCGGTAAATTTTGCGAAAAAAGAAGACAATCCCCCCTTAATATATTTTTGTTACTGCATTGCATCTTTACATGGGAGATGCTTTCATCAAAACTCTTGAATTAGAGGAAAAAACATTTCGGTACGAAAATATAATTATGACAATATGAAAAGGTGAGTCTTATGAGTAAAGGGTAGTCCCCACGTCCCGATTCCCAAAGTATCGCTCTTAAAGCCCAAAACGAATATGCCTGCACACACAAACATAACATTGATATCACCTATGAAATGAAAGCAGTTTTAACGAAATTCGTGAAATCTTTTGCGAAACTTCAAATGAAAAGCAATTAGAGGGGGTAGTTTACCCTTAAAATGTAAAAAACTAGAAACGTAATAATTTTAAAACGCGGGAGAATATTTTGAACCCGCGGATACATGCTAAACACAGAAAACACGACGGTGATGAACAAATTTATGTTAGGGGTGGTTTAACCCCTTAATTTTGCTGTCCCGCTGAAGCGCAAAAACGCGTCAACTTGAATTTTGATTTCCCTTCAAAATGATACCTATTTTATTAATTTTCATACAACCCTCTTAAGCGTGGGGTGAAAAACGGCAAATGGAGAAGTGGTTTACCCCTTAATGATATTTCTTATCAACACTCTTGTAGTGGATTTTTTATCGCTTAATATTGGAGGAATTTTCGATTTTGTTTTGTTCAGATGGGTGGACTGCTTGTGGGAGAAACTTTGAGGGGTGGTTTCATTCTCTAACACCGTTTTTCTGCCGATACAAAAAAAAAACATGTTTGATAGTTTGCAATGCTTTACCACATATATAAGTTTCAACGAAATCGAAAGCGGATACTTCAATGATGTTTCTCGCCAGAGTGTTAGTTACCCCTTAATACGAATGTAATAATTTTGAAATATGATAAAACATTCAATTTTAGTTTATAGATATATTTAAAATCTGCGGATAAACTTTAAACAAAGAAAAAACGACCATGATACAAACATTTATGTTAGGGGTGGTTTACCCCCTTAAATTTGCTATGCCGCCAAAACGCAAAAATCCGTGAACTTTAATTTTAATTTCCCTTCAAAATGATACCAGTTTTATTAATTAGCATACAACCCTCTTAAGTGTGAGATGGAAAAAAGGCAAATTGTGGGGTGGTTTAACCCCTAATTTAATTTTTTCTTTTACACTTTCAAAGTGGATTTTTCATCCCTTTTCATTAGAAGAATTTTCGTTTTTGTTTCATTCAGTCCGGAGGATTGCTTCTGGGTGAAACTGCAAAATCACCCCTCGACACGCCTTTCTTTGAGGGGCGGTTTCCCCCCTTAAAACCATTTTTCCGCAGATAAAAAAAATACGCGTCTCAAAGTTTTCGATGTTCTATCACATATATGAGTTTCAACAAAATCGGAGGCGGACACCTGCTGGATGTTCCTTGTGAGTAGAGCTCAACAGAGGCCGAGGCACTCTGTACCTTGAGTTTATTTCCGTGCCCTTAGACGTTAGTGCCGAGTACGCGTCTTCGATTCTTAGCGATCAAGCATCACTGCCCAAGGGTTAAGTGAGGCACTGAGGTGGATCGTCTCATCACACTTCGCAGCCTAAAAAGAATTCATTATTAGTGTGTAAAAATAATTATTCGTTCAACCAATCTCTCAAATAATAAAATCCAACTCGTAATTTGCGTACGTGAGTGTCATACTATTGCACTGTCTTCGGAGAGACCCGAATGTCCAGCGTCAGCACGGTATCAAATTACAAGCTCATCGAATCGTAAGTTCAACCAACCCGTATTTAATGTAGTAATTTCCAACTTTGTTAAACCGATTTAACAAATGAAAGGAATCGGCGATAATATGATAAACCATGATAACAATATGTTAATAATAAACTAAATTGCCAATAATAAATATCCGTATCAAAATTATATCCTCCATTTCCAATTTCTCAAACCTTGATAACAAAATATATACATGCACATTTTTTAAGACTATACTTTGTCTCTTTATTCAATTGGCCCAAGACGCATATATTAATCGACTAGGTAGGTACGCCGAGCGCTTTAATAGCTAACACGGAAATATACTCAGAGATAGATCGGAAGACCCCAAGTTATAGTCATTTCAAAATCAATGTCAGCCCGCTCAGGTGGGATAGCTATCGTTATCTCCGATTAATATTCTATGCCTACTTGTTCAAACTTTCCATTCGCATCAAAAGTATAATAAAATAAATCTCTCTACATTAACCATGCCTGAAAATAATAACTTGACTGCAAATCAAACTACCACTCAAAATCAGACTATGCTTGGATAGTTCGGCCTACTTAGATTACCTCACTGTTAAAGATGCCATAGATAAAACCCCTCAATATGATGGCAGAAATTGGACGTTTTCGGATTACGAAACTGAAATAAAGGCACTTCAACAGGGCTTGCCCGAAGGAGCGGAAGTCAGACTTATAAACGGAATTTTCGCCAACTCCGAGGTAGAGCCCGCACACATATCGATGGAAAGTCATTCACTTCCGCTAAACAAATTTTGAAAAGTCTAAAAGAAAAATTCTCCCCTAATCAAGACTATGAATATTATCGCAATCGCCGTCTTGATGCACGAATGAGAAGCAATGAAGACGTGTCAGATTTCTACTCACGACTTCAACGCTACGTCCGGAAAGTCGTGAGCGAAGTCGAAGAAACGGACGGCAACGACGTTGCAAGAACGGAACCCCGACGTAATTAATACGAACGAGACAGTTCTTCTGACGAGAATTGTAGATCGCTATCACACGAGAGTACAGATTTCTTACCGTATCGACGTGCATTCGCGATCTACACCGAAGAGATAATGTGCAAGGACTGCGAAACTGTCCCTGCCGATCTCGCAGATGTTACAGTCATAACTCAATGACACGGGACAGAAACCATAGTCCTCCTAGAGGAATATTAAAACGCGAATACCGATCTCACAACCGAGACGATTACAACCGCGAACATGTATGCAACGGAAGTTCGTCAAACGACAGTCGTACGCCGGAATCACCGCGAAATCCTTATTTTCGGAGAAATAACACTCCTCCAGCCAAAAACATCGATATGAAACAAAATCCCTCTTTAAACGAGATTGCCAGTCGTCCGAACGCAGCGTCGACGGCTGCCCATAAAAAATTGCATCAAACACTGGCCGTGAACTTCCAATCGTAACCGTGCATTTGCAAAATAGTGCCAAACAACCGAAAGCTGTAGTAGAAGTACCAGCACACTAACTGAAGAACACAAGATTTTTAGGCGACAGCGGTGCAGTCATCACAAGATTGAAGAGTTAATGCCCTTCTTGGAAACGTTATGATCGATGAGAAAGATCAAGTCGGAGTACTCGGAATTTCCGACAATGAAATGTTAACAGCAATCGGCCCAACGACAGTACACGTGTCACGTCCTGCGACGAAGTCACTGTACCTTCCCTTGTCCACTCAACTTCCACGAGAACACGGTTTTAGGCATTTCTCCGAAAAGTCGTAAAACAAAAATTGTATAACTAGACGTTCTATCCCGTGTAGCGACTGAGCATAGGTCAAGGGCCTCAGGAAAACTCCGCTTGAGCCGGTCGTAAAAACTAGAGCGCAACGGAAACCGAAAGTACGTGAACAAGCTACGAAGCGCATAGCAGAGTGCCTTTCTTACAAAAATCCACAGGAAACCGACTCCTACGACTCTCTTCGATTGGCCCATAGAAAGTTAAACTCATCCATATCTGGTCCGTAAGACCCAAGGAATATACTTCCACGTCGTTATTCACGATTGGCCGACAACCATTAAAAGTCTGAATCCCTCCTTTTTTTCACTCTGCCCAAATATGGAACCTAGAACAGGAGGTACCAAATACGCTTATGAAAAGGGCGATCCATCGCCACTTTTCAGTTCGTCCATCGGAGTCTTTGTCAACCATGACTCTGTCCGGGTAATCATCAAAACTTAATTCCAACAGTCTATTATCGAGTCAAATGTTAATTCAAGATCTTCTCTCAAACTAGAAAATCCCGTTGAAATTCTATACTTTTATTCCACGACTAATAACATGAGTTCATTTCTCATAAATTAGTATTTGTATTTACGCTAAACTCAACCCGATTGCAAAACAATTTCCCGCTTTGCGAGAAACATAGTAAACGCAGTGCGTAAGCGTCTTATCTTCCATTCTACCTGCGAGCACACCTGACCACCAGCGAAGGGCCGTTACCCTTACGACCGATCGCTGACACTCCTGCGAACAAGTGTACATCGCGCCACCAACCATTGAAAGCGAACTATATATATATGTGTATATATTTCTTCGGTTTTTATGTATTCACACACTAATAGGATTAACCAGATTGGTTAATTAAAGATATTAAAGTTTTAACCATTCCAGCAGGTAAATATATTGCACCAGTTTCATTAGTTCTGTAGACAATCAGTCCTTTAGATAATTATTAATTCTTGCAGGTACGACTGGAATGATACAGCCCCTTGATGTTTATGGCTTCCGTGTATGGAAAAACTTCGTCAGACACTTGTCAGACGCAGTAATATTATACAATTACGATGTCAATCTGCATTTGAGAGACAGTATTGTTAAATTACAATCTTTTACACACAACCAGTTTTCTTCTCCACGGTTTACAAATCTTTTCAAATATGCGTGGTACAAAAGCGGGTACGATGAAGAAAGACCACCAAACTTCGAAAATCCGGTAGAATTTTGCTTTTGACAAAATGTACCGACATGCGATTTATGCGGCGAAGCAGCTATTATCACTTGTGCGTGGAGTAAGAAATCTCTTTGTTTCAAACACTTTCATCATGACTATCATTATCGTAATAAGTATAATCCATTAAAAAAAAATTCGTAAATAAGTAAGCGTGAGAAGACTTTTCCCATTGTGTTGTAATCTTCAAAGGCAGTACGTGGCGGGGGAGAATTTCTTCGTAAATATACAATTGTAATCCAGTTGCTTCCCGAAGCACGAAGTCAGTCCGTGATTGCGATCCTTGTCTCTGCCCATATTAATGGAAAACTGAAAGGTGATTTTTCACAAGTAATTCACGAATTATTGCAATAAACAACACGCCATTTATTGCTGTACTCATCATTATCATCATGAACGTCTAGTAGTCGAAGAATACAACATTTTTTCCTATCGACTTTATTTTTATTTCGGCCCGTTCACGAGCTATAGAAAGAACGAAGTTGTTAAGGGTGCGTTGACCCCTTAAGAGTGTCGCTCCGCCAAAATGAGAAAATGTGTATCGACTCTTTTGACTGATTGTACTTTCGTTGTAACCCATTTTTATTTCTACAACTTTTCGTCCATGTCGCACGGTAAGAACCTTGAACGTTTGCCGTTCGAAAGGGCGACAGTTGGGGGGAGGGGCTGGAATGTTACAAATATGCAATTGCGTCATAACACGAACGTATATTGACGTGAATTTAGACCGAAATGCCAAAAGGCGAAATGCCATAATACGATGCTCTCGACAAAAAAATCGACGGGCAGTTTCAACCCCTTAATTGTGAGATATCGGAAAAAGCCAAAATCCATATCCGCACTTTTCCATTCTCTACATGTATGCAAATTTACATCTCAATCGATTGAAAATTCTCGGAGATACGGTTGAAAAAATTGCATTTTTGCAATAAACAATATGAAATTTGTTGCTATCTGCATCGTTCTCATCTCCAATGTATAGTACACGAAAAAATTAACCTTTTGCTATTTGGAGTTTTTTCCATCTCGCGTGCCGTTCAAACGTTATGGACGAAAAACGAAACACACCCCAATTTTCGAGGGTGCTTTTCAACCCTTAAAAATCGGGTCCCATCGATATAAAAAAAATACGTGTCGCCTATTTTTACCCATTCTACAAGCATGCCAATTTTCATTGAAATCGGAGACATCGACCTCGCAACGTTTCCTTGTAAGAAGTTCATTTCTCTCTACGGTGCACCCAAAGCGATCCTTGCCGATTAGGTGAGGAATTTTATTAATGAGGTGTTCTAAAAGTTCGCTAAATTAGTCAAAATAAAATTATACCGCACCTCGGCTCATCACCGGCTGTCTAACCGACCAACTAAGCGTAGCCATCATGTCCTCGCAGAATACCTTTAAGGGCAAGGTAGAGGTTTCAGAGTAAAAAAAAAACACTTTTTTGCGCACCTTTTTCATCTATATGGATAGAGTAAATTTATTGAAACCTTTTGTACATTGTTAAGTGTTATTTCAAGAACGTCCCGTGAAATTTGTACGCGAAAATATCTGCAAACAAGCCGGTGACAAAGCTTTTCCAAGACCGCCTTTGGAAAAACACGATTTGCGGTGTTCACTGTATCTCAGCTAGAAATTATCTGAAATCACGTATCATTAAAATTTAGTCAAAGTATCATGAAATCCTCCCCTCAACAGTCTTTGATAATTTTTTTTTCATTTCTAAATTTTTGGTGGTCTTGTAAAATAAAAAGTGCTATTTTTCACGAAAAATTCCGCCATTTGGCGGAATTTGGAAGGGGTGGAAAACCCCTTCAATGTAAAAAAAAATCTCAAACTAACCGTTGCGGGGAGGTATTTTATATGTAGAAAGTGTGTACCAAGTTTGAAATAAATCGGTCATGTCGTTTTCAAATGACAGTGAATACGGACTTTGAAAAAGTGGTTTCGAGAAATACGCGTTTGAAGTTTTAGAAGAAAAAAGGGAAAAAAATTTGTTTCCAACTTACGCTGAATCATGGATTCAAGCTCCATAGAGTAGACTCCCTGCAGCAGCTTCGATGTTTTGAGCTCCTTTCTTTCAAGCCGTTGCCTTATCCCGGATTCTTTGCTTTGCTTCTCAGCTTGTAATTCGGCCTTGTTGATGCGACAGTTATCCTCCAATCTTGCCTATTCGCGAGCGTTCGGCCCAACGCTGATGTTCGTATCCGACAGAATGGTGAGAAAAGCACCAGCACCTTATTTGAAAGTGCATGCAGCCACGTAGGATGCAAATTCAACGATTTGTTTGCTGGCAGGTAATTTTTTCGGTGCAGTCCTCCACATTAGCTGGTTCAGACTTTCGTTGGCATTTTGGGTAAAACCTCCAAGACACCTTTCAAGAAGTTTATCCTTGCTCAGATCGTCGTAAATCAGTTTGACTGCTTGTAAGACATCTTCTGGAAGTGAAGTGTAATTGTGTTAAAAAATTTTCACTCCTGTTGTGGCCAGAGCTTTTTGATAAGGACACTACGAGTCCCCGCTGCTGAGGCACTTATTGTGTTGAGCGTCTGTCGACTGCTGGTGGTGGTACGGTGCCCAGATGGCATTTTTCATTTTCTCTACTGAATCACAATTATGTCTTATCGCTTCTCCGTAGAATCGACTCAAATTATCGATGACTTTTCCGGTGAGTTTTCCTTTGCCGCCGAGTACTTTACTTCGCCGTTTTTCACCTGAATTTTTTCCTATTTTCACGACTTTATCTCCAACAGTATTTATTACCAGATCACATAGACGTTTTCCCATCCTCTTTTGCACGTGATCTACACCCTCATAATGGGAAGGACGATCGCCAAGTGAATAAACTGCATACCTGCGCGCTGCCTTTCCGACCGCCCGCAGCTGTCAGAGCTATAGTGTTAGAGGTTCGGCACTAAATAGTCAATAACTTCGAGAGTTTTGCTCTGATTGACTTGAAATTTTGGGATTATATTCTTGAAATGTGTAACTATAAGAAAAGACAAAACACATCGATTTTTCAACAGTCCAAACCCCTACCCTGCCTTTAAAGTTTCGTTGACCGTCGCCAGGAGTGGGATCAATGGATCCCCTTCGCGATGTACGTTTACAACGTCAGCATCCACGACGGATCGGATTCTCTTCATGTAAACTGATATACAGCAGGATTGTACGAATTCCTTCGGGGTTCGCAGTCGACGTCGAGAATAAAATATACAATCACTTACTGCGGGATATAGTTACTAAAATACGAATTGCAACAAACTTAGCTGCAGAAAAGCTCATAAAAACCAAACAGAATTCGTAAATACTTTATGATCGACGTATTCATACTCACGCATTCGAAGTGGGAGATCGCGTTTACCAGGTGTAGAAGTATGATACCGGAATTTCCCTATCGATGGTGCTAGCCATCAGTTTAGGGACCGTAAGACCGCTTCTGCAGCGCCATCATCTCCCTCTAACAGCTGCCGAAGATTTTCAACACACAACAACCCAAGTTCCCTGCACCGGTATATTTTTCTATAACCTTAAACATGTCGAGTTTTATGCCTACAAACTTCGATTTGCGGACAGCATCGGTATTTTGTTATCATTTGAAGAAAACTGTGAAGAATCGCATAGAATGCTTGTCGAAGCTTACGGTGAACATGCTCTTGGTAAAACACAGTGTTGCCACATCACACCGGTGGATCTGGGACGGGTGATGATTAGCCAGGGGGGGGGGGGTCAGTACATTCTAAGGAAAAAAACAACAAAAGGGAGAGAAAGAAAATTTAGTGGTTACTTATTCATTATTTATCTGCATGCGAATGTTCGGGGTAAAATCAATCGAAAAATAGTCCGTGAAAAACGTTAACCACGAGGTAGCCCGTGCACGCGAACCCCGGAGGACGCGCACTCCCGAAAGTACTTACGCGCGAGCCGCAGCACTCACCGAACCCGCCGCGTAGTCAAGATACCGCCCTTTTCCGTGCTCACCGGCGGTCATACAAATTAATTGGCCGAAGCCGCGCTTGGTCCTTGTCCGCTCGATTACACACCGCGTGGTCGCGAACGCACCCGGCACACTCAGTCCAAAAGTCACACCAATCCCCAGAAAGTTCGCCGGAGCCGCGAGGACAGTTCGATCCAGTAAAAACGAGCACACAGTCAACACGCGTCACCTTCCGAGCGTTGGACGAGAACACGCGACGAGAGACGCCGCGTTACCCTCCTCCCGCCTCCGTCACACGAGATCGCATCTTCCGTCAGCGCTCGAGCGCGGTCTCGTGCGACGCGCCGGCCAGGTGGCGCTGGAGTTGCTTGACCCGACCACGGAGAAGGCCCATCGACCGCGGAAAGATGAATGTCAATTCCCAACACACAGTGTTTCGAGTGGTTCAAAAAATTCTAAAGTGGTTATTTTGACGTGAGAAACGAAGGGCGTGGGAAACCACCGAAAAAGTTCGCAGACAACGAATTACAAGCCTTATTGGATGAAGCCATACTGGTGAATCCGTTAACACTGATCGCTACCAACAGCAAATGATCGATTTAAATCGAGTATTGCGTCAAAAACGACCGGAATATGAAAAAAGGCAACACAGTCATTTTGCTCTATGATAATGCTCCATCACACTGAAACACACTCTATCACACAGCAAAACGGATCAGGGAAACGATTGAGGCGTTCAGTTGGGAAATACTAGCGCATGCAGCTTATTCTCCAGACTTGGCTCCGTCCGATTATCATCTATTCGCATCAATGGGACACGCTCTCGCTAAACAACGCTTCAATTCATATGAAAATGTATGAAAATGGCTCGACAACTGCTTTGCTTCGAAAGAAGAACTGTTTTTTTTTGGCGCGACATTCATAAACTGCCGAATAGGTGGGAAAAATGTATAAATAGCAATGGCTATTATTTTGAATACAATATTTTTTATCATTTCCAAACAGACGTGTAATTATTTTTACAAAAAAAAAATCCGGTTTCATCCTTCTACACCTGGTACCTGCTAACATAACCGAAAATAGAAAAATTCAACCACGAATATACCGGTTCCCATGTAATAATCGAAATACTTCCCAAGAATAATGTTACACTTCGACTAAACTCTGACAAAACAAAAACAGTCCATGCCGATAAAATGAAACCGGCATAGCCGTGAGAGGGTAAAGGAATTTTAAGAGGAGACTCAGAACCTCTAAGTGATTACACGCTGATAATATCGCTCATACCTTGATACGGCCGTGTAGATTATGGAATAAAATATAGATCTAAAGTTTCAACTGATTCATGCTAAACAAATCAAATCGAGATTCCGTAATTGTGCGATCAACACGCGGCTTATAAAATAGCCCGTATCCGGCGTACATATGCTTTAGGGAAGTCGCAGCTCCAATTGATGACAAAACCGAACACAATCCTCGGTACTCCTTGTTATACGTCAGGCCTAGAGCTAGACGAACTATCCCGGTTAAACCCGTCATCTACTCCGACCGATGGGGGTCCCTATGAACATCAAGCTTCCTGGAAATCGGTTACGCACATCAGCCTCGGAAAGTTCATTCAACGGAAATTTGACATCATATCGGCATGTCAAACTTTAACGCAGAAATGCTCCCTGTTAATAGGTAAATGCGCTGTGGCAATCCGACTAAAGGATATTCAAAAGAACCTCAAGGCCATCGCCCGAGATCAATAGGGTATAGACGACCTGATCAAGGAATTCCACTATTCACCTCATCTTCGGGAAAACCGCGCTCCGTTAAAATTCTTTCGAGCCATCACCAAAGTGCTATTCGGGACACTTAATTCCGAAGACGCTGAATTTTATAACCCTCAAAGCGAGGTATTTATTCATTATTATTGTCCCGTTTATTTGTGTAGTTTTCAAGCTTACGCTTATCACTGCCTAGATTATCTTATTTAAGCACGTATTGCACATTCTTTAAGTTACTAAGGGAGCGTGTTTCTTAGCCCCAGCCCCGCACAGGTCTGGGTTACCGTCCCCAGCCACGGGGTGGCGGAAACCTACTTTCCAGCATGTTAGTAGGGCACTTTTAAGTGGCAATGCAAACCGCACACCATCACCGTTTACAGCGCTTTGGCGATTTTCGTCCAGTCTACTCGGTTTCTATATATGCCCACTTGCCGCATGTATCCCGGGCAATCTCGGCATTTTACAAAATGGTCCGCGTTTTTCACTCATACTCATATCGAGGTATCGGAAAATGACACTAGAACAATAGTTGAGCTAATCGCCGACCAGACGCACATGACTAAATGTAAATTCAACGGGGAACATATCCGCGTTGCGATCGTAACAACCATATTCGCTATTGAATTGAACCACGTGGCGGAAACATTCACGAGCATGAACAAGCAGATAAGCGCATTAGGGTTAAGCGAACAGTTGAGGGATGCCATCGCAGCCCTCGCTCACAGTGTTTCCGAGTACTGTCTGGATTCTACATTTATGATAGATGCCGTGCTTTTTGTTAAGCAAGGCCAACTCTACCCGCGCCTGTTGTCTCCTCATCAAATTGTGCAAGGCGACAAAACTATCTAAGGCGCACAATTAAAGAGAGGTACCTGAGTAAACGGCGAGAAAAACAGGTAAACTTCGGGAATTTTTGTCTCAAAAACTAATATTTCGATTGGATCCGGTTTTTTTATTGAAAAATATTTACTGTGACGTGACGTCACAAGGATATAATCGAGAAAGAGCCCGCGTGACCACGCAGGGGCTCAATCTCCGCCGCGCCCCTCACGTTATCAATAGCGACGTTAATTTTAAGATTAGTTTTAAGTTTAAGATTGTATAGAAGCCGCGACATTCCCCCTCCGTTCCCTCCCCGTACCCCCGTTTTTCTCGCCATCCCCTAAGAATGACCACGGACTGGCGTGTAAGGCCACGTCGGTGCGGGCGCACCGATCCGCTACCAACGCCATCACTCGGCTGCGCGGGACATCGGGCTCGCCACCGACGGCCTACTACCGCCATCTCCCGAGTCGTCGGAGCACGACGCCCCGGAGGAAACCGTCTCGCGCTCGGCCGGGCCGGCCGAGCCAATTATCGATCAGGGAGCTCGACAACGCGGACAGCAATCATCGGCGATGGTCGGAAGGGCGAGCCACAGATCGATCGCGAAAATCGATCGGAGGTCCGTCGTCTACAACCCGCGTGGATCGAGGCGAAGGAGCCGGCCGGCGTGGCCAGCCATTGTGTTCCCGAGCGTGGTCAGCGATAGACGAAAACATTCAGAGTCCGAGCGATCTAGAGAGCGAAAGAGAGATAGAGAAAGAGAGAGAGAGACAGCGACGTCCGCTTCTCTTCCCTGGTGTAACAAGTAAGTCTCTTCTCCTTTGCTTTTTTTGCGAGAGCGGCTACGAGCCGACAAGACTCAGTGCGGGATAATTTTATCGCTCGGGCGATTTGACGTGTCCCTTCCCCCTCCCGTGATATTTCCCCTCGCCGTCACCTTCCGTGCGCGTCGCCGAATAAAAAGAATAATTGTAACGTAGGAATAGTAAAATTGCGCCAAATACCGTGTTGTTAACTAAGAATAGAGAAATGCCGGCTAAAGTTTTGTGAAGAAAAGAAATTGCGTGAAATAGGAAAATCGAGTGCAAAAATCGTGTAAGAAGGTGCGTGGCGGATCCCCCGCCGTCCCCCGTGAAAATTCCCCTCGCGCGCGCGTAGCCGCGGTCGCGCCTCGACCGACGGCCGAGCCGATCGAAGTGATCGAGGTTTTCGATTGTTTTATCGCGCGCTTATTGATCGTGATTTATTATAATCATTTTGTGAAATATCCCGGAAAATAAAATATTCGTGGTGATAACCAGCTCTCGAATCGGAGAACCCAGTCCGCACCCAGATACCCATGAGACGTCTCCCCCCCCCCCCCCCCCCCGCGCAATAGTATCAAGTCTCTCGCTCGCCGGGCAACCGAGCGATTTGTTTTGATTTTTTTTCCTTCGTTGTCGCGTGAGACGCGACTGCCCGAGCAAGGCTGGCGCCCAACCACACTAAGAAATAATACATACGGAATCGAATAAAATATTTAGAACGGGTCGAGAAATTAGGTCGGGACTTCGCGTGTCCAGTAACCCGTAACATTCGCGTCAATTATTATCATTATTATTATCATTATTTTCATTATATCGAGTCTTTTTATTTTTCTTATTGTTGTAATTCATTCATTTAAATTCCATTTCTTTATATCGAGTCATGTTTTCTTTTTATTGTGAATTAAATAATATTTGAAGTTTTAGCATTGAATAAACCTTTAATTATTTCCCCTTCCCCCTTCCTCCGCTTACGTTAACACGCGATACCCATCATAGTACATTGAGGTATGTTTAGGATTTTTTTTAAATAAGGTCGTTGACTGGTTACGCCGTTGTTGTGGTCAGCGTCAGACGTGTTGTTCGTTGACATGGCTTGTAGTGCCAAGGATTACGGGCAGTCGGTTGATCTGAAACGTGAAAACGCAACGGATTCTTGAAATTTAATATACAAAGGAGTGCGCCTCGTAGGATTATGTTGAGATTTTCATTTTTGACGAAATTGCAACCGTTATAATTTAACATTCGTTTTTCGTTGGCAATTTCCGACGATTTTGGTTGCATAAATAAGTAATGGTTCAATAAAATGAAAAACGCCTACCTGGCGAACGAGAAAAACTATCGAAGAATATTGTATCGAAATTTGGACAAAATCGGACAAGCCGTTTTCGAGATACATCTGCTACCGACTTTGAAAACTATGTTTCGACATAATCGCGTTTAAAAAGTGGGTAAAGAAATGACGACTATCTGCGTTACTAAAAAGCATCCAATTTGTGTAGGGATCGGTAAAATTGCGGTTTAAAAGTCACTTAATGAAAATCTTGAATCAAAATTTCCAAAAAAACGTAATGGCAAACCGGAAATATAATATTTTGATCTTACTCAGGCAACTTTTTCTATCAGAAATCAATATTTGTGTGTTTTGAAGATTGTTTTTTAGAAATTTTGAATGAGAATTGGAGAAAATAAAACGTTTGTCTGGAAGTGAGGGAAAGTTTTCAAATAATTTCGGAAAATTAGTTATAAAGCATTTTAAACGAATGTTATTGCTACATACCGTTAACACAGCAATCGACACTTTACGAATTAAATATTACCGAAAATAACACGTGAGTTACATAGAATAATTATTCCAGATATCAATATTAATCATAATCGTCAGCGTTGCGGTCGTCGTCGTCAGAGGAATTGGTCGATTCTGATTCGTCACTGGTGTATTCCACCGATTCACCTAAACCATACTTATTGCGAGAACTATCGGTACAGAGCAAAAGTTCTGATGATAAACTTTTTGCCTTTTTCGGATACTGCTTGCCCATGCTCGATATGTACAGATCTGAAGTTCAGAGGAGTCGATTGAAAACGTCTTGCATGGTCGCTGTTCTCGAGTGCTTTCGAGCAAAACACTCGCGATATTTTTTAATATCCTTGTTACGGGCTTCCTGTGCGTCTTCTAACATTTGCCCGATAGGAAGTGGGGACTATTCAATTATCAAAGGACCGTGAATTAAAACTTTGTGAACCGTGGTTGGCATGCAGCACCAAGAATACAGAGTTACGAACATTTCGGCGGTTTCGAGACAATATTGTTTGAAAGCAGTTACATTTACGGCAAAGCCACGTGAAAGAACTTGCAATATTATATGGAATTACAGCGCGAGCGTTATACTATCCATCTTCACCCATAACTCGAGTGTTCGAAGCATCAATGAAATTACTTACCAAAATAGTTATTGAAGTTTGCAACCATTTTTCATTTTTTTAAATAAATGCATCGTGGCTTCTGTGTACTTCGAGCCATTTATTTTTTGATTTTACAAAGCAATTTTTTTAATTAATCCCTTACATTGCTGTTAATCGAGAAAGATTCGGATGACTCAAGAGTAATTTTCCCTCCAAAATCTGAAGTTGCGCATCCAGGCACAATTTAAATGTCCTTATTTTTTCCCCTTATTTCTAATTATTCTTGTAACTTATTCCTTAAATTTAAAACTACTTAATCATTGCAAAAATATCCTGATAAGTGCACGTGTAATCCATGGCACGTGAACCTAGAATAAAACAGGTATGATAAACATTTACTAAAAAACGAATTTTTTTATTGGAAAATTTTTAATCTCCTTGTAAACGATAGAATAAATTATTGAAAAGTTTTGGACACCCGTTACATGACTTATGACTTTTGACAAATATATCACTTAGTAGAAAATTATTTTATATTCCACAAGGAACAGCTACTGTCCCCAGCAGGTCCAGGTATACCTGCTGAGGGCCATGCGCCCAGCCTGAACAAACATGCCGAGCGTTGCGCGACATGAGAATTCCGGCCCCCAAAGCCAGATATGCAGCATTCTGCTAAAAGTTTTCATCAATTTCTAATCTTAATAACATTATCAATAGTCTACAATCTTCAAAAGTCTGAGATCTCCCGCGATCATAATTATATTCGTACTTCCATTGAAATATTACTTTTACACGCTTGCTTAGAATGTACACATTGAGCACTCTTTCAAACATATAATGGTTGAAATTTCAAAAAATTATTTGACATAATAATATTCTACACACCTTCAAAATTATCTTCCATTTTACCGATTTGAAATCGGTAGCGTAAAACAAAATATATTTCACTTCACGCGAATCGAAAATTTCAGAGTACAAAATCGCTACGTTTTTCACTCGCAAACATTCGAGTTCGGACTGTCGTTAGTCGAGTACCGCGAAGGGTAGGGACCAGTGCAGCCAGATCGCGCGCAAAAGTTACCCCCTCTCTAGTCCCTTGCGCGCCCATCACACAATCATAGTAGCGCGTGTCCGTGAGCGAGCGACGCTCGGACATCTTCGGAAAGAGCCGAGCGCCGTCGAAGTTTCCCGACCGCGCCTTCAGCAGCTTGGGCCAAGCGCCGGGTTCTTTTTGGTTTAAAACGTTCGGGAACAGGTATTTTTTTCTGGAATATGTTCAGGGGTGTCCCCTGAATGTAAATCCAAGTGGGCATCGTGGCTTAAGGTTCACTTCAGCCACCATCTTGAAAAACACGTTTTATTAAATATCTCGCGAACCGCGCACCGTACGACAAAAATTGTAGAGATCATTGTTGTAGATAATAATATATGCCATCTTTTTTATTTGAAACTTTTCAAATAGAAAAAGGAAAAGTTTCCAATGAAATGTATAGGAAATTTCATGCTCTACAAATCAGTTGCCACCATTTTTAATTTATCATTGACCATTAACTAAATATTTAGCAAAAGCCATATTGAAAAAAGTTTGGAGCGCTATAATTAAAAATCTATGCGTTATACAAAAAAAAAGTTTTAAATAAAAAAGATGGCAAATATTATTATCTACAATAATGATCTCTACAATTTTTGTCGTACGATGCGCGGTTCGCGAGATATTTAATAAAACGTGTTTTTCAAGATGGCGGCTGAAGTGAACCTTAAGCCACAACGCCCACTTGGATTTACATTCAGGGGACACCCCTGAAAATATTCCAAAAAAAAATACCTGTTCCCGAACGTTTTTAGCCAAACCTACTTTTTTG
The DNA here is from genome assembly GCA_951751655.1 of Ophion costatus. NCBI lineage: Eukaryota > Metazoa > Arthropoda > Insecta > Hymenoptera > Ichneumonidae > Ophion > Ophion costatus. The sequence goes on along the minus strand of OX632356.1, from coordinate 18,077,183 downwards.
GTTGGGGCTCTTGGACTAGCTACACCAATACATGGACGCTGAGCACGTTCATGTGCGGCCAAGCCAAAACGAAGGCTTCGAGGGAAAAAGCAATCTGAGCACGACTCGCGCGTGACGTCACCCGATGGCACGCGCGAGGCTTTTAGATTATTACAATGCTTATTTAGGTCTTGATACTCTGCGTTATGAATGTATACATGAATTATACAAAAAAATGTATCGCACACTCTGGTCGCTTATTTTTTTAGTTTATACGTTAATTTAAATATAATAATAAATCTAAATTACAACTTATTTCTCTTCTAAAAAATTGTTTACGCTTTACACACACCCGTCCTTATGCCAAATAAATTATAATTCATAAAAGCAAGCGGAAATATATTTATCTCCGTATTATTATGTTAATTCTCATACTTTCATCAAGGGATAAAGCATTATCCGCAAAAAAAAGCCAATCATCCATTCAACCGCGAATCGTCAGTACGAGAAAGTGCACACGTTCTACAAGCGATGAGATGGTCCCGTTGGTAGCGTTCCTGGCTTCGGTTTGCAGGGGCGCGGGATCGTTCCCGCGCTCAGTGCTTTTTTTAAAATTATTATTACTATTAATTCTTATTTGATTAGTTATTTTTATTAGTTGTCATTATTATTTTAATTAGTTATCTTTTAGTGTCGCAAAATGTATCGCGCACTCCGAGCGCTTATTTTATTAGTTTGTACGGTAATTTAAATGTAATAATAAATCTAAATTACAACTTATGTATCTACTAAAAAATTGTTTGCGCTTTACTCATACCCGTGCCTATGACAAATAAATTGTAATTCATAAAAGTAAGCGGAAATATATTTATATTCGTATTATTATATTCATTCTCATACTTTCATCAAGCGATAAAGTATTATCCCCAAAAACAAGTCAATAATCTATCCGGCCGCGAATCGTAAGTGCCAGAAAGTGCATTTTTAACACAAGCGATAAGATGGCCCCGTTGGTAGCGTTCCTGGCTTCTATGGGGCGAATTGTTTATTCGAGAAATCATACAATGTATCCAAATGTAAAAAATCTGAACCTGCTACTTTTTCCCAAGAAACGTCGCTCGCTCGTTTTTGTTTTGATCTATCAATTTCTTCGCCTCATACGGGAAAGCATGCTGTTTCGTCGTTATTCGACTGGATTGTTTCGAAGGTCTCGTATTTCGCATTGTCTTCGTACCGATCGGAATAATAAAAAAATTTAAACGTACGTAATTTGCGATTCGTGATTTTCGTGATACGCGTTTCGGGATTTTTGTGAACCGCGATCCGGGATTTTTGGTGCAACGCGATTCGTGATTTTCGTGATACGCGATTCGGGATTTTTGTGCAACGCGATTCGGGATTTTTGTGCAACGCGATTCGGGATTTTTGTGCAACGCGATCCGGGATTTTGTTGCAACGCGATTCGGGATTTTTGTGACACGCGATTTTTGTTACTCTGTGCCTCGTAACTTTGGTGTTTTTAAAATTATTTTTTCTTATTTATTTGACATTTGGGTTGTGTTTTTTCAACTCTTGATTTTTTTCCTCATGGATGAGCCCGCGGTAAAAAAGCCGAAACTGGCCTAAAAGAAACATTTTCAACATCAGTGATACGATCAGCATCCAGAGTGGAAAAAATGGGTTCAGGCTGTTGCATCGCAACCTGATAAATTTTATTGCCTTGCGTGCGGAACAACGCTGTCATGTGGCAACTATGAGATAGAGAGGCATTCCAAGTCAGAAGTGCATGTGAAAAACATGAGTGTATTGGGTGTAGAATCGCTGGATTCGGGGTGTTGATTCGACACTACGCCTTCTGCGTGTGTTCCGGAAGCAACTTGTTCTCAAGAGAGTTTTTCAGCTGCCTCTGGTGCTGAATTTGACCTCAATGAACGAGTACATGTTGCTGAGATTCGTTTCGCGACTTTTTTGGCTGAGCATAATATTGCGCTGACGGTCGCACCTGATATGCTCAGTCTATTTAAACTCATCGGTCAAGAGCCTGCTGTGTTGCAGGCTATGACAGTCGGCAAAACAAAAGCAACAAAGCTAGTCGACCGGGTTGTTAACGTAGTAGAAGCCGACCGAATAACGCGAGTACTACGCGAAAACAAATTTTCAATTCACGTGGACGAAACATCAGACTGTTAAAACGATAAATGGATGTCGTTAATGGTCCGTTACGTAGAGCCAAGTACGCTGATGGTAAGGACAGAATTGTTGACGATGCTTCATTTGAACGCGGCGAACTGTTCGGCCATTGAACTGGTCAAAGCGTTCAAAAATGAGTTTTTCCGGAAACAAATTTCCTTGCGCAGCATTCTCGGTCTCGCGTGCGATAACGCAACCGTAATGGTCGGTAAACATTCGTCGTTTCATACATTTCAGTCGGAAAATAACCCCGATCTCATAACGCAGCCGTGTATTTGCCATTCTCTCGCGTTGATTGCTAGCGCCGCATTCTCCGTGATTCCAAAAGAAATTGATCGTTTTATCAGAGGTATCGCGACCTTTTTGAACAACAGTCCGAAACGAACAGCAGTTTTTCGCGATTTCCAAGACAGCTTCCAGGATCGTCCGGCTAAAATCACGCGATACGCAGAAACGCGATGGCTCTCACGCCATTCCGCCGTCGTCAAAATGATCGAAAATTGGCCGACGCTGATTGCATGTTTGGCTGATCAGTCATTGGAGAAGGCCAAACAAGCAGAAGAATTTCTCGAGGTTGCAAAAAATCCGGTAACTAAAGCTTATCTTCTTTTTTTGGGATTCGCACTCGAATCTTTGAACAAATACAACGCGTACTTTCAAAGCGAAGAAACTTTAATGCATCATCTGCAACCTTCTTCAAAGACTATGCTTGTAGAGATCCTCCAGAAGTTCCTCAAACCCGCTCTGTTACAGCCGGCAATATTCGACGTTCACGCTCGCAATATCAAGTTCGATAAGTGCGCTAATCAGCGCGCAGTGATTGATGTTGATATTGGGGATGATTGCAAAGAATATTTGGCGGATGTACAGAGCAGAGGGACTGCACAAGCCGAAGTCGACACGTTGCGCCAAAACTGCCTTCGGTTTTACGTCACGACTTCGAGTCAAATTCGCGATAGACTCCCCTTCGAGAACGAATTTTTGAAGAATTTAACGGTATTCGAAAAGGACCCCGCGTTATCAGATGCGGATCGCGAGTCGACCGTTGCGCGCGTATTGTTCGTTTGTCGTCAACTTCGCGTTTCGGACGAAATAAAAATTCGCAACGAATGGCACTCCTTGTACGAAGAGAACAGTCATCAGAAGGAAGAATGGTGTAAATTGTCATTCAACGAGATGGGATGGCAATTTGCTCTGTTACCAATTCTGACGGTATTCTCCGGTACGAAACTTTGCGTTTGTTGCTGGGTATGGTGAGGTCATTGCCTCATTCGAATGCTGCGGCTGAAAGAGCGTTCTCTCTCATCCCAGACACAAAAACAAAGAAAAGGAACTGCCTCAGTTCGAGTATGCTCAACTCAATCTGCGTCGTAAAGTTGGCTTTGAGAAGTAACACTCACCATTGACAGAAAAAAAATTTTAATCGTAAAACATCATGAGCTATTTCAGCTTATTTTCAGAATAATATTCTTTCAATGGGCGTGTTTCACGAATAAACAATTCGCCCCATAGAAAAAGAAATTAATAATTTAAAAAAAAACAGAAAAGTACTAAGCGCGGGGGACGATCCGGCGGCCCTGCGGACCGAAGCCAGGAACGCTACCAACGGGACCATCTTATCGCTTGTGTTAAAAATGCACTTTCTGGCACTACCGATTCGCGGCTGGATAGATGAATGGCTTGTTTTTAGCAATAATGCTTTATCGCTTGATGGAAGTATATGAGAATGAACATAATAATACGAATATCAATATATTTCCGCTTACTTTTATGAATTACAATTTACTTGGCATAGGGACGAGTGTGAATAAAGCGCGAACAATTTTTTAGAAGATAAATAAGTTGTAATTTAGATTTATTATTACATTTAAATTAACGTACAAACTAATAAAATAAGCGGTCGGAGGGCGCAATAATTTTTTCGATACTAAAAAATAACTACTTAAAATAATAATGATAACTAATAAAACTAACTAATCAAATAAGAATTAATAGTAATAAAAATTTAAAAAAAAGCACTGAGCGCGGGAACAATCCCGCGCTCCTGCGAACCGAAGCCAGGAACGCTACCAACGGGACCATCTCATCGCTTGTAGAACGTGTGCACTTTCTGCTACTGACGATTCGCGGCTGGATGGATGAATGGCTTGTTTTTGGGAATAATGCTTTATCGCTTGATGAAAGTACATGAGAATGAACATAATAATACGAATATCAATATATTTCCGCTTACTTTTATAAATTACAATTTATTTGGCATAGGGACGGGTGTGAGTAAAGCGTAAACAATTTTTTAGAAGAGAAATAAGTTGTAATTTAGATTTATTGTTATATTTAAATTAACGTATAAACTAAAAAAATAAGCGACCAGTGTGCGATACAATTTTTTGTATACATTCATAACGCAGAGTATCAAGAGCTAAATAAGCATTCTAATCATCTAAAAGCCTCGCGCGTGCTATCGGGTGAAGTCACGCGCGAGTCGTGCTCAGATTGCTTTTTCCCTCGAAGCCTTCGTTTTGGCTTGGCTGCACATGAACGTGCTCAGCGTCCATGTATTGGTGTAGCTGCCGAAGGCGCGGTCGGGAAACTTCGATGGCGCTCGGCTCTTGCCGAAGATGTGCGAGCGTCGCTCGCTCACGGACACGCGCTACTATGATTGTGTGATGGGCGCGCAAGGGACTAGAGAGGGGGTAACTTTTGCGCGCGATCTGGCTGCACTGGCAGGGACCGGTCCTTCTACAATAGGGCGTATAAACACCTGATCTTTGAAATGACATACATACAAATAAAAAATGAAAACACTCAATTTTTGGATTTCACTGATTTTTCTATGAATCCGCCTACGTCGAGCGCGCGGTCGCGACGTTCTACCGCCTTTCGCAGAATAACCCACAACTTCTTCAATATTGCGAATTTCTACATGAAATTTTTCCACAATATTCATTGAACTACAAACTACAAAAAAAAATGATTTTTTGGAAAAATTGACTTAGGTACCTCCCCTTGAACGCGGAATTCCCCGAATCTCTGGATCAACATTCGGCCCCCGAGCTCTTAAAATTAGAGGATCTAGCAGTCCAAGAGTCATCATTCCAAGAGTCAGATAGTGTACATTATAACAATTTCTCTGTTGGAACGAAAACTTTACAATCTGTCCAAAAACATTTCACTATCGGTGCCAGTGCAGCCAGATCGCGGTCGAAAGTTACCCTCTCTCTAGTCCCTCGCGCGCCCATCACACAATCATAGTAGCGCGTGTCCGTGAGCGAGCGACGCTCGGACATCTTCGGAAAGAGCCGAGTGCCGTCGAACTATCCCGACCGCGCCTTCGGCAGCTACACCAACACATAGACACGCTGAGCACGTTCATGTGCGGCCAAGCCGAACGAACTGAACGAAGGCTTCGAGAGAAAAAGCAATCCGAGCACGGCCCGCGCGTGACGTCACGCGACGGCACGCGCGAGACTTTTAGATGATTTCAATGCTTATTTAGCTCTTGATTCTCTGCGTTATTAATGTATACCAAAAATGTATCGCACACTCTGATCGCTTATTTTTGTAGTTTATACGTTAATTTAAATATAATAATAAATCTAAATTACAACTTATTTCTCTTCTAAAAAATTGTTTACGCTTTACTCACACCCGTCCTTATGCCAAATAAATTATAATTCATAAAAGTAAGCGGAAATATATTTATCTCCGTATTATTATGTTAATTCTCATACTTTCATCAAGGGATAAAGCATTATCCGCAAAAACAAACCAATCATCCATTCGACCGCGAATCGTCAGTACCAGAAAGTGCACAAATTCTACAAGCGAAGAGATGGTCCTGTCGGTAGCGTTCCTGGCTTCGGTTCGCAGGGGCGCGGGATCGATCCCGCGCTCGGTGCTTTTTTTTTTTTAATTACTATTACTATTAATTCTTATTTGATTAGTTATATTTAGTAGTTATCATTATTATTTTAATTAGTTATCTTTTCGTGTCGAAAAATTTATTGCGCACTCCGACCGCTTATTTTATTAGTTTGTACGTTCATTTAAATGTAATAATAAATCTAAATTACAACTTATTTATCTTCTAAAAAATTGTTTGCGCTTTACTCATACCCGTCCCTATGCCAAATAAATTGTAATTCATAAAAGTAAGCGGAAATATATTTATATTCGTATTATTATGTTCATTCTCATATACTTTCATCAAGCCATGAAGCATTATTCCCAAAAACAAGCCATTCATCTATCCGGCCGCGAATCGGTAGTGCCAGAAAGTGCATTTTTAACATGGCTTGTTTTTGGGAATAATGCTTCATCGCTTGATGAAAGTATATGAGAATGAACATAATAATACGAATATAAATATATTTCCGCTTACTTTTATGAATTACAATTTACTTGGCATAAGGACGGGTAGGAGTAAAGCGCAAACAATTTTTTAGAAGATAAATAAGTTGTAATTTAGATTTAATATTACATTTAAATGAACGTACAAACTAATAAAATAAGCGGTCGGAGTGCGCAATAAATGTTTCGACACGAAAAGATAACTAATTAAAATAATAATGATAACTAATAAATATAACTAATCAAATAAGAATTAATAGTAATAGTAATTAAAAAAAAAAAAAAAGCTCTGAGCGCGGAACGATCCCGCGCCCCTGCGAACTGAAGCCAGGAACGCTACCGACGGGACCATCTCATCGCTTGTAGAATATGTGCACTTTCTGGCACTACCGATTCGCGGCCGGATAGATGAATGGCTTGTTTTTGGGAATAATGCTTTATCGCTTGATGAAAGTATATGAGAATGAACATAATAATACGAATATCAATATATTTCCGCTTACTTTTATGAATTACAATTTATTTGGCATAGGGACGGGTGTCAACAGAGCGCAAACAATTTTTTAGAAGATAAATAAGTTGTAATTTAGATTTATTATTACATTTAAATGAACGTACAAACTAATAAAATAAGCGGTCGGAGTGCGCAATAAATTTTTCGACACGAAAAGATAACTAATTAAAATAATAATGATAACTAATAAACATCACTAATCAAATAAGAATTAATAGTAATAGTAATTAAAAAAAAAAAAAAGCACCGAGCGCGGGATCGATCCCGCGCCCCTGCGAACCGAAGCCAGGAACGCTACCGACAGGACCATCTCATCGCTTGTAGAATTTGTGCACTTTCTGGTACTGACGATTCGCGGTCGAATGGATGATTGGTTTGTTTTTGCGGATAATGCTTTATCCCTTGATGAAAGTATGAGAATTAACATAATAATACGGAGATAAATATATTTCCGCTTACTTTTATGAATTATAATTTATTTGGCATAAGGACGGGTGTGAGTAAAGCGTAAACAATTTGTTAGAAGAGAAATAAGTTGTAATTTAGATTTATTATTATATTTAAATTAACGTATAAACTAAAAAAATAAGCGACCAGAGTGTGCGATACAATTTTTTGTATACATTCATAACGCAGAGTATCAAGAGCTAAATAAGCATTCTAATCATCTAAAAGCCTCGCGCGTGCCGTCGCGTGACGTCACGCGCGGGCCGTGCTCGGATTGCTTTTTCCCTCGAAGCCTTCGTTCAGTTCGTTCGGCTTGGCCGCACATGAACGTGCTCAGCGTGTCTATGTGTTGGTGTAGCTGCCGAAGGCGCGGTCGGGATAGTTCGATGGCACTCGGCTCTTTCCGAAGATGTCCGAGCGTCGCTCGCTCACGGACACGCGCTACTATGATTGTGTGATGGGCGCGCGAGGGACTAGAGAGAGGGTAACTTTCGAGCGCGATCTGGCTGCACTGATCGGTGCATTAACATTTCTGCCACGAAGCAACGAGCTTTGCCTGCATTCGAAGACAATTTCCGACTCTATCGCGTAGACATACGGGGTTGCAAGACAACGAACGATCAGTTCATTTGCAAGCACTTACATGTCCTCTACAAACAAAGTTAACAATCATAGTGATTGTGAAGTAAGAATTCTAGCCGAACCTTACTTTCAAGACTTTAGATCTTGCGGGGTACAAATTCGAATTATATTGGTTTGATAAAAACGTTTTGTCACAATAATTTCAATATAATTTATTTATTTATACATCTTATACAAAACATTTCTAATCAACAATATATTCGCCATCGGTTCCTATGACACACACACACACACACACACACACACACACACACACACACACACACACACACACACACACACACACACACACACACACACACACACACACACACACACACACACACACACACACACACACACACACACACACACACACACACACACACACACACACACACACACACACACACACACGCACGCACGCACGCACGCACGCACGCACGCACGCACGCACGCACGCAGGAACGCACGCAACGTTCGCAGGAACGCACGCACGCACGCACGCACGCAGGAACGCACGCAACGTTCGCAGGAACGCACGCACGCACGCACGCACACACTAATTAGAGTAGAAATAAAAATACTCCGCTTCCATTGATGATAATATTTGTTATGTCTATAATAAATTAGAAGATTTATGGGTTTTCAGCGGTCACTCACCATGACCCCCGCCCCCACAAATCACTCGGCGACAGCGGCTTCCCCCTCTGGCCACCCGCTCTTCGGACTACATGCCTGCCCCCGCTACAGAGAACCCGGACATCCCCCCTCGTAACGTCACGTCTCCGCGCTGGACCTCCCCCCGCCATGCATACTAAGCTTCGCCGCGCCGGACCCCGCCCCTCTCCCCCCTGAGATCTCAGGGTTAGAACCGGCCTATTACCACTACTGATTTTACTTGTAAGAGTTGATGAGAGAGAAAGGACTAAAAAATCATAATAGTGCGCAAAAGTAAGATAGGAGGAGAGAAACGATAAGTATAATCGATGAGATGTGGGGAACGAACGAGTGTCACAGTAAGATAATAACGAAGGATGAAAGAGTGACGAATAACTGGCGAAGATACCCGAAAAGAGGATTCACGCTCAACCGCTTGAGTGTCGCGCGACTTGACGCACGCTCTGAAGTTGCTCACCCAAGATGACGGAAAGCATTAGCAGACGATACGCGCAATGCCATATCACCCACGCAAGCGAAACCGACGCCTATCTGCCTTGCTGACGTTTGTTACGTGTTCGGCGCTCGCATTCGCGGGCCACAGTGGCTTCGTCGATCCTGGCGAACTGTAGTCCTACAACAATCCTTCGAACGGCAAAATTCGAATGCTTCCCTTTCAAAAACTATTTGAAGGAAACAAAAAGCCTTGGCAGTTATACAGTTATACAGTTATACAGATATACAGTTATACTCGGGGTACCCTCCTGAATCCGCCAGTTCTGGGTGTGCAGGTTATTATTAATCACCCTGTATAGTTCTATCCATGTACATAAGTAACGGGTGTACTTCCCAAAAGCGGAAACCGAATTTCGACCTGAAGTTTGTCCTTCTTTTTAGTTTTGACCTTTCTTTTAATATTATAAGATATCCCCTCAAAGGATTTTTGGCGACACGCCATAGTTTTCGAGATATCCATTTTTCAAAGTTATTTTTTCCATCACGCGCCTACCATATCCATAGCAGACGTGCTCAGCTATGGCTATACCTATATATCTTATCGCACCCTCCGCTTTGTCCGGATCTTCGGCAAGTTTGTTTGGAGAAACGCCCTCTCCAGCGTTTCCACGGCTGGCGCGCTCATGGTGTGAAACCTTGTATAGCGAATCGTATAGCTTATCTTTACGGATATTTTGTATTGGTGTCTGTGCTCGGGACTCTATTTTTTGGCTCGTGCATGGAAAATGAGAAAAACGCCATGGTGATACCATGCTAAAAAAACGGTTGATACGAATTGAAAAAGATAAAATAACAAAATAAAACAAAACAATCGAATTTAAAAAAAAAATGAAGAAAAATAAAGATAATCGAACAAATAAACGGAAGAGAACCAAATAAATGAAAAAAAAAAAACGAATTAAAAAAAACGAAAAACAATAAAGGAAAAATGAAAAAAAAAATTTAATGGAAGAGGTGCTCTGCAGTCACCGCAGTGTTCTATGGACCCCATGATTCCACACAACCATCCGAGGTGCCCTGCGCCCAACCCAGTGTTCTACGCACCCCACGATTCGACATATCCAGGTTAGTTTGGGTTTGTTGGACACCCTGCGATACCACGCGCCCATCCGAGGGGCTTTGTGCCCACCCCAGTGTTTTACGCAACCCACGATTCCACACACCCATCCGAGGTGCTTTGTGCCCACTACAGTGTTTTACGCAACCCACGATTTCACACACCCATCCGAGGTGGCCTGCGCCCACCCAAGTGTTCTACGCACCCCACGATTGTGCATTCCGCGTTTGTTTGGGTTTGATGGGCACCCCGCGATTCCACGCACCCATCCGAGGTGTCATGCGCCCACCCAAGAGTTCTACACTCCTCACGATTTCGCATATCTGCGTTTGGGTTTGTTTGGGTACCAATAAATTCTCCATCTGTCAAAACGAAAAACCAGCGTTACACCAAAAACGACAGTGCGGCTGGATTTGGTGGGGAGTGCGGTGGGGGGGTGCACCAGATGAAGATCAGCACAAAGTGAAAAGCGCGATAAGATATATCGGTATAGCCATAGCTGAGCCCGTCAGCTATAGATATAGCAGGCGCGCGATGAAAAAAAATACTTTCAAAACTATGGCATGTCGCCAAAAATCCTTCTAGGGGATATCTTACAATATGAAAAGGAAGGTGTATGCCAAAGTTCAGGTCGAAATTCGATCTCCGCTTTTCAGAAGTTTATCCTAAATTATACAGGATGTCCCAGAAATGAAGGTAGTGCCTGGAATAAGGGGTTGGGGTGAAATTCTGAGCCGATTCATATAAGTATGTCTGTCTGTGTTTGGGAATTAGTATGGGTCTGTGTCTAGGAATTAGTTACGCCGCACTAAACAGCGCTGATTACCTGTCGGCTTGAGCATCGCGCGAGGACATATAATTTTCTAAATTCAAGACGAAGGATTTTTCGGTTCCTTACCCATGGTGAAACGGTGCACGACTATGAGATATGGTCCGTCATCCTCGTTCGTCAGTCCTGCCTCTTTCAAGTACGTTTGACCTGGATAGTTTTCCCGAGACCCATCTCATTGACCAGGATACCGTTGACCTTCTGCGAGTGCATTACGGCGGGTCAGAGCAGGCCGACCATAAGAGCTAGCCGAAATGCCCGTCGGTTGATGGCTGTTCATCGAAGCACCGACGGCCATGGCCCTTTCCATGTTCGCTGAGAGCTTCAGGCACTTCTTCTTCAGCGCCTCAACCACGTACCGCATCAAAAGCATAAGCTGAGTCAAGTTACTTCACTTTCTTTTCCCTTTCTTTGTTCTCGTCGCCTTCCAAGCCGGCATCCTTCGGCCTCAGGGAGTTATCGACGTCGCTGTCACTGTCCTTGATTCGATGGATCATCTTACGTCGCGTTTAAAACTCCGAAAACGGTCAAATTAGTGTCGTCGTCCGCTAAAAAAAGACGACACGAGACGTTCCTACTTTTTTCGCCTCAATTTCATCGATAAAAATTACAGCGCATAGAGCGTATAAAACAAATAATCTGAGTAGGCGAAAATTGCGAAAGATGAAAAATGTACTCACAGATGGTTGAATTGTTATCGGCTTTTTTTCGGAAACGGAACTTGCGAAGAATGTTGAGGAGTCTTGAGCTACCTGTATCCGTCTCAATTGTACGTTTATCGGACCTAGCAGAGTGTCAAGCGACGTTATGGAGACCTTTGACCCGAAGCATCGCGTACAAAAATTACCTCGATAGTTCTCCCCTTTTATAAAAATCAATTTTAGAACCGAACATCGGGTTGATTTTTATGCATTTTCATCCACTTTCACTGCTATCACTAATTTTCACATTACTATTCCACTTTCACGCGCTAATCCTACTAAGAGGTTAGACCCGGCAGAACCCATACATTTGAAGAACCCGATTATTTTTACAGTAGCGTTTAATCATTCGTTTTGGTCAGTGGTCCCGAGAAACGACGCGAGGAGGCGCGAGCGAGTCAGAAAAAGTCTGACTTCACCGAGTAACGCTGAGCGTACGCTATGAAGTAAATTACGTTCTCACAAAGGTCGTATGTAGCAACGCTTACCATACGATCGAATTACTTTATTCGCTCAAGCAAACCGTGGAGCTCTGGAATGTTCTCCAGAATGTCTCGAAGTAGAATAATGTTATGGGAAGAAAGTCGCTCGAAAATTCGGGCGAATATTACGAGATCTCAACATTCAGTAGACGTATCGAAAAATGTCCCAAACAAAATCGATCGGAAAAAATAACATTTCGATGGTAAAATGTCATTAAATTTCCCATCCGTTGCCGCGTTTTCGTGTAATGTCGATTCTAGGTTAAAAAGTCGTCTGCTAAAGCCGATCTTACTCTATAAAGAGTCGCGTCGTGTGCGTCGTCCGTGACAGCGGTGCTCATCTTTTTTAAGGCTGTGGTGCTTATCATTTTTTTTTATTACTGAGCGTTGAGACGGTGCCGCGTATCTTGTTTACTGGATATGCTGTGAAACGACTTGGCGTATATGGTTAAGAAAAAAATCTCGGCAAAGGATGCCACTTTCTCAACAACTTGACTATCAAGTTAAGAAATACATAAATTGATGCAATTTCTTATATAACTGCAAACCAAACTTCTGATTCTGCAAAGTATAATTTGAATCAGTGATGTACCCCTAGACCACACGGCTCTTAAAGTCTCATTTTATTTGTATAATTTAAAAAGTTACGTGGAAGCATTTACTTCCGATTCTATTGCAGAACCACCATACATTTAATGAAATCTATTGCGGCGTATAAATTGATGTGTGATGGGCATAGATTTGGCAGGCTGAAGGTTTTAAAAATGGTGCACCCAATTTCTTTGTGGAAAAGGAATATCGATATTGCTCTCGACACCTATCGCTCAATTTTCGATAGTCTGTCCAAGTACAGTCGAACAACTCTGTTTACCTGATGCGGTAACCGATGCGTCGCACAGAGGAGTACTTCACCTTGAAAGTTGCTCAAAATTATTTTGTGATTTTTATCGATTGGACATGTAATGAGAAGCAGTTTAGAGTCGTTATATTGTATTTAAAACGATCGGCCACACATGAAATATTAAAAAAATGGTTTGCAAAAATAGATTTCACAAAATTATATTAATTAGATTCGTCTTCACTAGATCCATCCTTGTCATCGTTATTGGTCTGTGTTGACGTTACGTCCGACGTTTCCGGTAGCAAGAGTTGTAACGTGTCACTGGAGAAAGGTTTATTTTTTTTCCGAGGCCTTTTTCTTGCAATGCTCAACAGAGGATCAGAACTTAGCAAAAGTCTGTTCAGAACGTCCCTATTACAGTTTTCTCGCGAGAACTTCCTTGCATAATTCTGCCTATACACGCGGAAGTGTTTATTTCGAGCCTCAGCCGCCTCTTCCGATAGTTGGCCAATCGGTAATATAGCGTGGTCAATTATTGTGGCGCCGTGTCTCAAAATGTTGTGCATTGTCAGAGTCATTGGATGCCACCCATACAATTCGACATACAGTATCGCTGTTTGTTCTGCAAAATTTTCAAATTTGTTCACATGAATTTTGTGCCCACTTGACAAAGTCTCTAAAATGATATTGCATCTTTTTATAAGCTTTATGTCGACTCCTGTGATGCGGGAAGAACGTTCGGGATCTGAGAAAAATCTTGAAGTATTCCCGTCGTTAGTATTCCCGAACCCTACTTTGGGAATATCCACCAGCAGACCCATTTCCCTTTTAAGGGTGTTTTGCGTTTTCTGTTTTGTTTCGGCCACGATTTTTTTATCTTCTTGAGTTCTGGCTTTCCATTTCTTGATTGGTATTTTATACGATAAATGAAGCAGATTCAAAAAATCGGATCCTTGCGTGTAGTATCGATATTCAAAATTTGAGGGCATCAGGGTTCTCTGTGCTTCTTTTATTGAAGTTGTTGAAATCTTTTGACATTTGCCTGCATATATAGCATCTCATGGTTGATGTTGTGTTTGTCGTAGCATTGCAAACCTTTCCGTCAATCATCGTAAATGCCAATGTGTGCTTTATTTGATGTAAACCACCAAAAGTTTTCGGTACTTCAGTCTTTATCGAGTTTGTAATTTGATCTTCTACATAGCGAATTTCTTTGTTGGTGATATCTTTTGTTTCATGGATGAAGCGGATTCGTATTGGTCTACAGTATCTTGTAGAGGATGGTACTGGGTTTTGCCAAATGATCTTCTTTTGACCACCAATATTGCATATGAGTCGTAGGGGCATAAATGAACTCTGGAAGATGTTTGCATCACTATCTGTACTATTTTGAAATTTTTGTTTATATGTTTGTTGTTGCGAGCCATCATTTTGCCCCATTTTGATAACAGCTCTAGATGGCTTCTTTCTTCTTTATTTAAAAGTTCAAGTACTTCATCTAAATACTCACAAAACCGCGTAGCCGTGTGATCTAGAAGGTTCTGTAGGTTGATTTCAGAACACGTTTCGGTAACTCTTATTGACTCTCTTCTCGCGGATAACACTCTTTTTTTTATTTTTTCAGAAGTGAATAACAAGGACAGATGTTCTTGTTCGCACCATGAATTACTTTGTATTGCTTTCTCGTCATATCAGCTTCTACAAAAATTGATAATGCTTCTGATGGAGTATGCTTTTTGATAACTTCATTTTGATTAGAAGTAACATTTTTTCTAAGCTTTTCGGCTCCTGTTGGCCTCAAAATAATATCTTTTATTACTTTGGACGCGTCACTATGCCCTGCAGCACGCTGGCTCATTTGGGCCGCATAGGTTAACTGATCGCAAGGTACTTGTTCTCTTAAAGCCTTCGTTTTGCGCCTCTATGTTTGCTCACTCGATTCATTGAAATCTTTTGATGGTCGGCCGGGTCCTTTTATTGTCCAGGTAGGTAGTGTTATACTAGTTGACGATGGTGCGAGAACGACAGTAGGAACTTTGGTTATTTAACAAAGATAAAATCGGAACAAAAGCCATTGTTCATTTTTCTCTAAAAAGCGTTCTTCCTTGTAACTAGCGGCTATCCATTTTTGTTTAAATTGAAACTTAAAAGCCTTTAAAGAATGTTTCAGTGATCGTTGTTCTTTTCCAGGGTATTTTGTCATATTTTTGAGGGAATCTTTCAAAAACACGAACTTGTTATCTATATTCCTTTCCGAACATTGTTTCAACATTTCATAGAGTGATTTTCTAGTTATCTCCATCACCATCGCCTTCGCTGGAGATTCTGTAATAAAAATATGGAATAATTTGTTTTTAAAAAAAAAAATGTGTTTGTGCCTTATTTGTTTAACCCAAGAACCGCACACATGGGACGTTCGCGTTCTCGGAATTTTAACAATCGGGTATCCCGCGAAAGTCCGTTTACCTAGGGCGTTCGTCTTCTTCTGTGAAAAAAAAACTTTGGGGGAGGAGTAGTTCACTGCCACCTACCCACCGGAATCGGTTAATTTAATTAATTGATTAATTAATTAATCCAGCTGATAGATCGTAAAAATCTGTCGAAATCGCAAACGACCCATCTGCTCTGGAAACGTATGTAAGCAAAATCCTACTTCACGAAAACATTTTTTTTCTCTATAATTATTTTTTTTCTCGATAATTATGTTTTTTGAGTAAAAATATAAATTTTGATGAAGGTGTTAAGTAAATAAAAGCGAAAATGAATGTGAGAACCAGCAAAGAGGTTAGTGCGTTACTTCGTCCTCGCAAACAAGTGGAATATTTCGGCGGAGAAAACTCTGAGGATAAAGATTATATCGAAAAAGAAGATCATCAGGAAGGGGAAGAGGAGTGCGATGAGTTTTTTTATTCGAAAACTTTGCAATTTATCCATCAATATTTAGTATCAATTTTATCTTTTATATGTCCATATTAAATAGCGATATTTAACCCTTCAAATAAATACCCTTTATGAATTCCCGAAGCCTGCCATATTTTTTTCCAAAGTACATCATCTCAAGTTAAAATAACTTAAAGGATAGTTGAAAAGAAGTTACTTAAAAAAATGATGAATTTTTAACATTACGGTGCATTTCCTGCATTTTTTTTAAACGATGAAATTAACAATCCAAAATTAATGTTACGACATTTTGATTTATTGAACCTATAGTTGAAAATACGAAAAACACCTATGCATTTTTCAGAATTTTTTGGAACATTTAAGGTTTGTAAACATATTGCGAACGCTAATGATTCCATTCGCAGGTGCCGAAAAATAGTCTCGGTTCGAGGGTTAATAGAATAAAACAAAAAATGGCGGATACATGCGGAACGTTTATTTTCAAAAACATTATCAAGAATAACTAAGCTTTACGTTACGCACAAAATCATAAGTTAACTCGGCTTAACTGATGTACAAAACCACTTTTGAATTTAGTGTTTACATGAAAACACGTTACATTTTTATTCTGGAATGTATATGATGAGAAATGTCACTTTATCAAGTACAATGCGCAAAATAAATATTCTTAATTGAAGTACGTACCTTCTTCTTCAATATTCATGATGGCTGCATTAAAATATCACCGCATACAAATTCAAAATCACGGTTGAAAGATAACGTTTCAACAGGAGCGCCGAGAATAAAAATAAGCGCGTCGCACATTGAGAAAGTTCTGACTGCTGTCTCGGGTGGAGGAAGGATGGGGCGTTTTTCAAATGTTCGTTTAGTAATGTAATACTTACTATGCTTGAATGATGCATACTTTGTAGTAGATTTTAACAAAGTTATTGTAATCGACTTTTGATCGATTTTTTCTTTAAAATACTCCTCTGTGCGTCGTTACAATTTAAAATAATTTAAGGCGTTAGGCCACAGTAACGGGTATAAAATCATGTGCGACTTTAACCATTGTTTTTTGTATGAAAAAGCGATTCACTCAGAAAATTAATTATACATCTATTTACTATGAACCTCAAGCTGCTAGAATTTTTTTTTCTCGATGCACAAAATGGCTGCTTACTAATATTTTCTTTTGTTATATTTTTTTAGGCGCTCCGCAAGCGTGACATTCAGCCTCCACAATTTGTTACCTAGAACAAAAAACGAAAATTCTCGTCAATCGACATTAGAATACTTAGAAAAGTACGTACGGAATTAAAAAATACTGTTTCATTCAAAAGTTGTATGTATTTGAACTTAAGAAATAAATTTTTAGTGAAAAATTACGTATAAAACTGCTCGAAAAATGAAATGTTTTCGACTAATCAGAAATTCCATACGTACTTCTCAGCAAAATGCAATTAGGAACATATCTTTTAAATTTGAAGTAAATCGAGTGAAAATTGTTGAAGTTATTTGTCACGCCAATTGGAAAAAAGTTAACAAAAGAAAATATTAGTAGTCGGCCATTTTTTACATCGAGAAAGAAAAAAAAATGTTTTAAGAGCTTGATATTTATACTAAATAGGTGTCTAATTAATTGTATGAGTGAACCACTTTTTTATACGAAAAAAATTCTTAAATTCGCACATGATTTTGTACCCGTTACTGTGGCCTAACGCCTTAAGCAGATAAATTGTTGCAAAAGTTACTTATGCAAGCGGTAGGAACGTTTCTGTAAGAAAATCGTGTATCTTTCTGAGGTTTTATTCTTAATTATGCACGCCAAGTCGTTGCACTGTTACGTCCCGGAGGGAGATTTAGAATGAACTCGCGAGGTTGCCGAGTTTGTGCGCGAATTTTGAAGAGAGGTGGATTGCGCTGTGAGTTTTCATTGGTTTCCGCGGGAGTTCTGAACACAATTTAATAACAATTGGATTTAGACGAGTTAAGGTGTGTGTTTTGGTTTGAGGTTGAGGTTCGCCCGATACTTTTATCGAATAACTCACTCTCGTGAGTGTTTCTTGCAATTCACAAATAGAGTTTATTAACACACTTATATGTATATATTTATCGGTTAAATATAAGACGCATACAGTTGATTGAAAAATATGTTAGAAGGTTACGCGGACAGAGTATTAAGCCGAACACACATGACGCTTGTTTTGCTGCTGGATTGCTTGCTAGAATTTGCCGCTGGGTTCAAAGTTGTCTGTGGCGCTGGGTGCAATGATGGCTCCCTTGTTAGGTTGGCTTCACACGGTGCTTGTCGCTAGGCGTGCATGCGAAGTGACGCTGCCATTAAAGAGTGGCTTACTCCTGGAGCAAATAATAGTACTAACACTGAAATTCTCCACTATTGTATAAACCCGCTGAGTTCCGCAATTTTTATTTGTTATGAATTTACTCATCTTCGATCACGCGATAAAACATGGTCCTTAATGGCCCGAGATACTATTTCTAACCTCTACAGTATCGCTATTGAACGAGGTAATTATTAAGTGTTAGTAGTTCTACGAGCAAGTTCATATTATTTATTTATTTATTCATTTATTTACTGGCATTCTGCCCGCGGCTTGTATTTGAGTTTGACTTTATTTGTATCATGCTACAAAAATAAATGAATGTCAGTACTGGTTTTATATTATTCGAATTTTGTTTGTGCACGAAAGACTTTTGAAAATATCTTTTTGAATATCACAGCATCAACAATTTTCGAAGAAATTCACCCTCCCAAATTACACAGATTTTAAATGAAAAATAATTTCAATGCAGACTCGCGGTTTTGACGATTTTAATCACCCGACAATACTCATTGAACACCTTTTGTATTATACGCATAGATATATACAACAGCACTCAAGAAATGCTAAATATTGCAATTTGCAAATTGCTTTTTCGAGATTTAGCATGATGCTCAAATTTTCCTCTATGAGGAACTATTTTTTCAATTCCGGCTTCCTCATAGAGAAACCTTTGATCGTGCTAAATATTGAGGCAGCAATATGCAAGTTTCCATTTGCAACGTTTTTTTGAGCAATTTAATCAGAATATTTTTTTTTTGTTTTCATACCATTTTGAACTTGCCGACCGATTTTTTACTCTAAGGAGGGATCCTGCTTTAGGAGGCCTAAAGGAAGCGTTTTTTGAGGATTTTTTTTAGGACAGAATAAAATAAGCAAGTCTAGCGAACTTTTCAGATTATTTTATTGCATATTTGAAGATTCGAAAACAAATTTTTTGAGAGGAAAATATTCAAACGCAACTGATTTTTATGCACATTTGTGCAATTACAGTTTCCAATCGGCGGGAAAGATGAAGTTCGCAATTTTCGTCTGAAGCAAAAAAACAGAAAATTTTAATTACCATATATTTTCCTTTTATGTGAACTAACAAAGTTGTTGAAACAGCCTTTTAAATCATTTTTATACCACGTCGAAGTTTAAAAAAAAAACATTTTTTCTTTCCAACCGAAAAAAAGTTATAGTTTCATGATTTTTTCTGCTTTTTGTTAGTTCACGTAGAAGGAAAATATATGATCATTAAAATTTTCTTTGGTTTTTTTTGTTTTCGACGAAAATTACGAGCTTCATCTTTCCCGCCGATTGGAAGCTGCAATTGCACAAATGTGCATAAAAAACGGCTGCGTTTGAATATTTTTCTCTAAAAAAAATTGTTTTCTAATGTTTAAATATGCAATAAAGAAATCTGAAAAGTTCGGTAGCATTGCTTATTTTTTTCTGTCCTAAAAAAAATCCCCAAATAACCCTTTTTTTAGGCCTACTAAAGCAGGATCCCCCCTTAACCGTTCGACTGATGTTCTCTAAATTCAATGCCAACCTTTCTATGATGATACTCTATTTATAAAAACAAATAGCCATAAATTTCCAAATTTGCGGAAGTTAGAGCATTCAAAGAGCTGTTTTTTAATTTCAAAATGCCGTAAAATTCGTACATTTTTTTAGTGAATTCGACAAAATCCACGCACGCACGCACACACACATATACACACACGGACATTTTTCCTGGATATGATTTGTCGATGTTTTGGAACATTTTGAGCACATTGACATTAAAAACTGGACAAACATTTTTTGTCACCATCACAAAGAAAAATCCGTCGTAAATCAACAGAGAAATACAAGCTACCATCATTATTGTTACACGAGAAAAATAAAATAAACCGTATGTTATGAATATTATTTTATTTGTAATAAATATCTAAATACACAGTTTGTATGTAGATTTATTTTCTTCCGTGTTATGCATACTGTTTATGCACTTGTTACTTTTTGATCGTTGGTAGTCGGTAGTTTTTGCATTAATAATTAATTGGGTGACTTGATTAATTACTTCTAGCTTTAATTCTTCATCTTGAAAGTCTCGCAGTAAGCTTCTTATGAACGTTAAAAATCCGTCGACTGAGTCCGGAGTTGAGTTTGTCGGAGGCGTATTTACGGCGATAGGTGCATATATTAAATTTGTTAAATTCTTTATGAGGGTAGAAAATTCGTCGCTGTCGTCAAATCGAGGATTTTGGCTCCTCCACCCAAACGTTGAAGAGCCGGATTACGTTAAATTACGGGGACGTGGAAATGAATCTCCTTCCTGGTTGTTGGCCGTCACTGATGACAAGGATGATGAGCGACTCCTTTGGGGACATGGTGATGGCGATAAACGTCTAGGTCTGTGCAGTGTAGTGCTATTTGTGTCCAACCCTTGTTTTGGCGAAGAAGACCCACAAAGATTTTCCTGCGCTTGGATCATCTCGTCAAGCTCTGCGATGAAAACATTGTCCGCGTACTCAATGTTCTCGTAACAATTTGCGTCTTCGGAGTTCTCTTCACTTATGTGTGTCGCTGTACCCTACAAACAAAAAGGCATGAATTTTGCATTCGCAAAGTTTTTTAAAAAGTTGTATCACTTTTAGCATTAACTGACTCAGCGGTACATCGGACAGTGAAACCTCACTATCGAAGGAAGTCCTGTTCCTACGCGGGATCACGTAGGATTCGAGGAACAAGAGCTTGTCATAATACCGCAGGCTCGGTGTATAAACCTGAAAATGTTTACATAAATGTTTATTATATTGATTATAGTTTTAGATTTAGGTTAGTTTAGATTTTTTAGTTATAGTAAAAAATACTCACGTCATCGGTGCCAGTCCCGCTTTTTAAAGAGGATTTCACGTTGGAATGCTCGATGTTGAATTGCTTTCTTAAATTGTGAAACTTGTTTGAGCACTCTTTTGCCGTCACCGTTGGCCTTGACTCCAAAACTGCGTTGCTCACTTTATTAAGAGCCGCAGTTCGAAGATGCTTATTATGGTAATTGGGAATATTTGTTGCATATAAACACGGTTCTTCTTTGTATGCGTCAATTCAAACATTTATTTCCACCGAAGACCACTTTTCAATCATTTTTTTAATTCAATGTAGCACGAAAAAAAAATGCAAACACGCAAGCAAGCCGTCAC
This sequence comes from Ophion costatus, assembly GCA_951751655.1. Lineage (NCBI taxonomy): Eukaryota > Metazoa > Arthropoda > Insecta > Hymenoptera > Ichneumonidae > Ophion > Ophion costatus. Next base: position 18,055,598 of record OX632356.1, on the reverse strand, counting down.
GAAAAATAGCACACGCTCTATCACCAACATCCAGCACGCGACCACGCTTTAGAGCCAGCAGTGACGTCACTTTCTCGCAGCGCTCCCAGCAGAGCAGTCATCCTAGTACCCCGCAAGCAATCCAGCAGCAAAACAAGCGTCGTGTGCAGCGGGCTTTATCTGAGTAAGCCGACTTTTCGATTCGGAGACTGATTACAGAGTGACGCTCCTTCGTCTTACAAAAACGGCGAGACTTCGGTTTTGGGAGACGGAGTTTTTTGGCAGAGTGTATTTCCTGCGTTTTTTAGGGATTGGAGAATCGGTCGTAAAAGTTACGTTAATTTTCGTGATCGGTTAGCGGCGTAGGGGAGCATGATTCTGGATTACTTATTGGGTCGCGGCTGAGATAGATGCAATCGCTGCTCTATTTCTGAGAATCGGCCTTAGCGCGTTTTTTCTATTCAAGAATTTTCCTAAGTGAGTTTCTCGCTTGGAGTACATTCGCTCGTAAATTATATACTATCGGTGGTTTAGTGCGTGGGAGCGGATGCAAGTCACTTTCCCGTTCTGGGTCTTGTGGCATATTTCGACTATCGGGTTCATAAAGTTTATAAAATATAATTTTCATAAAAAATCGAGGGTGCCGCTATCGTGCACGTATGCAATAATAATTTTTTGGGGTGGGGTAAAAAATTTGATGGCTTGGACGTAACAGCACAGCAATTTCAGTAATGCAGTACTTGTGTGATGAATACATCGTACTTTTATATAATCGTGATTCGAACTTTTTGTTACAATAGAATATATATATGTTTTTTAAATAAAGTATTGCAAAAAATAGTATTTCTTTTTCATAAAAAGTTTTTTCACTTCTTTTGTTTGTTTGAATTGTGAAAGTAATGATCCAATTAATACTATTTTTTGAAAAAAGCACAAATATTTCGAGGTTAATTAGAATTTTGTAAATATTGAACCAACCGATAATTTTTTTAAGGCCATTTTTTTCACGTGTACTTTTACTTGTTGAAGTTTTTTAGGGATGTATTTATCCGCTTAGTTTATTATATGATCGGTACAAAATAAAACTGTTGGACGTAAAATTGATCTGAAATCAACTGTGAAAACCAAAACACTATTTTGTATAGTTAAAATATTTAAAGAATACCAAATATAAAATGATACTAGTAGAATCATAGGACATACATAAATGAATATCATTTGTATGCTATTTTTTAGAGATGAAACGGATAGCTGTTTCGCCGGATACCGGATAACGGATATCTAGCCATCTTGTAAGCCGGATAGCCGGATATCCGGCGGCCGAATATTCGGCCGAACATTGCTATTTGCCACGGATCGTGTAGTAGCGTGTAGACACGTTACGACACGTTTGTGAGGCACAGACGGTCGGCCGGATTTGGGCGGATTCGGGCACCGTAGTTCATGAGTGAAGCGAGCGAATGACATATTGATTCATTATTTGATCTGTTCCGATCCCTTTTACTTTTTATTGGAGACACCTAATAAAAAAATTGTTAATTGCGAGATAAACTACGAAAAATGTCATCGGTAAAGAAAAGATCCCCTATTTGGGAATATTTTGATATAAACAGTGACAATAATAAGTTTGCCGTTTGTTTGTTGTGCCGAGTTCAAATTTCTCGTGGCGGAGAAGGAAAAAAAGCAGGTATGTACCAAACCCTTAGCTTGTCATTTATTACTTTGTTTTGGATTGCTTTGTTACACTGATCTGCAAGGTGCTTGTCCATGGTATAATGATTAAGGCGTTATACGCAGTTGCAAGGCCAAAAAGTCGTTTTTTTTACGATTTTTTTCTGGAAAAGGATTTCATTTGGGCAGAACGAAAAGTATTAGGCTGAGTACCGGCATCTTTTGGCTTTAGATTGGCATTTTTTATTTTCAAAAATATTCATTAAGATTGCTCCTGTAAGAAATCTCCTGGAGGTCGCCCAAAAAAAGTGTCTGGCGGTGAGCAAAGTATCTCCTGTTTGGATGATCTAAAATGAAAAAACCAAATAGATTCTTTTAGGGGATAGATGAATCCAGGTGTGAATCGAAGGAATAGTCGAAATTTCAATTTTTGGAAAAATGGTGGCTCCGAAAAGAAACAATTCCGATTTTCGACCAATTTTTTTTCGTTAAATCGTTGAAAAAAATAGAAATAATTATCGGAAATCTTATTCCTTCGATTAATACCTGAAGAATATATCTGACAAGGTTGTGTTAAATTTGCTGACCTATCGGTTGAGCCGTTTTTGAGAAATCGTGCTCACAGACTTTGAAAACACCGTTTTGAGAAAAACGCGTTTAAAGTTTCGGGCGCTTACGTTGTAGCGCTCCGAGCGTCCTTACAAATATGTGTGTATTTCCGAGAATATTCGCTAGATCGATTTGACATTTTCAGGGAATATACCCACATATTCGTACATTTGGAAAATGCAATAAAAAAATGGATTTTTTGAATTTTCAAACTGCGTATAACCCTTTAAAATCGTTAAGTGGGTACTTAAAAATGTATCGAATATATTTTAAAATTTACGAGAGCTTGCAATGGCTTGCACCCAGGTTTAATTAAACGTGTTTGTGATGTGCGGATGTTTTTGTGAAACGTAGTTATAAAAAAACTATATAAACTGATAATAGAAAATACCTAACCTATCTTAAACACAATGCAATTTTTTTTGTCATCTACCAGGTACTTCAGCCATGAAAAATCATTTGAAAACGAAACATCCAGACCAATACCAAGCAATTAATAAAGGTACAGCCGGCGCCGTGCCTACACCACCTTCAGCCATCCCTGGTACAAGTTCGTCTTCAACCTCGACCAAAAAGCAATTGACTATGTCGGAATCATTTGAGAGGAGATTGCTTTGGGATATAAACGACGCAAAAGCCAAAAAATATCATTCTTTAATAGCAGAAATGATGGCACTAGACAACGAGCCATTGTCTATCGTAGAAAAGACCGGATTTACAAGACTACTAGAACAAGCCTTACTCCGCTATAAAATACCAAGCCGTACATACATTTCGCAAACAATAATTCCTGACATCTACGACAGAATTTATGAAAAAATCAAAAGAAAAATCTCGGGCGCTCTCGCGATTACTGTGACTTCTGATATATGGATCTGTATGCACAAGAATGCCAGCTTCCTGAGTTTCACAGCTAATTGGTTGTCTCCTGAATTCAAACTGGAACACGGAGTTCTTGCTATGAAGCCTTTCCCAGGTTCACACACCGGAGACAATATAGCAAGGGAGCTCAATAATATCGCAGATCGCTGGAATATTGACCAAAGCAAAATACATTTACTCGTTCATGACAGTGGCGCTAACATGGTAAAAGGTGTTCGCGTGGCTGAGTATGATTCTGCTAGATGTTTTATCCATTCGCTTCAGAGGGTCGTAACCGAGTCTTTGAAAGTCCAGCCTGAAGTAGCAGGAATGATCGCTACTGGTAGACGTCTCGTAACGCACTTCAATCATTCGGGATTAACTCGAGAAAAACTCTTGGCGATCCGAAAGGAGCTAAATTTACCGGAGCATCAGTTGGTGCAAGATATCAACACGAGATCGAATTCCACCTTTTATATGGAAGAGCGCCTATTGGAACAAAAACGGGTTACGTCGCTGTATGTGGCCGATCACGATAACTCAACCACTCAACAGTGGTGTTTGATGGAGCAGTGCATTAAGGTTTGAAGCCCTTTGAAGAAATAACAAAAATAACAAGCTCTGGTCTCTCCTGCATATCCGAAGTAATACCACATGTTGCAGCATTAAAAAAGTATTTAGATAAGGATGAGAGAGCACGAAGAACCCCGAACTTATCACACATGAGAGCCTCGTTGAAAGCTGAATTAGGAAGTCGTTCTAGCTCCTTAGGTGAAGATCCAAATTACTTGATTGCAACCTTCTTAGACCCTAGATTCAAGACAAACTATTTGGAGGTTGATGAAGCTGAAACAGCTCGATAGAAAATCCTATTTGAAGTTATTAAAATGTCTTGTGAGGAATCTTCCACCAGTAGCAGTTCATCTTCAACGCCTGCTAAAAGAAGTAGAGAAGACAAGACTGAATCAACTGTAACTCGTGAAGCTCACAACACGTTTTGGGATTGCTTTAACGAGGTAGCCAATGAAAATAATAATAGTCAGTGACATGCTCAAGCAAAAAACGCGATAACAAGCGAAATTGACTATTACTTGAAGACAGTTCGAATCGATCACAATCACGACCCTTATATTTCGTGGTCAGCTAATGCGACACAGTATCCGAATTTGACAAAGCTTGCCAGAATGTATCTTTCAGCGCCTTCCAGCAGTGTGTATAGCGAAAGACTTTTTTCTGAAGCTGGCCTTGTTTAGGAAAATAAGCGAAATCGCTTAATACCTTTTAATGCAGAGAAATTAGTGTTCATTCACCATAATCTGCCACTAGTGCGGTCCGAATACTAATTTTTTTTTGCGTTGAAATGAATTATAAAAACGGTGTTTTGATTTGAAGATATCGTGGTGAAGATTTATTTGTGTTTAGAGTATCTTATATGTGAAATTAATAAAGTCGATTGGATGAAACTTTTTAAATTTATTGAAATTTCGGTATCCGCCGGATATTGGCCTATTATCCGGTATCCGGCCGGATACTAAAAATAGGCCAGATAGGCCGGATACCGAATAGTTGCCGGATATCCGTTTCGTCTCTAATCCAGATACAGAATATCGCAGGGGTGCTAACTTTGATCGAAACCCATGAGAACGCGGTATTGTTGCACTTACTGCATGATTTGAGATATGCTCATTTCAGTTTGAAAAAGTGTTAAAAACATAAATAATATTAATAATATTATATATTAATAATAATAATATTAAATAATATTAATAAAAAACATAAATGATATTAAACATAAATAATATATATTAATAATAATTAATAATAAAATATATTAATTATAATATTAATAATAATAATATTAAATAATATTAATAAAAAACATAAATAATATTAAACATAAATAATATATATGTTTTTAACACTTTTTCAAACTGAAATGAGCATATCTCAAATCATGCAGTAAGTGCAACAATACCGCGTTCTCATGGGTGTCGATCAAAGTTAGCACCCCTGCGATGACGCTGAAGCTGGCAGACAGACCTAGCAGACGCGCGCCGCCCGAACCCAGTACATTTCAAGCGTGACTGTACGCGGTCGAGTCGTAGCACAGTAAGGCAGCGTAGGGCCTAGCCGCACCACGTTCCCGCGCGTGAAAGAGCCGAATCTATCGGACTAGCGAAAGTAATGTTTTTTTGGTCCTTAACAATAGCCGTCACCGGGTTGAATCATAAGTCGATCGTTTCGTGCATTCATATAGAGTACGCACGTAAATCATGAAGTCGCTGATGTCATTCGTGTTGACGGCAAACGACTTTAAACAAAAATTTCGATCGCGTACGGCGTACTCGAATCGCGAGTAATATTTATTTTTGTTAATCAACAAAAGCCGTCACCGGGATGAAACAGGGAGGGATCGCTTCGACGAATTATATAGAACAAGCACGTAAATAGAAAAAGTCGCTACTGTCATGCGTGTTCGCAGTAGACGGCCTTTTTTGAAATTTTTCTTGCGAGGACGGAGGCGCCATTCACGAAAAACATTTTTTTAATTAATCAACAAAAGTCGTCACCGGGATAAATCACATGTCAATCGATTCGTCTTAATATAAAGAACAAGCAGCCAAATAAAAAAAGTAGCTGCCGTCATGCAGGTTGACAGCAGACGACCTTTTGTGAATTTTATCGTGCGGCCAGCACGGCCCGAATCGCGGATAATGATTAATTTTGTTAATCAACAAAAGCCGTCACCGGGATGAAACATAGGGGGATCGATTCGACTAATTATATAGAACAAGCACGTAAATAGAAAAAGTCGCTACTGTCATGCGTGTTGGCAGCAGACGGCCTGTTTTCAGATTTTTCGTGCGCGGACGGGGACGCGATTCGCGAAAAACAATTTTTTAAGTAATCAACAAAAGTCGTCACCGGGATAAATCACAGATCAATCGATTCGTCTTATTATACAGAGTAAGCAGCTGAGTCGAAAAAGTAGCTGCTGTCATGCAGGTTGACAGCAGACGACCTTTGGTGAATTTTATCGTGCGGCCAGCACGGCCCGAATCGCGGATAACTATTTATTTTTGTTGATCAACAAAACCCGTCACCGGGATGAAACATAGGGGGATCAATTCGGGTAATTATATAGAACAAGCACGTAAATAGAAAAAGTCGCTACAGTCATGCGTGTTGGCAGCAGACGGCCTGTTTTCAGATTTTTCGTGCGCGGACGGGGACGCGATTCGCGAAAAACAATTTTTTAAGTAATCAACAAAAGTCGTCACCGGGATAAATCACAGATCAATCGATTCGTCTTATTATACAGAGTAAGCAGCTGAGTCGAAAAAGTAGCTGCTGTCATGCAGGTTGACAGCAGACGACCTTTTGTGAATTTTATCGTGCGGCCAGCACGGCCCGAGTCGCGGATAACTATTTATTTTTGTTAATCAACAAAAGCCGTCACCGCGATGAAACATAGGGGGATCAATTCGGCTAATTATATAGAACAAGCACGTAAATAGAAAAAGTCGCTACAGTCATGCGTGTTGGCAGCAGACGGCCTTTTTTGAAATTTTTCGTGCGAGAACGGAGGTGCGATTCGAGAAAAACAATATTTTAATTAATCAAAAAAAAGTCGTCACCGGGATAAATCACATGTCAATCGATTCGTCTTATTATAAAGAATAAGCCGCTAAAGAAAAAAAGGAGCTGCTGTCATGCAGGTTGACAGCAGACGACCTTTTGTGAATTATGTCGTGCGGCCAGCCTGGCCCGAATCGCGGATAACTATTTATTTTAGTTAATCAACAAAAGCCGTCACCGGGGTGAAACATAGGGGGATCAATTCGGCTAATTATATAGAACGAGCACGTAAATATAAAAAGTCGCTACGGTCATGCGTGTTGGCAGCAGACGGCCTTTTTTGAAATTTTTCGTGCGAGGACGGAGGCGCCATTCACGAAAAACAATTTTTTAATTAATCAACAAAAGCCGTCACCGGGATGAAACATAGGGGGATCGATTTGACTAATTATATAGAACAAGCACGTAAATAGAAAAAGACGCTACTGTTATGCGTGTTGGCAGCAGACGGCCTTTTTCAGATTTTTCGTGCGCCGACGGTGGCGCGATTGGCGAAAAACAATTTTTTAAATAATCAACAAAAATCGTCACCGGGATAAATCACAGATCAATCGATTCGTCTTATTATACAGAGTAAGCAGCTGAGTCGAAAAAGTAGCTGCTGTCATGCAGGTTGACAGCAGACGACCTTTTGTGAATTTTATCGTGCGGCCAGCACGGCACGAATCGCGGATAACTATTTATCTTTGTTAATCAACAAAACCCGTCACCGGGATGAAACATAGGGGGATCAATTCGGGTAATTATATAGAACAAGCACGTAAATAGAAAAAGTCGCTACAGTCATGCGTGTTGGCAGCAGACGGACTTTTTTGAAATTTTTCGTGCGAGGACGGCGGCGCGATTCGCGAAAAATAATTTTTTAATTAATCAACAATAGTCATCACCGGGATAAATCACTTGTCAATCGATTCGTCTTATTATAAAGAATAAGCCGCTAAATAAAAAAAGTAGCTGCTGTCATGCAGGTTGACAGCACACGACCTTTTGTGAATTTTGTCGTGCGGTCAGCACGGCCCGAATCGCGGATAACTATTTATTTTTGTTAATCAATAAAAGCTGTAACCGGGATGAAACATAGGGGGATCAATTCGGCTAATTATATAGAACAAGCACGTAAATAGAAAAAATCGCTACGGTCATGCGTGTTGGCAGCAGACGGCCTTTTTGGAAATTTTTCGTGCGAGGACGCAGGCGCCATTCACGAAAAACAATTTTTTAATTAATCAACAAAAGTCGTCACCGGGATAAATCACATGTCAATCGATTCGTCTTAATATAAAGATTAAGCAGCTAAATACAAAAAGTAGCTGTCGTCATGCAGGTTGACAACAGACGACCTTTTGTGAATTTTATCGTGCGGCCAGCACGGCCCGAATCGCGGATAATGATTAATTTTGTTAATCAACAAAAGCCGTGACCGGGATGAAACATAGGGGGATCAATTCGGCTAATTATATAGAATGAGCACGTAAATAGAAAAAGTCGCTACAGTCATGCGTGTTGGCAGCAGACGGCCTATTTTGAAATTGTTCGTGCGAGGACGGAGGTGCCATTCACGAAAAACAATTTTTTAATTAATCAACAAAAGCCGTCACCGGGATGAAACATAGGGGGATCGATTTGACTAATTATATAGAACAAGCACGTAAATAGAAAAAGTCGCTACTATCTTGCGTGTTGGCAGCAGACGGCCTTTTTTCAGATTTTTCGTGCGCGGACGGTGGCGCGATTCGCGAAAAACAATTTTTTAAATAATCAACAAAAGTCGTCACCGGGATAAATCACAGATCAATCGATTCGTCTTATTATACAGAGTAAGCAGCTGAGTCGAAAAAGTAGCTGCTGTCATGCAGGTTGACAGCAGACGACCTTTATTGAATTTTGTCGTGCGGCCAGCTCGGCCCGAATCGCGGATAACTATTTATTTTTGTTAATCAACAAAAGCCGTCACCGGGATGAAACATAGTGGGATCAATTCGGCCAATTATATAGAACGAGCACGTAAATAGAAAAAGTCGCTACGGTCATGCGTGTTGGCAGCAGACGGCCTTTTTTGAAATTTTTCGTGCGAGGACGGAGGCGCGATTCGCGAAAAACAATTTTTTAATTAATCAAAAAAAGTCGTCACCGGGATAAATCACAGGTCAATCGATTCGTCTTATTCTAAAGAATAAGCAGCTAAATAAAAAAAGTAGCTGCTATCATGCAGGTTGACAGCAGACGACCTGTTGTGAATTTTATCGTGCGGCTAGCACGGCCCGAATCGTGGAAAACTATTTATTTTTGTTAATCTACAAAATCCGTCACCGGGATGAAAAATAGGGAGATCAATTCGACCAACTATATAGAACGAGCACGTAACTAGAAAAAGTCGCTACAGTCATGTGTGTTGGCAGTAGACGGCTTTTCTTGAAATGTTTCGTGCGAAAACGGGGACACGATTCGCGAAAATCAATTTTTTAATTAAACAACTAAGGTTGTCACCGGGATAAATCACAGGTCAATCGATTCGTCTTATTATACAGAGTCAGCAGCTGAGTCGAAAACGTAGCTGCTGTCATGCAGATTGACAGCAGACGACCTTTTGTGAATTTTATCGTGCGGCTAGCACGGCCCGAATCGCGGAAAACTATTTATTTTTGTTAATTAAAAAAAGCCGTCACCGGGACAAAACATAGGGGGATCAATTCAGCTAATTATATAGAATAAGCACATTAATAGAAAATGTCGCTACTGTCATGCGTGTTGGCAGCAGTCGACCCTTTTTGAGATTTCTCGTCCGAGTAAGGAGGTGCGATTCGCGAATAACAATTTTTCAATTGATATAGCAACGTCGTCACCGCGATAAATCATAGGTCGATCGATTCGTCTTATTATAAAGAATAAGCAGCTAAATTGAAAAAGTAGCGGCAGTCATGCAGGTTAGCAGCAGACGACCCATTGTGAATTTTATCCTGCGGTCAGCACAGCCTGATTCGCAGATAATTGTTTATTTCTGTTAATTAACACAACCCGTTACAGGGATAAAACGTAGAGGCATCTACTCGGCCAATTATATAGAATGAATAGGTGAATCGAACAAGTCGGTGAAAGGGTCGCTGTTGCATTGCCTGTTGGCAGCAGCCGACCCTTTATCAATTTTATCATGCCGGTAACGCGACCCGATTTGCGATTAATTAAGATCGATATATTTGTTTTGCGGAAACACAATTGATCAATGCAATGTTACTCACTCATGAACGTTGTAAGCAATCCATTAATCCAACAGTTACGAAAGTTGCTCACTTCTGTCTTTCACTGCATATCAATATATGTTTAAAAAAATGTATTTTATGAGATAAGTTAATGTATCCTCAACTTAAACACGACAAGAAATAGCATGTTTTCAACGAAGCGTTCGAACATGATAGACGAGACTGCCCTCAATCACACCGGGTAGCCAGTTGCAGCTATGACTGGTGCAACTACGTCGGTACTATTAACAGAAACCTTTATTGCTCTTATGAGGCTACCCCTACCTCTACAATCGAACATTTTCTACGTCGTGCACATTATCTTTATACCGGAAAGAACCCGATTATACATTTTTCTCATAGACGGATTATATTCGGAGAAAACGTCACATTATTTTGGCAGAAATAGAAGGATTCCGATTTTAATTTTTTTACATCCAACCGGCCGTTTGTTTTTCAGTGGCTTAGATTAAAAAAGGTGGTGGGTGTTTCGACGTTCGCTCCGACTATAATCCGCCTATGCGGTTTAGCCTGGACCGTAAGGTCCATCGATATGAGTGTGCATGTTTCACTGTGAGTATTAATCATTAATACATGTATGGCTGGTGGACCATAAATGTAAAGGACGTAGGATTCATGCGCCAGGTTCGAAAACGTGAAAATTGAGATAATTTGCGCCGTTACATTCTTGTACGTGCGTACTTATTGCTTATTTGTCTATAGCCATAGCTGGAAAATAATCTAGACAATGTTCATTCGCAATGGTGGGGGAAATAAGGGCACGAAGGGTTTCTGTTAATGGTGAAGACGGGGTCGCACCAGTCATAGCTGCCGACTTGCTGCGCGTTATTATTGAAAATAGCCTTGTCTGCGGTGTTCGAACGCTCCGTTGGAACCATGCCGTGTCTTTTCGTGTTTTTATTAATTTTCTAGAACGTTTCATATTGTGATAGAGTGAAATGCATTAGTGATCTACTGTCGAAACTTTTGCATCAATGGATTACCTACGGCGCTGAGAAGTGAGCATCATTCTGGCGGACAATACTTTGTCTTAAATCAAGTGAATTAGTGTTAATTTGCATAATTTCCATAATTGGGGGAAGCGCAAATTCTCAATGATGTAATGCACTTTCAACATTATCTCTCGACGATAATGAGCGTTTGAGATAAGTATTTTTTAAACAAATTCTCAGTCATAAAAAAAATTATGAAGTACTACAACCCTGGCCCGGACGGTGCAGACGCATGATAAGAAAATAAACATAAATTAATTAACAAAAAAAATCTATCCGCATACGGGGCCTCACTATTCACACGAAATATCCCATAGAAGGTCATCCGTTGCCATCACGCACGGCAGTAGCGACTTATATTATATCCGGGCGTATTCGTTACGAATAGACGAATCCATCAATCTACTATTTATCGTGTTGTCGACTTCTCTTAATTGACTAATAAATTGTTATTCGCAAAGCAAGCCTCTCTACTCGCATGAAAAATCTCGTAAAAGGTCGTCAGCTGCCAACACGCATGACAGTAGCGACGATTTCTATTAACGTGCTTGTTCTATATAATTGGTCGAATCGATCCCCCTATGTTTCATCCTGGTGGAGGCTATTGTTGATTAACAAAAATAAATAGTTATCCGCGATTCGGGCCGTGCTGGCCGCACGATAAAATTCACAAAAGGTCGTCTGCTGTCAACCTGCATGACCGCAGCAACTTTTTTGTTTAGCCGCTTATTCTTTATAATAAGACGTATCGATTGACATGTGATTTATCCCGGTGACGACTTTTGTTGATTAATTAAAAAATTGTTTTTCGTGAATGGCCCCTCCGTCCTCGCACGAAAAATTTCCAAAAAGGCCGTCTGCTCCCAACACGCATGACCGTAGCGACTTTTTCTATTTACGTGCTTGTTCTATATAATTGGTTGAATCGATCCCCCTATGTCTCATCCCGGTGACAGCTTTTGTTGATTAATAAAAATAAATAGTATTCCGCGATTCGCACCGTGCTGGCCGCACGATAAAATTCACAAAAGGTCGTCTGCTGTCAACCTGCATGCCAGCAGCTACTTTTTTTATTTAGCTGCTTATTCTTTATAATAAAACGAATCGATTGACATGTGATTTATCCCGGTGACGACTTTTGTTGATTATTTAATAAATTGTTTTTCGCGAATCGCGTCACCGTCCGCGCACAGAAAAATTTCAAAAAAGGCTGTCTGCTGTCAGCACGCATGACAGTAGCGACTTTTTTTTATTTACGTGCTCGTTCTATATAATTGGTCGAATCGATCCCCCAATGTCTCATCCCGGTGACAGCTTTTGTTGATTAACAACAATAAATAGTTTTCCGCGATTCGCACCGTGCTGGCCGCACGATAAAATTCACAAAAGGTCGTCTGCTGTCAACCTGCACGACAGCAGCTACTTTTTTTATTTAGCGGCTTATTCTTTATATTAGACGAATCGATTGACATGTGATTTATCCCGGTGACGAGTTTTGTTGATTAATTAAAAAATTGTTTTTCGCGAATCGCGCCTCCGTCCTCGCACGAAAAATTTCAAAAAAGGCCGTCTGTTGCCAACACGCATGACTGTAGCGACTTTTTCTATTTTCGTGCTTGTTCTATATAATTACCCGAATTGATCCCCCGATGTTTCATTCCGGTGACGGGTTTTGTTGATTAACAAAAATAAATAGTTATCCGCGATTCGGGCCGTGCTGGCCGCACGATAAAATTCACAAAAGGTCGTCTGCTGTCAACCTGCATGACAGCAGCCACTTTTTCGACTCAGCTGCTTACTCTGCATAATAAGACGAATCGATTGATCTGTGATTTATCCCGGTGACGACTTTTGTTGATTACTTAAAAAATTGTTTTTCGCGAATCGCGCCACCGACCGCGCACGAAAAATCTGAAAAAGGCCGTCTGCTGCCAACACGCATGATAGTAGCGACTTTTTCTATTTACGTGCTTGTTCTATATAATTAGTCAAATCGATCCCCCTATGTTTCATCCCGGTGACGGCTTTTGTTGATTAATTAAAAAATTGTTTTTCGTGAATGGCACCTCCGTCCTCGCACGAACAATTTCAAAATAGGCCGTCTGCTGCCAACACGCATGACCGTAGCGACTTTTTCTATTTACGTGCTCGTTCTATATAATTAGCCGAATTGATCCCCCGATGTTTCATCCCGGTGACGACTTTTGTTGATTAACAAAATTAATCATTATCCGCGATTCGGGCCGTGCTGGCCGCACGATAAAATTCACAAAAGGTCGTCTGCTGTCAACCTGCATAACGGCAGCTACTTTTTGATTTGGCTGCTTGTTCTTTATATTAAGACGAATGGATTGACATGTGATTTATCCCGGTGACGACTTTTGTTGATTAATTAAAAAATTGTTTTTCGTGAATGGCGCCTCCATCCTCGCAAGAAAAATTTCAAAAAAGGCCGTCTGCTGCGGACACGCATGACAGTAGCGACTTTTTCCATTTACCTGCTTGTTCTATATAATTCGTCGAATCGATCCCCCCCTGTTTAGTCCCGGTGACGGCTTTTGTTGATTAACAAAAATAAATATTATTCCGCGATTCGAGTACGCCGTACGCGAACGAAATTTTTGTTTAACGTCGTTTGCCGTCACCACGCATGACATCAGCGACTTGATGATTTACGTGCGTACTCTATATGAATGCACGAAACGATCGACTTATGATTCAACCCGGTGACGGCTATTGTTAAGGACCAAAAAAAACATTACTTTCGCTAGTCAGATAGATTCGGCTCTTTCACGCGCGGGTACGTGTTGGGGGTAGGCCCTACGCTGCCTTACTTCGCTACGACTCGACCGCGTACAGTCACGCTTGAAATGTACTGGGTTCGGGCGGCGCGCGTCTGCTAGGTCTGTCTGCCAGCTTCAGCGTCATCCCCTGCGATATTCTGTATCTGGATTAGAGACGAAACGGATATCCGGCAACCATTCGGTATCCGGCCTATCTGGCCTAATTTTAGTATCCGGCCGGATACCGGATAATAGGCCAATATCCGGCGGATTCCGAAATTTCAATAAATTAAAAAAATTTCATACAATCGACTTTTCTAATTTCACATATAAGATACTCTAAACACAAATAAATCTTCACCACAATATCTTCAAATCAAAACACCGCTTTTATAATTCATTTCAACGGAAAAAAAAATTAGTACTCGTACCGCACTAGTCGCAGATTATGGTGAATGAACACTTATTTCTCTGCATTAAGAGGTAATAAGCGATTTCGCTTATTTTCGTAAACAAGGCCAGCTTCAGAGAAAAGTCTTTCGCTATACACACTGCTGGAAGGCGCTGAAAGATACATTCTGGCAAGCTTTGTCAAATTCGCATACTGTGTCGCATTAGCTGACCACCAAATATAAGGGTCGTGATTGTGATCGATTCAAACTGTCATCAAGTAATAGTCAATTTCGCATGTTATCGCGTTTTTTTCTTGAGCATGTCACTGACTATTATTATTTTCATTTGCCACCTCGTTAAAGCAATCCCAAAATGTGTTGTGAGCTTCACGAGTTACAGTTGATTCAGTCTTGTCTTCTCTACTTCTTTTAGCAGACGTTGGAGATGAACTGCTACTGCTGGAAGATTCCTCACAATACATTTTAATAAATTCAAATAGGATTTTCTTTCGAGCTGTTTCAGCTTCAACAACCCCCAAATAGTTTGTCTTGAATCTAGGGTCTACGAAGGTTGCAATAAAGTAATTTGGATCTTCACCTAAGGAGCTAAAACGACTTTCTAATTCAGCTTTCGTCGAGGCTCTCATGTGTGATAAGTTCGGGGTTCTTCGTGCTGTCTCATCCGTATCTAAATACTTTTTTAATGCTGCAACATGTGGTATTACTTCGGATATGCAGGAAAGACCAGAGCTTGTTATTTTTGTTATTTCTTCAAAAGGCTTCAAACCTTAATGCACTGCTCCATCAAACACCACTATTGAGTGGTTGAGTTATCGTGATCGGCCACATACAGCGACATAACCCGTTTTTGTTCCAATAGGCGCTCTTCCATATAAAAGGTGGAATTCGATCTCATGTTGATATCTTGCACCAACTGATGCTCCGGTAAATTTAGCTCCTTTTGAATCGCCAAGAGTTTTTCTCGAGTTAATCCCGAATGATTGAAGTGCGTTACGAGACGTCTACCAGTAGCGATCATTCCTGCTACGTCAGGCTGATTTTCAAAGACTCGATTACGGCCCTCTGAAGCGAATGGATCAAACATCTAGCAGAATCATACTCAGCCACGCGAACACCTTTCACCATGTTGGCGCCACTGTCATGAACGAGTAAATGTATTTTCCTTTGGTCAATATTCCAGCGATGTGCGATATTATTGAGCTCCCTTGCTATATTTTCTCCGGTGTGTGAACCTAGGGAATGCTTCATAGTAAGAACTCCGTGTTCCAGTTTGAATTCAGGAGACAACCAATTAGCTGTGAAACTCAGGAAGCTGGCGTTCTTGTGCATACAGGTCCATATATCAGAAGTCACAGTAATCGCGAGAGCGCCCGAGATTTTTCTTTTGATTTTTTCATAAATTCTGTCGTAGATGTCAGGAATTATTGTTTGCGAAATGTATGTACGGCTTGGTATTTTATAGCGGGGTAAGGCTTGTTCTAGTAGTCTTGTAAATCCGGTCGTTTCTACGATTGACAATGGCTCGTTGTCTAGTGCCATCATTTCTGCTATTAAAGAATGATATTTTTTGGCTTTTGCGTCGTTTATGTTCCAAAGCAATCTCCTCTCAAATGATTCCGACCAGTGCAGCCAGATCGCGCGCGAAAGTTACCCTCTCTCTAGTCCCTCGCGCGCCCATCACACAATCATAATAGCGCGTGTCCGTGAGCGAGCGACGCTCGGACATCTTCGGAAAGAGCCGAGTGCCGTCGAACTGTCCCGACCGCGCCTTCGGCAGCCAGACCAACACATAGACACGCTGAGCACGTTCATGTTCGGCCAAGCCGAACGAAGGCTTCGAGGGAAAAAGCAATGTGAGCACGGCCCGCGCGTGACGTCACGCGACGGCACGCGCGAGGCTTTTAGATGATTTCAATGCTTATATAGCTCTTGATTCTCTGCATTATTAATGTATACAAAAAAATGTATCGCGCACTCTGAACGCTTATTTTTTTAGTTTATACGTTAATTTAAATATAATAATAAATCTAAATTACAACTTATTTATCTTCTAAAAAATTGTTTACGCTTTACTCACACCCGTCCATATGCCAAATAAATTATAATTCAGAAAAATAAGTGAAAATATATTTATATTCGTATTATTACATTAATTCTCATACATTCATCAAGCGATAAAGTATTATTTCCAAAAACAAGTCAATCATCAATCCGGCCGCCAATCGTAACTGCCAGAAAGTGCATCTTGACACAAGTGATAAGATGGTCCCGTTGGTAGCGTTCCTGGCTTCGGTCCGTAGGGGCGCAGGATCGTTCTTCACGCTCAGCGCTTTTTTTTTTAATCATGGTTACTATTAATTTTTATTTGATTAGTTATTTTTATTAGTTATCATATTTATTTTAATTAGTTATCTTTTAGTACCGAAAAATTTATCGCGCACTCTGACCGCTTATTTTATTAGTTTTTACGTTAATTTAAATATAATAAATCTAGAATACAACTTATTTATCTTCTAGCAAAACGTTTGCGCTTTACTCACACCCGACCCTATGCCAAATAAATTGTAATTCATAAAAGTAAGCGGAAATATATTTATCTTCGTATTATTATATTCATTCTCATATACTTTCATCAAGCAAAAAAGTATTATCCCCAAAAACAACCATCCATCCGACCGCGAATCGTAAGTACCAGAAAGTGAACATACATTGACAAAAAAAATTAAAGGAGCAAGAAAAGTTGAACTTCGTCAAAAGTGGTCGTACAAAAAAAAGGATGTTAAAGCTTCAAGTTTCTAGTTTTAGTTCCGACAATGATTTTTTTTTTAGAATCAATGATTGCGCGGTAGGAAGAAATATCACGGCAAAAAAAATTTTGCAAATTTTTACGTTTTTCAAAGTTCTGCACTTGGTTTGGAGATTTTTTTCGGACTTCACCAATATCAAGGTCATTGAGCCCATTCAATTCAGTTCAATTTGCTTCTTTTTTATCTTCTTACGACCATTTTTCGCTGGGATATCGGCCTCCTCGTCGGCCTCTGAATGAAAAAACGTCCTTTTGTCTTCAGTCATCGATATCTCGGGAACTAATGGTCGTACGGGAATTCGATCGGCAATTTTGAAAACGTGAATACATACTCTACAAGCTCTGATTATTATTGTAGGTTTAAAAAAAATTATTTTTGCCATGAGTTTCAAAAAAGTACAAAAAATCGATGTTTTCTTGTTTTTTATAAAATCCACCGCTACTTTGCAAATATTGCGATAAACACTATTGTTTATGGACGGTCATTCGGCTCAATATGTCCCCAAGAGATATGCAAAATTCCAAATTGATCCGTTCATCGGTCTTTCTTGCTCGATTGACCAAAATGTGAAAAAAAATTAAAGGAACAATTTTCCTCCTTCTCAGACATCATTTCATGATTATTAAGAGGAAAAACAACTTTTCACTACTTTTCGTACAATTGGGTATTGAATACGCATTAAATGTTGGAAAAGCACCCTGAAAATCATATTGACTAAAAATTTACGATTTTTTTTTTTTAATAACAAAAATGTCGAAATTTTTTTGTTTATAAAAAAATCTATTTCGATTTTTTTTATTTTTTTAATGTTGACATTTTTTTTCGATTCAACATTGTACCGCCAGCATTAGAATTACCCAAAGTGTACGTAGAATTACCCAAAGCGTACCTCCCCGTGGTATGCTTTGGGTAATTCTAATGCTGGCGGTACAATGTTGATTTGAAAAAAATTTTAACATTTAAAAAAAAAATCTAAAACTGATTTTTTTATAAAAAAAAAATTTTCAAAATTTTTTTTATGAAAAAAATTTTTTTTCGAAAATTATTAGTCAATATGATTTTCACGGTTTTTTTCCAACATTCAATGCGTACTCAATACCCAATTGTACGAAAAGTGATGAAAAGTTTTTTTTCCTCTTAATAATCATAAAATTATGTCTGAAAAGGAGGAAGCTTGCTCCTTTAATTTTTTTTCAAATTTTGGTTAATCGGGCAAGAAAGACCGATAATCGGATCAACTTGGAATTTTGTATAGCTCTTTGGGACATATTGAGCTGAATGACCGTCCATAAACATTAGTCTTTATCGCAATATTTGCAAAGTAGCGGTGGATTTCATAAAAACTAAGAAGACATCGTTTTTTTGTACTTTTCTAAAACTAATGGCAAAAATAAAAAATAAAAGTTTCACTACAATAATAATCGGAGCTTGTAGAGTATTCACGTTTCCAAAACTACCGATCGAATTCCCGTACGACCATTAGTTCCTGAGATATCTCAGCGAAAAATGGTCGTACGGAGAAAAAAAAGCAAATTGAAATGAATTGAATGGGCTCAATGACCTTGATATTGGTCAAGTCAGAAAAAAATCTCCAAAACACGTGCAGAACTTTGAAAAACGTAACCATTTGCAAAATTTTTTTTGCCGTGATATTTCTCCCGACCGCGCAATCAGTGATTCTCAAAAAAAAATCATTGTCGGATCTAAAACTAGAAACTTGGAGCTTTAAAATCCTTTTTTTTTGTACGACCACTTTTGACAAAGTTCAACTTTTCTTGCTCCTTTAATTTTTTGTGTCAATGTATGTTCACTTTCTGGTACTGACGATTCGCGGTCGGATGTATGATTGTTTTTGGGGATAATACTTTATCGCTTGATGAAAGTATATGAGAATGAATATAATAATACGAAGATAAATATATTTCCGCTTACTTTTATGAATTACAATTTATTTGGCATAGGGCAATTTATTTGGCAGTAGAGCGCAAGCATTTTGCTAGAAGATAAATAAGTTGTATTTTAGATTTATTATATTTAAATTAACGTAAAAACTAATAAAATAAGCGGTCAGAGTGCGCGATAAATTTTTCGGTACTAAAAGATAACTAATTAAAATAAATATGATAACTAATAAAAATAACCAATCAAATAAGAATTAAGGATGTTGGGTCCCAAATCGCAAATGATGATAAAATTCTGAAAATTTGGTATGTTTTTGTATGAAGTATTTCAGAGGTCGTGTAAAAATTTCACGACAATTAGGAAGCTCGTTATTGAACAATTATCATTCACAAATTAAATGCTGTCTTATGGAAACTGATGTAACTTTACAATAAGTTTTTCTTTTGACCTCTCAATTTTGTAATATCTACAATATACTGAAAGCAACGGAAACAAAACGAAGTTTATTGAAAATTTTTTTTTATTTCTTTTCAAAATTGTTCTTAACAAAATGTTAATTTTTTAATAACGAGCTTCCTAATCGTCGTGAAATTTTAACACGACCTCTTAAATACTTCATACAAACACATACCAAATTTTCAGAATGTTCTCATCATTTTTTATTTCAACCCTTAAGGAGGTTGAAGTAATGATGATAGAATTCTGAAAATGTTGTATGTTTTTACATGAAATATTCAGGAGGTCGTATAAAAATTTCATGACGATTAAGAAGCTATTTAGTGAACAATTAACATTAACATGTTTTATAGGAACTCAACATCCTTAATACTAACCATGCTTTAAAAAAAAAAAAGCGCTGAGCGTGAGGATCGATCCTGCGCCCCTACGGACCGAAGCCAGGAACGCTACCAACGGGACTATCCTATCGCTTGTGTTAAAGATGCATTTTCTGGCACTTACGATTGGCGGCCCGATTGATGATTGACTTGTTTTTGGAGTTAATACTTTATCGCTTGATGAAAGTATGAGAATTAATATAATAATACGAATATAAATATATTTTCACTTACTTTTCTGAATTATAATTTATTTGGCATAAGGACGGGTGTGAGTCAAGCGTAAACAATTTTTTAGAAGATAAATAAGTTGTAATTTAGATTTACTATTATATTTAAATTAACGTATAAACTAAAAAAATAAGCGTTCAGAGTGCGCGATACATTTTTTTGTATACATTAATAACGCAGAGAATCAAGAGCTAAATAAGCATTGAAATCATCTAAAAGCCTCGCGCGTGCCGTCGCGTGACGTCACGCGCGGGCCGTGCTCAGATTGCTTTTTCCCTCGAAGCCTTCGTTCGGCTTGGCCGCACATGAACGTGTTCAGCGTGTCTATGTGTTGGTGTAGCTGCCGAAGGCGCGGTCGGGACAGTTCGACGGCACTCGGCTCTTTCCGAAGATGTCCGAGCGCCGCTCGCTCACGGACACGCGCTACTATGATTGTGTGATGGGCGCGCGAGGGACTAGAGAGAGGGTAACTTTCGCGCGCGATCTGGCTGCACTGATTCCGACATAGTCAATTGTTTTTTGGTCGAGGTTGAAGACGAACTTGTACCAGGGATGGCTGAAGGTGGTGTAGGCACGGCGCCGGCTGTACCTTTATTAATTGCTTGGTATTGGTCTGGATGTTTCGTTTTCAAATGATTTTTCATGGCTGAAGTACCTGGTAGATGACAAAAAAAATGCATTGTGTTTAAGATAGGTTAGTTACTTTCTCTTATCAGTTTATATAGTTTTTTATAACTACGTTTCACAAAAACATCCGCACATCACAAACACGTTTAATTAAACCTGGGTGCAAGCCATTGCAAGCCCTCGTAAATTTTAAAATACATTTGATACATTTTTAAGTACCCACTTAACGATTTTAACGGGTTATACGCAGTTAGAAAATTCAAAAAATCCATTTTTTATTGCATTTTCGAAATGTACAAATATGTGGGTATATTCCCTGAAAATTTCAAATCGATCCAGCGAATATTCTCGGAAATACACACATATTTGTAAGGACGCTCGGAGCGCTACAAAGTAAGCGCCCGAAACTTTAAACGCGTTTTTCTTAAAACAGTGTTTTCAAAGTCGGTGAGCACGATTTCTCAAAAACGGCTCAACCGATCGGTCTGCAATTTTAACACAACCTTGTCAGATATATTCTTCAGGTACTGATCGAAGGAATAAGATTTCCGATAATTATTTCTATTTTTTTCAACGATTTAACAAAAAAAAATTGGTCGAAAATCGAAATTGTTTCTTTTCGGAGCCACCATTTTGTCAAAAATTGAAATTTCGACTATTCCTTCGATTCAAACCTGGATTCATCTATCCTCTAAAAGAATCTATTTGGTTTTTTCATTTTAGATCATCCAAACAGGAGATACTTTGCTTACCGCCAGACACTTTTTTTGGGCGACCTCCAGGAGATTTCCTACACGAGCAATCTTAATGAATATTTTTGAAAATAAAAAATGCCAGTCTAAAGCCAAAAGATGCCACTACTCTACCTAATACTTTTCGTTCTGCCCAAATGAAATCCTTTTCCAAAAAAAAATCGTAAGAAAATCGACTTTTTGGCCTTGCAACTGCGTATAACGCCTTAATCATTATACCATGGACAAGCACCTTGCAGATCAGTGTAACAAAGCAATCCAAAACAAAGGAATAAACGACAAACTAAGGTTTGGTACATACCTGCTTTTTTTCCTTCTCCGCCACGTGAAATTTGAACTCGACACAACAAACAAACGGCAAACTTATTATTGTCACTGTTTATATGAAAATATTCCCAAATAGGGGATCTTTTCTTTACCGATGACATTTTTCGTAGTTTATCTCGCAATTAACAATTTTTTTATTAGGTGTCTCCAATAAAAAGTGAAAGGGATCGCAACACATCAAATAATTAATCAATATGTCATTCGCTCGCTTTACTCATGAACTACGGTGCCCGAATGCGCCCAAATCCGCCCGACCGTCTGTGCCCCACAAACGTGTCGTAACGTGTAGATCTACACGCTACTACACGATCCGTGGCAAATAGCAATGTTCGGCCGAGTATTCGGCCGCCGGATATCCGGCTATCCGGCTTACAAGATGGTCAGATATCCGTTATCCGGTATCCGGCGAAACAGCTATCCGTTTCATCTCTAATCTGGATTGCATCCCACAGTATTTGTTAGCGCATTGAGACGTTCTACCAACATTATTGCACCATTGTAGCAGTTGACATGACTATGTTTGCGAGTGTGTATTGCTTTTTATATATAAAATAAAAAAAGTTGATAACTGGTTGGCCAGTGGATATAAATATTCTTTTAGAACATATATTGCTATATTTATTTTGCATAAATCCATTTTGACGATTTTGGTAATTATGCCCCTTCATAATTTCGTCCGCGTAAGCAGGATATAGCTATTCCCTATGAAGATGAATGCACATAAAATAAGAAGGTAAATTCTATGTAACCCCGCTAGAAAATCGAATGCTGGTATGAAACATATGTTCGGGCAATAAATCAAAATATTTCGAAAATAACATTTTCGCAATATTGTTGATGTTCAAATGTTAGCACGAGAATATCCTTAGAAAAAATGAGAAAACGTTGCACGTATATATTGAATCGACTCCCAGAAGCTGCCGTTTACCATACTCTCAGTATGATCGTCCAAAATAAACGACCCTCATCTTCATATCAGGGGTAAAATATCACCATGGCCATTGGAATTCTTCGTTGCAAATTATAACAGTTATTTGTAGTAAGTTTTTTTCCCGTATATCATAAGATTGTTTTATGAATGAACGTCCAGGCAGGAACTTGCACAGTAATGCCGGATTGTCGCATGCTAAGCTCATTTATTTAATCCAGTTTTCTCTCAATGTACAGGATGTTGATAAAAAACGAATACTTCTAAAAAAATCTATTCCATCCGTCTATCTAAGAAGTCGCCGATGTCCTTGGAAGGCCTTTCAAGGCGACGATGTAAGTGAAGAAATCACATAAAATATTCGTCATATTACGTCCGAATACTTGTTTATCGCATCGATACCAAAACCGTAAACCACGACATAGATGTCTGTATCACCTTAAACCAATATTACAAGTAATTGCAAATAAAGGTTAATGAAACGAAATCATGTTCATAGAACCATGAGCATATGAGTCTCGTTATTTGTTAATCCAATTTTGAATAGTAGAGTTAAACCAGTTTTCAATCAGATCCGTGAAGGGGGATTCGAGGCCGAGCGGGTTCCAGGCGGTAGGTGACATCACGCGGTAGTAAGTGTTCCAATAAGGGAAGAGAGTTGAGAGGGCTGCAACGGAAGGGATATTGATTTCTGCGTCATTTATTGTTGATCATTGATTATTCATTATTCAACAGCTGCCGAGGGAGCGGCCCCTATTTAACAGAGAGATGAAGCAATCGGATGATCTACTTGTAGAAAACTGATAGAACGATTAGATCGGATCTGTGTAGGAAGAAGATTCAGAAACATTGGACAGCATGATAATGAGAAAAAGATGGGTAAGAGACATAGACAGAGGATATTAAATTTACATAAGAGACTCCAAAGCTGATCTATTGCCTTTCTTAAATCCTTATCAACGCGTTCTAAAGATTAATTTAGGCAAACATCAAATCACCAGCCAAATCGGAATAGTCTAAGACGATAACACTTGTCGTAGCTTCCTTCTCTCGCAATAGCTTTTCTGCACGGTTTATTAAAAGAATTTGGGGAGAATCCGGATAAAATTCAAGCGTCCATTGCGTCCTTATCGAGTACTCTTGTAGAGTCCAGTAGATTACTCCAGATTAAAGCAGGCAATGTAGGCGAGACTCAAAAAGTATATTTCTTAAATTCACGTAATTCCCCCTTGTAGAAGGACACCATATCCTTTCCTTTCTTTATCAATGAAAATTTGAATGGCAACATCTACAGTCATTTTATCAAAGATACATTGGGTCTTTTGCTCGAAGAGGTGCCTTTACTTACACGACAAACCATGTGCTATCAACATGACGGATGTCCAGCACATTGTTCATTGATTGCACGAAGGCCATTCGACGAAAAATTTCGAAATCGTTGGATTGGACGCAGCCGTCCAATATCGTGGCCAGCTCATTCCCCAGCCCTACCACCTTTAGACTTCTTTCTATGGGTAACATTAAAAAATAAAGTGTACAAAGAAGTACAAACTACACTTGACGTCATGTAACACAGAATTATTACAGCCTGTGTTGCATTGATACTGATGGACGTCATTTCGAACACTTACTATAAACGTACTAATTTTATTTACTACCAAAACTGTAAGTATTCTTGCCTTTCTGTACGTTCTATGACCTTCAATGACCTGATGTTATAGGTCGTTGAACTCGTTTTAAGCTCCTGTTTCCTGATACAGAAAAAAGCATACTGATCCGTTTTAAAAAAACGAAGTTGACCTTCAAATGTCCGAAGTACCTCCACCCGCAAAAAACTATTATCGCTATCGGATGGCCCCTTTCATACTATGCAATTTCATTTCAGCAAATATTTCAGTGAACCTTATAGTTTCAAAGATATCCATGGTGCTCATAGTTATTGATCCACCCTGTATAAGAAAAAAATCGAGAGATTGACATTTTTTTTTATTTGTCAAATATTTCAAGCAATTCTGCTGCGTTCAAATACTATCTACGTAAAGAAAATTTCAAGGACCACGTGGCGCAGCAAGCAAGCTCTCTGCTTCATAAGCCCGTCGTCCCCCTTTTTTCTTCAAATGCGATACCGCTAACCAGGGATCGCCTTTTTATTTTGCTTATCCTAGCGCGGTTCCTTGGTCTTAGGACATCCATTGCGGAATGTCACGACCAAGGCGGTCCAGCTAGCTCTGCTCGCCGGACGATATAGGTGGGGGCTAGGGTCGAAGGACGAGTGTCAAGGGTACAAACTGGTATCGGTCACGATACGAGATATTCGCTAAATGAATAGAACACCTGCTTTACAATATGATTGGTAATCATTCATTGTGCCCGAGGGCCTACAAGTAATGGATACAATCGATGAGTCGCTCGATACAAATTTAAACGTTCGATATTCTACCGGCGGACTGGCAAAAATCTGGTCAACCCCAGTTTCGAGGGGGATAAGGCCAATGACCCGAAGTTACTAGCGCCTGGGACCGGTAATCGTACGACCGCCTCACTATCCCGGGTTACGGTGGTAGGTGTATTCTGTCTAAAGGGCGTACATATTCGTGTGGGTAATTGTGTCACCAACTCCGAAGAGCGTAGACAATTGTGTAGGTAACTGTGTAGCTAGCTCCGAAGAGGGTGGGTAATTGTGTAGATAATCATGTAACTAATTCCAAAGAGCATACGCAATTATGTAGGTACTTGTGTAACTAACTCTAAAGGGCGTAGGTGATTGTGTAGGTAATTGTGTGATTAACTCCGAAGAACGTAAGTAATTGTGTAGGTGAATGTGTAACTAACTCCGAAAAGCGTAGATAATTATGCACATAATCGTTTAGCTAAATCCGAAGAGGGTGCGTAATTATGTAGGTAATTGTGTAACTAACTCCGAAGACGGTAGGTAATTGTGTAGATAATTGTGGGTGCGTAAGTGGGTAGGTAACGGTGCAAATATGCCCAGATGACGGATCAACGCGACATGGGTGCAGGCTCCGAAAACGAGATTAGATATGGTCGGCGGCTCGGACACCCTATATATTCGCTTTAATTCGCCAAGTAATGGCTTGAGTGCCCGAAAGCCCACACAAATGCGACTGACTTTCCGAACACCTGATATATGCGCTCGGAATACAAAGATATCATGGGTGACCGGACACACGAATAACCTCGGTTGACTTTTCGGACACCCGATATATTCACTTGAACTACAAAGATATTACTATAGGTGATTGGGAACCGAATAATGTCGGCTGACTTTCCGGACATCCGATATACGCGCTTGAAATACAAAGACATTACTTTGGGTGACCGGAATCCGAACAATGTCGACGAATTTATCAGACACCCGGTATATTCACTTGAAACACAAAGATGGTATCATGGATGACCGGAAATCCAAATAATGTCGACGGACTTTCCGGACGCCCGGTTTATTCGCTCGAGATACAAAGACAGTATGATGGGTGACCGAAAACTCGAATAATGTCGGCGGACTTTCTGGACACACGGTAGATTCGCCCGAAAGACAATTAAACCGAGGCCAATGATAATTGAACGAATATTAAGCACGAAGGGTTTCAAGCGAGTATAATTCTAGAGTGAGCTGGATTTCGGCAATTCGTCAATAACGCGCATCGAACAAAGGAAACAGAGGCAGATTACCGAATGTAAACAAACTCGAGACCAAGCGCTTGGTGGCCCTGCGCGCGCGGAGAGACTTGACGAGATGGACTCGCAGGAACTATGTCGTGTATAATTATTCACAAATGTCCGAATAACATGTTACTACAGAAATTCGTATTTTTCGTTGGGCGAATGTTTGCGGGACCCCAGCAAATACTTTTAATCTAACGCCCTTGGCGTAACGCACGATCATATTAGTTAGATGATCGATGGGCGGCGGAATAAAAGGAAATTGACAATTAACGATAAAGGTTAAGGGAACCGAAACCTGACGGAACGACCGAGCTCAAAATACGAACTCCACAAGAAAAACAATGAACCGGAACTTCCCCAGAGGTAAAAACCTGGGAGCAAACGCGACTTTATCGCCGAAACACCTCCACCGGGTTCCGGTCATCTGGGGAGACGAAACTCCCCATAGAGGGAGTTTCGTGTCGACAATACATTGCCTCGGGGCGTAATAAATTACAGAAAAGAAAAAGGACCAGGAGCTCGTACGTTGGTAATTTAGAGAGACGAGAGAGATCGGGCTCACCGCCGCAGATATCGCCACTCACGCGCCCCTCCCCTCTTTTCATGCGCTCACGTGTGATCGCGTTATTTCGTTGTTTCGGAGATGTTCTCCTTTTTTCCTCTAATGCCACGGCCACGACCCCGCTCTACTGCGCTACTCCGCGCGTACGCACCAGTCCTCGCAGTGCGTTCGGAACGGCCCCTTGACTCTCTTCCCCTAGGAACCGAGGCGGGATACCGAAAGCGGGGAGGGGGGGTGCTACCTCGCAATTTTCCAGCGTCCTAGAATAAGCGGTGGGCCCAAGACCAATACCGCCAAGTGAACTACACCCCCGGCCACCGATCACTGCCCCGACCCGTTTTGACGAGGTGCTAGTCTTACGCGGTCCATAGGGCCCGAGGAGACAGTAGGTATGGTGCATCTCCGGGTTGCTCAGTCGAGAGGTACGGGCGACACGGTGAATTTGACCTTATTCTGGCGTCTCCTGCGGCTTCCAATCCACGAGCACGGCTGTCCGACGCTCGCCTGCCTCGGAGTGAAAGCGCGTATGTCTCCATGGACCAACCCGCGCAAGATTTTGCGTAGCGCGGAGCTGGAAGCCGTGACCTCTCCTAAGGTATCGCCCAATCGTTACTTCGGAGTAAAAGGGAACGCGTAAGCGATCATCCCCCGATACGTCGTTCCATCCTTCATGCCAAACGATCTTAAAAAACTGGCCCAAGCGTATTATTCACTGTTCAACAATCTCGTCAATTCGTCCACGGCTCACGAGCCAGTAGGTAAACACATAGGTAGGGCTAAAATATATAATGTTCCGCCACGCCGTGGGTCGACGATTTCGGAGCCACCCAGAGTCGAATCAGGACGCCTCAGGATCATTAATCCGACCCACTGGTTGACACCCCTTCGAAATTGACGTAACCCTAAAAATTGTCACGTCATAGTGTATACAGATAATTCCCGGCAATCAGTTCCAACAATTATGTATATTATAAGTATTTTAAGTGCCGTTAACTGTGGAAATACCGACGCTTTCGAACTTCATTATGATGTTCGCAAACAAAGTTATATTTCAAAAATAAAAATACTTGCTACGGCAGGTATGAAATACAAATATCATTACTCGACCACCACAGTTGAAGGACAAATATTCCTTTCTGCACAAGACAACCGGAGGGTCGAAACGAGCCGACGTATATCAGTGTAGTCGCCTGTTAACTTTGAAAGAAGGTAGAAGTGGTCTCTAGCACAACTTGCAACAGCGTCGAAAATCAGCGTGTAGGCGAGTTTTGATTTACGTAGTTAAAAAACGAAAAAATGGAGGCGGAAAAATCGGAGAGTAATCCGGGCACTTCGCCGGAAAATGATGTGATCGAAGAAGATTCGATACACAGTGAAGTGTCAAAATAACAATTGAAAGAAGCGTTGATCTATTTTGAAAGTCTCCTCTGTAATAACAATAATAATAATTTCATTGCAGCGGAACTGTCTCCATCAATCATCGAAAGAACCATGGTAATAGCAGAATAAATGTTCCAGAATACGTTGCAAATACTCGCCGAAAAAACCTTTGTTCTTGTTGAGGAACTCTTAGACGTTGAAGAAGTCGACGACAGTGGTGCCTACGAAGAAGTTGAAACGAGGCTCATCGCCAACGCATCATCAGATGAATACGAACCGGACGAGAAAAAAAAAGAGTATGACTACATTCCTCTGGATTACAAAATTAGTGGTGTCACTCCGGCCAAAGATCATCCAGGCTGGAGTCTTAAGAATCTACGAAAAAAGAGTGCTCTTGTTGAAAAAAGATGCGCTATTTATCCAGGTGGAAAGAGCAAATTAAATGTAGCGGTAGAAAATTTGATAAATATTGCACCGTCGATACATGGACACATGATCGCTTCGTAGAAGGTCGACAAAGCTTCATGCAAATTACGACCAAAAACTTGCAGCAGAGGGCTCTGGACACTGCCAGCCCGTTCCCATATTTCGAATGCGAAGCTTCAAAACCATGGGTCACCAAATTTAAAAAGAAGCAACCAATTCGGCAACGGAAAATCACAAAATTTGCTTGCCGTAAAGATACGGCTACGCTATACGAAACTTTGGCCGCAGCGGACACATTTCGGATCCAGACGGACAACGTTGATACCCAGTGTCCAGAGGGCTCTGGACACTGCCAGCCCGTTCCCATATTTCGAATGCGAAGCTTCAAAACCATGGGTCACCAAATTTAAAAAGAAGCATCCAATTCGGCAACGGAAAATCACAAAATTTGCTTGCCGTAAAGATACGGCTATGCTATACGAAACTTTGGCCGCAGCGGACACATTTCGGATCCAGACGGACAACGTTGATACCCAACTTAGACAAAGATTTCATATCTAATACACATCAAATAGGTACGTGGAGAGCTGTTCACAAATGTCAAATGCCATGATACAACATAATAATGTGATATAGTATAATAGACAGGACAGAGTCCTTTCGTAAATACTGCCATAGGAGTAACGGTATTTTTGTATTTTGTTTATCAAGGTGCCAGTACCAGTCTACGTTTACCAGGACTCTCGCCAAAAAGGGTCAACATTTGTCCTAGTAAAGCGACAGGACATGAACAAGGTGACACATTCGTATACGGCACAATATTCTCGCACTGTCACATCCTACGATGTACTCGCTGAACTTTCCCCTTATACAAAAAAATTATTGAAACAGAGAGTTCAAGATTGCAAGACAGGCCGACACACTACAACCATGCACGAAGAATGTATCACATAACTCAGCCAAAGACCTTGGTCGTCAAAATTTGAAACTACACGGTTCTAGGGCCGATTTCTCCGAAAAGTCGTAAAACAAAAAAATCATGACTGCGAGCTAGATGGCTTGAAGATAGACCCTAACGTTGTTTCGATTCTTACTCGTATGAGAACCAAAGACAGACCAAGGGCTCCGGAAAAATCCACTCGAACCGGCCATAAAATCGAGAGCGCAACGAAATTCGAATGCATGTGCAAAGCCCGCGACGCGGCTAGTCGCTACGTTATCGCGTGGTGACCCGGCACCGCGGCCCCAGACTTCAAATAAACAAATTCAACCCCGCGTGCTTTCCCACGGAAAAACTGGCAGAGGAAAGACTTCTATGTCCCTCGCTCTGATTGGCTAATGGACGACTAATATTACTCCCACAACACGTCCTCGATTGGGTAAAGGAACATTAAAAAACCAAAGTCCCCCTTTCTCCATACTCTACCAAAACCGGAATCTGGAGCAAGAAGGTCCAGGGGATGGTGGTAGAAGTGAGTCTTCCAACAACTTCCATTGCGTTCAGATCGCAGTCTCCCTACAATTTCCATCGCGTTCTGATCAAGTCTCCCGTCAACTTCCATCGAACCAAGTTCTTCTATCAAGTCTCAATCCCAGTCTCCCGACAATCTTTATCAAGTTTCAATCCCAGTCTCCCGACAATCTTTATCAAGTTCAATCCAGTCTTCCTGCATTCTTCTTCAAATCCAGAGCTCAGTCTCCCGACATTCGTCACCAAGTCTTTTACCAAGTCTTAATTTTTTATCCGTGTACTAGCATCCTTGTTACAGGCATTTTCCTTCGAGTCTTATATACATATAACATCGACTCTCAGACCGAGTAGAAAGGTCAGGAATTCGTGTATCTCTTCGTGCGTTTGTATAGAATCTCGAGTGCTTCTCGCAGTGCACGCATAAACGCATAGAAACCGAAAATCTTGTGCAAGTGCTACGAGCAACTTGACCACCGAGCGCACCAGGGCACTAGCGAGGGCCCTTCGCCTTACGAGCGTCAACCGATATCCTAACGAGTGAGCGCACACAACCATTCGAGCGAGCATATTCACGCAACCCAACACCAGCAAATGTAAGCGAAACACGTCATTCTGTCATTTTTCTGTATCATTCCTTCACTCTTCCGTTATTGTTAATTCACACAAAAATCCGACTATCCACATATATAATAAAACGTTGGTTAAAATTACACGAGATCGTCGAGTTATTCCTCAACGTTAAAATATAACGTCAATTCCTTAACCCAATTTTCTCCCACGCACTACCCCTTTTTACCCTCATCCCGTGCTATTGCGCTAGGCGTAGGCAACAAAGAGGGAAACGAAAATAATTATGCTCACGTCCCTTTCGGATGTGACAGCACCATGTCCGGACGAGTCTTGCTTCTTGTTTTTGTATGTCTCCAAACATCTGCAAATACGTTTGGACCCAGAGTGCGGAAGACGGTCAACGAGTACGCCTATAAGTATACCAACGTTATTATTGCATCTTCCAAATCCGGTAAACTCACAACGGGTTTGTACAATGACTTATTATGTAATGCGTTGAAACCATACGTATTTTTTAATCAATTTCTTCTTTATTGTTTTGATTTATTTTATTTACATTTTTCGAGTATTGTTTCTAAGGTTTCTCTCCATTTATGGGATAGGGTATTGTTTTATTGACATATGTTACAGTGTTTTATTTGCCTTCGGGCTGATATTTTTTGCTTTTCTGCATCTTTTTTTACTTGATTCTGATAAATATAATAAAAATGGAATAGGTCATTTAGGAGGGGGGATTTAGAGGAGGGGGAGTTGGGTCGGGCAAAGAATGTTAGGTTTCGCCGATGGGTTGTCGTATGGCCGGCGATCTTCTGGTGTGAGTCCACGTAAATAGGGGCAGGCATGATTTTCGAGTTTGTCCAGATTGTTTCGGTGTATCTCGCAGAAGCGCTCGAGAAAGGGTTTCTCGCCTGTCATAATCCACAGATCGGCAGTTGGAAAAGATACCGGTAGACCGGTGGCTTGTTTAAGCGTTTTTTTGTACGTTATCTCCATTTTCCGTAGGGATGTTTTATTATATAGTGGTAGTAAACGCCCGGTGCCATAATCCAGTGATGGGAGAACACATGCTCTGATGACTCTCCATTTTATGTATGCGTCTACTTCGCTGTAGCGCCCAATAATTCCTTGCAGACAGTTGACGACAAATTTCGTAATTCCGAGTCTTTTCTCGGATTGCGGTGTTATTTTAAGGGTTCTCGAGACAGTTACTCCAAGATAATTGAGTTTCCTTACTGGATTTATCATTTCGACGTTCCTGGTTTGTGGATTGACAATACTGATTCCGCGTTGCTCTATATGTCGATATTGTCGAAAAACCATACGTACAAAACTAAAAATGTCTCCTGTTGATCGACTCTTGGGGTGGGAAAACGAATCCGGAGTTGTACGATGAGATGTTTCACGACGATAATATGTACCAACGTGTACTATGAAGGTAATTCCTCCGAAGTGCCTTCCTCTCCTCCAACCGTGTGACGTGTACTTTTACCGGCAAGTGAAAAATCTGATCAAGCACCTTCAAAATTATGCCCATTCAATCGAGGAAAATCGTGAGATCAACTCAGCGGAGATTGTATAAAAATCCAATCGATTGTCCACCAGCAGTTGTCTTTTGCGACATGATCCGATACGCGTGGTTTGTAATCAATAAAAAATAAATGTAAATCAGGTGTGTTTCCCAACAGATAATTGTAAAAACAAGTGTTCTTGTAAAAACGCATCGTTAATCACATGTATTAGATGTCGTGCTCTTTTTTGCTTTTCTATTTTATGATAACTATCACTCTGGTTCGTGCGAGTTCGTGCGTGTTATTTGCGTGAAACAACTAAAAAATATAACTTTGTTTACGAACAACATAACGTTCGAAAGTGTCTAAGAAAAGATGTATTTATGATACCTTTTCCCATCCACAGTTAAATAATTTCAAAGCATGTTTAAATGTAAAATTTGTAAGAAACATGGTCATGCGGCTGCTATGGGGTAAACATAATTTTCAAGAACACCATCGCGTTCGTAAGAAAAAATCACATAAAATGAAAAAAAAATTGTTATACGGCCATTTTTAAGTAAGTTAGTATCTTTGTTAACTAAGCCGCTTGCGTCGGGCTGCGGAGGGAGAGGGGGCATCCCTACCGCGCCGCCCGGCCGAGCGGTCGACGCCGCGCGCTCGGCGGCGAGCCGTCGATCGAAATACATCGATAACTGTGATGGCATAACTGCTCGTAATGGGAAAACTTTTATTGAATCCCAAGACCGGAAGCGTAGGGATTGCTGAGGAACTCGAATTTTGCAAAAATCTTTATTACAACAATAGAAAATTGAACAAACCTAAAAACATACATATCTCGGGCGGTAATCAAAATATTGCAAATATTTTTTTTTCAATTGTTCGTTTTATGACAACGCGTAGATGGTCCAAGAATTTTTCAGATATCTTTGCAACTTTGGTCAGAATTATTTGTTTATAAGCAAAAATCTAAAATCGCCAAAATACAATATCGATTTTCAACAAAACGTATTTTTTTGTCCAAATCGCTTGTGCATGATGATACGAAGCTCCTCGATTTTTTCCACCCTGTGGGCCTTCGTCGGGGAATTCTATTGGAGGGCAAAGATTTTTCGATGATCGCAGATTGTTGCTAAACTATACCTCGCAGATCGATAAATTTTGAACGATTCTCTTGCGGTTTGGCTCCTTTACATCATGTACGAGTTTCAAACCGATATGTTGATAAACACCCGATTGCGGTTGCAAAAACGAAATGGAGAATTTTCATTTTCATTTGCCATTAACCGCTTAATTAGCAATGTTAGCACTTTTTTCAGGACCTTTTTTACAGAGGACATTATGGTGAACAAATTTCATTCGAAACTTTTTTTGATAGGACGCGTTCCAAAAAAATTATCTAAAAAATGTCCATTTTTTAATTTTCAATAATTTTTTATTGCTAAAATATACCTCGGAAATGTCCGAAAATTCAGGACTATATTCTTGTAGGTCCAAACAAACTATTAAAAAATTGGCCAGAGGGTGGGCCTCTTGAATACGTCTTATGCTAAGGTGACTGGACTAATGTGAACACCCCAAATATCTCCGTTGCCTTTGGAGTGACGAAAAAATGTAACAAGGTAATTTGAGTGATTTCGAAGGGCTGATACAGAGGTGAAAGATCCATTTTTGTCAAGGTCATAGTTGTTGCATTCTCAAGGGCGTTAATGGTTTTTCAAATGGGAACATGTTTTTTTTTAATAAGCCCTTGTAGCTGATATTCAGACGAACCCGACAGCCTGTGATATCATGAACTTGAAATGATTTTTCACAACAAATTGTTGGGTTTGTTTGGTTGAGTTTGTTTGAATTAGGTTTGGGTTTGTTTTCGTCACTCTAAAGGCAACGGAGATATTTGGGGTGATCACGTTAAACGGTTCACTCTGTATATTGTGAGGTATCGCATGTAAACGGCCGGCACGGCTGGATGGGGGAGAGCTCCTCGGAGCGGCGCGAGCCCCGAGGTGTGCGAAATCATAATGCGAGAGCAGCGCGACTAGACAGCGTACGAACCCCACCACTCAGCCATCTGGAAGTCAGAACCGGGAATGCCGAGCACAACTGGGAGCGATGTAAGCGCTAATAGAGTCTGAGCTTAAATGAGCTCGGAGAATAGCGTAAGCGCGTCATCCCCACCCGTGGCTAAGAACGCAAGGATCGATTCACCATTTGATAACGAGTGTTCAGAGCGACATAAAATAATAGGTGGAGAGTTCAAAGAGCCGTGAGAACTCTTTAAATCCTTCACAAAACAATGAACGAAGCAAGGCAATTGGAGGTTGATGACGGCAGAGAAAAATTACGCAAACGATTGGAGGACGAGGACGATAAAACAAACGAGCGAATGTAATTTAATTAGGATGCCGTCACAATGAAAGAATTGGTCGATCCTGGGCTCACTAGAGCCCTGGATCTATTATAAAAAGACCTTTTTCGGCAGGGGCTCCCTGGCGCTGCTAAAGAATACGAACGCTTTCCAGGAATTACTGGTAGGGCTATCAGGAGCAGTCCGGGGAAACTCGTTGCTTCTCCATTCTCAGCACTCTCCTCGTTCTGGCTGGTAGGGAGAACCGGAGAGATCGAGAGAAACTCATGTCCGGGTATCCAGTCTTAACATCCTTCTAAAAACGTCGGATAGGATGGCGGAGGCACGGTGTAAAGAGTGGGAAGGTGCCAGCCGGGCACGGTGTGGTGGGGAAACCGCAAGGCGAGTACTAAATAAAGGTGAAGTGATTGGTGGGAAGTGGGAGAGGGAAAGAAGAAGAGCCAAGGCGTGGAAGATGCGAGCGAACACAAGCCACTGAGAAAGAGAGAGTAGCGAGATGTGTAGGTCTTGCGCTAGGAGTAGGGGAAGCGATCACCGGCAAACGATCGACAACGCGCTAACTTACAATCGGTACGTAGAGAGCCGTTGTACCGTGGAAGGGAAAGATAGTTTGCGAAGCGATCGATGAAGTGCGTTCGTCCACATGGTACACAGTTTACCGCGGTACCGTCGGAGCGAGAACAAAATGTCCTGCGAATGTATTTGATGCGAGCAAAGATTTCTAGAATATAAACAAAATGATGAGCAATGAGTAGCGTTATAGGAACGGACACTCTATGAAAAAGAAGGAGCATTTCACGGCATAGAAATAATAATTCACACCGAGGAGGTAATTATTGAAAAAGTTATTATTAAATTAAGCGTTTCCAAATATTAAGAATGCAGTAATCGTTTTATTTGTACTTGCTAGCTCCTTATGTTAATGACTTTTGTTACATGTAATTTCGAGTATCCAATGTGTGTTGCACCATTCCAGAGGCACCCATGTCGTAAAAAAAGTTTGTCGACTGTTGCCATGATTCCGGCTGATTGGCTTATCTAAAACCAAAAAACCAGACGGCATTTTCATCTGTGAAGCTGTGGCTATCGAATACACTAGAATCATTCGAAAATATTGAAAATTGAATAATTTACATGTTTTGGAAAATAAATTTTCAAATTTCATGACTTTTTTCGGTTATTTTGTTGAGAAAAAAAACGGCGCGGAAATTTTGGATTGTTTGAGCTGTATCGATGACTATACTTGTGCTGAATCTACCATTAAAATTTCAAAGCAATCGGTCAAACTGTTTTTGAGATATCGTGGAGACCAGTTAGAAAAACGTAGTTATAAGAAAAACGCGTTAAAAGTTCAAATGCGATTTAAACTATGAAATCTTTACTCACCATTAATCTGCCATGTCTGGTTCATAGAGAATTCCTTCTTATTCCTCTTGGAGGTGCCTTAAAGCTGCTTGCTCCGCTCTTGCTTCAATTCCGGC
This sequence comes from Ophion costatus, assembly GCA_951751655.1. Classification (NCBI taxonomy): domain Eukaryota; kingdom Metazoa; phylum Arthropoda; class Insecta; order Hymenoptera; family Ichneumonidae; genus Ophion; species Ophion costatus. Next base: position 18,019,531 of record OX632356.1, on the reverse strand, counting down.
TTGTTTTACGACATTGCTCACGCGCCGCTCGGAGCGCGCGATAGGTCCTTCATCACAGCGGTGCATGTAAGCTTGCAACTGCGTGGCTAATTAACATCACATAGTCGCCAATGTTTTTCTTACTCCCTGAAATGCTTCGTGGATGATAATTACATCCAAAAATGTTGCAATCTCAATGATTTTGGCGCCGGAGCGAAGATGTTTTGGAGCGAAAGACCAGATCAATGAATTCAGAGATCCATTATTGGTCTGCGTCTCTACTCCTGCACATCGGGTCAACAGTACTTCTCTTGCCAAGTCTTTATACATAGGTTAGATAGCTGCTTGGACTTCTGGTGTTAAAGGTGGCTTGTCGTGATTGAATTCACTGAGCTCACCCATAGCTTCAGCCTGCCGCCAATTGCACCAGCTGTCTTCGCCCTGTGGACAGTTTTGATGCTGAGGATTTTTATCTGATGACCTTTTATGAAAGAAAAGAGCCCACACTTCTTTCTTCATTTCTTCAACAGAATCCGAATGTCGACGAATTGCTAATCCGTAGAACTTTGTCATTTCGTTGTGGATCTTGTCAGTCAGTCGACCTACACCTTTTCCGCCGATTCCATTATTACTTTTTTTTTGCATTACAGAGCGCGTCCCCATTCTTTTCTCTACATGGCTCACGCATTATTTTTTTGATAATAATATAATAATAATTTAATAATAATAAAATAATAAATAATAATAAATAATGAAATAATAAATAATTAAATAATAATAATTGATAAAGGTAAGAAACCGAAGGCTCACAAAAGGCCTGATGCCCGGCTTCGCCGAGCGCTCGACCAAGTGCTCAGAACACCTGGTCTTCTTACTGCTGTAACTTTCCAACGACTTCGAATATTGGAAAATCACATTACCAGCATATTGTACACATTTATAGGAATAAATTTATTCAAAGAAACTCGAAGAAAGGGGTCAGAATGAATGCGAAGCGATCGCAATATCCATATAATATTATATGTTACTGAGTGAGGCCTTTTGACAGGTCTAATCTTCAGTCATGGTTAGACCGGTTCTAAACGTGAATAAAACGGCCCTTTTTAGGGCCGAAAATGAATTTGACAACGATTCTTCGTTTCTCATATTCAAACCTCAACGAATTCTACTTTACCCTGGAAAGGATAAAACGGCAAAACGTGGAATCGACTTGCATTAAACACATAGTCCGAAAGCCCACAACACTAGGTATATCTTTTTAAAATAATATAACGAAATTCGGAGTGCTGCATCGAATCCTGCCCTGATTACCCGTAATTTTTTTTTCTCTATTTCGTTTACAACTTGTGTCGTGACGTCACAAGAGGAAAATCGAGAAAGAGCCCGCGTGACCACGCAGGGGTTCAATCTCCGCCGCGCCCTGCACGAAAATGCGAACGTTAATTTTAAGATAGTTTTAAGGTTTAAAATTATATCGAATTCGCGACCTCCCCCCCCCCCCCCGCCCCGTTCCATCGCCGTACCTCCTTTTTCTCGCCATCCCCCGAGAGTCGACCACGGACTGGCGTGTAAGGCCTCGCCGGTGCGGGCGCACCGAACATCTACCATCGCCATCATTCGGCCGCGCGGGACATCGGGCTCGCCACCGACGGCCTACTACCGTCGTCTCCCGAGTCGTCGAAGCACGAAGCCCCCGAAGGAAACCGTCTCGCGCTCGACCGGGCCGGCCGAGCGTACTTATCGATCGGGGAGCTCGACGACTCGGGCATCGATCATCGGCGATGGTCGGAAGGGCGAGCCACGGATCGATCGGAAAATCGATGGGAGTTTTCCCACCTACGGCCCGCATGGATCGAGGCGAAGGAGCCGGCCGGCGTGGCCAGCCATTGAGTCTCCGAGCGTGGTCAGCGAAAGAAGCAAAAATCAAGCGAAAATAGTCAAAGAGCGAGATCGAGCTCGAGAGAGAGAGAGATAGGGCGACGAACGCCCCTCGTCACGAAAAAACATAAGTAAGTCTCTTCTCTTTTCTTTTGCGAGAGCGGCTAAATGCCGACGTCGAGTCAGTGGAAAGTATTTTATCGCTCGGGCGATTCTGACGTGTCCCTTCCCCCCGCCCATGACATTTCCCCTCATCCTCCCTTTCCGTGCGCGTCGCCAAATAAAGCATAATTTTTGTGAATTAGGAATATAAGATCGAGCCGAAAAATATTGTGTGATAGCGAGATTTTTGGAAAGATTGTGTACGAAGGTGCGTGGCGGATGCCCCGCCGTCCCTCGTGAGAATTCCCCTCCCGTGCGCGTAGCCGCGGTCGCGCCTCGACCGACGGCCGAGCGGATTGAAATGATCGCTGTATTGTATTTGTTTTATAGCGAGTTTATTAGTCGAAATTAATTATGACAATTTTGTAAAATATTGTGAAATATTATAATAGAAATAAGAAACTCGTGGTCCAATAAGAGGCCATCGAGTCGGAGAACCCCGTCAGCACCCAGATACCCATGAGACGTCCCCCCCCCCGCGCAATTGTATCGAGTCTCTCGCTCGCCGGGCAACCAAGCGGTTTGTTTTGATTTTTTTTCTCTTTCGTTGTCGCGTGAAACGCGACTGCCCGAGCAAGACTGGCGCCCAACACAATTCAGAAATAATACGGAATAAAAGAAAATATTTGGAACGGGTCAAGAAATTAGGTCGGGACTTCGCGTGTCCAGTAACCCGTAACATTCGCGTCAATTATTCTCATTATTATTATCATTATTTTCTTTATATCGAGTCTTTTTATATTTTCTTGTAATCCATTAATTTAAATTCCTTTTTCTTTTGTATCGTCATATTTTCCTTTTCTTGTTAATTAAATAATATTTGAAATTTTAGCATTGAATGAACATTCATTTATTTCCCCTTCCCCCTTCCTCCGTCTACGTTAACACGTGATACCCATAATAAAATTGGCGCCCAACGTGGGGCCCGAAAAACTTTCGTTTTTTTTAAACAAGAGCCAACCACGACTATTGTTAATGTGATTATTAATTTTTTTTCTCGTTTATTGTTATTAATTTTCGGCATTATTATTATTATTCGAAATCATGATTTATTTTCTTTGTTCCTGGGATTACGTTAAAAATTATATATTTTTGTTTAGGAATTGGATTGTTGAAATTTAATTTTTTTTTAAATCCGAATTTCCCCCACCCTTGACGGGTATAGCCTGTCCCGCCACAGCAACGGTGGTCAGAATAATTTTGAAAAATAAAGAAAATTATTTAACAAAATAATAAAATAAAATAAAAATTTTATAAAATAATTTTGTTCTCGCACACGAATATTATTTTTTTTGACAATTGAATAAATAAATAAAAATTTTTGTTGTGTTTAGGATTTGAATTTTTTTTGTATATTTTCGGCGACCGCATTTTCCCCTTACCCAATAAAACCCACTTTTGTGCTTGGCGATTTATGTGTGTTTTGCGATTTTTGCGAATTCGCAAATGTTAAGAGATTAGCATTGGTGTTATATTGCTTTGGCAATTCGGTGCAATGTAATATTGCTTTTGGGACAATGCTTTTCGGTGCAACAAATAATAGAATTATTCTGTAAAACATTATTTTTGCTACCGTTATTTTTGGAATTGATTATTCATCTCCCATTATTTTTGAGCCTTGGTACCTGTGTTTTTGAGATTTCGCTTACTTGTTTTTGGTTGCTATTGAGATTTTGTGCATTTGTTTTTTTTTTTGAGCTTGCGCCGTATTTTTGAGATGACATGACGCTACAGTGACGTTAGATTTACCCCGTTACTTTTGTCTGCTTTCCCGGCTTTTTCGCTGACCACGAATACCCCCCCCCCCCCCCCCCATTTTTGGTGTGTTTCGCTGATTTGATGATCCTTACGTAATTTGTTTTTTTGTTACGAAGCCCCAATAAAGACCGTGACGCGGAGGCCCTCGCGAGCGGTCAGCCCCCTTTTTCACCCCTTCCCCCCTTTGCGTTAGAATTTTTTTTGTTTCTTATTGGTTCCTTCTGAGAAATTTAAGAGACACTTCGTGTCTTGGGCTGGGAAAACAAAATCCCTTTAGGAATAATTACTGGGAAAACAAAATCCCTTTAGGAATAATTACTCAGTTGGACGGTTAAAATAAGGAAACGAAAAATTCCCATTTTATTAGGTAATTTGAGAAATTTGAGAAATTTGAGAAATTGGGAAATTTGAGAAAAATTGAAATTTTGAAACAATTATTTTATCTTTGGTGATTTCAGATGGAAGTAATTACTTCCTTAAGAGTAATAATTCAGTCATCGACAAATTATAAAGTCGCATTAAGCCAAGCCAGTAGTAGGGCTGGAGCGGTTCTAACCCACCGTTTGAGGGGAGAGAGCGAGGCGGGGGAGGGGGAAGCGAGTGGCGAGGGAGGGGAGGGGGCGAGCCGTGAGGGAGGCCGGGGAGGGGGCGGGGCACGGGGAGGGGAGGGGCGAGGGGAGGGGGATGTGTGTGTGTGTGTGTGTGTGTGTGTGTGTGTGTGTGTGTGTGTGTGTGTGTGTGTGTGTGTGTGTGTGTGTGTGTGTGTGTGTGTGTGTGTGTGTGTGTGTGTGTGTGTGTGTGTGTGTGTGTGTGTGTGTGTGTGTGTGTGTGTGTGTGTGTGTGTGTGTGTGTGTGTGTGTGTGTGTGTGTGTGTGTGTGTGTGTGTGTGTGTGTGTGTGTGTGTGTGTGTGTGTGTGTGTGTGTGTGTGTGTGTGTGTGTGTGTGTGTGTGTGTGTGTGTGTGTGTGTGTGTGTGTGTGTGTGTGTGTGTGTGTGTGTGTGTGTGTGTGTGTGTGTGTGTGTGTGTGTGTGTGTGTGTGTGTGTGTGTGTGTGTGTGTGTGTGTGTGTGTGTGTGTGTGTGTGTGTGTGTGTGTGTGTGTGTGTGTGTGTGTGTGTGTGTGTGTGTGTGTGTGTGTGTGTGTGTGTGTGTGTGTGTGTGTGTGTGTGTGTGTGTGTGTGTGTGTGTGTGTGTGTGTGTGTGTGTGTGTGTGTGTGTGTGTGTGTGTGTGTGTGTGTGTGTGTGTGTGTGTGTGTGTGTGTGTGTGTGTGTGTGTGTGTGTGTGTGTGTGTGTGTGTGTGTGTGTGTGTGTGTGTGTGTGTGTGTGTGTGTGTGTGTGTGTGTGTGTGTGTGTGTGTGTGTGTGTGTGTGTGTGTGTGTGTGTGTGTGTGTGTGTGTGTGTGTGTGTGTGTGTGTGTGTGTGTGTGTGTGTGTGTGTGTGTGTGTGTGTGTGTGTGTGTGTGTGTGTGTGTGTGTGTGTGAAGGAGGGGGGGATCCTGCATGCGGCAGCCGAGTACGGGGTTGCGGTGGAGCGGGGGGATGATAGAGAGTGGGGAGGCTAGTTTTCTGGTCGCCGAGATTGGGGGAAAAGGATCCAACACGCGAGAGAAGGGAGAGAGTCAATGAAACATACACTTTTTGTTATTATAACAATCACTTTTTATTTTTAATTGTGTGTGTGTGTGCGTGTGTGTGTGCGTGTGCGTGTGCGTGAGCGTGTGCGTGTGCGTGTGCGTGCGTGTGTGTATGTGTGTGTGTGTGTGTATGTGTGTGTGTGTGTGTGTGTGTGTGTGTGTGTGTGTGTGTGTGTGTGTGTGTGTGTGTGTGTGTGTGTGTGTGTGTGTGTGTGTGTGTGTGTGTGTGTGTGTGTGTGTGTGTGTGTGTGTGTGTGTGTGTGTGTGTGTGTGTGTGTGTGTGTGTGTGTGTGTGTGTGTGTGTGTGTGTGTGTGTTCGCGCATGCGTTACAAAATGAGTCTCTATTCACAGCCCGTGTCACCAAACTGAAACAAACAAGAAAACACATTTTTTTTTTTACATAAACTTATTTCATTCTTATGATTCAATTCACAACACTCACAATGATTTTTGATCTCGTGCATCTCAAACACGCGGATTTTGGCATCGCTTGGAATAATGGCTCTCTGCAGTCCTTGCAATATTTGCCCTCAATGAATTTTAGTATTTCAACGGTGTGGACGCGGACCTCACGCATTTCCGAAAAGACGCCTCCTGCATTGGCGAAACACGATATGCACAGCGAAATATCCATGGGCACGCCTTCATAAAACAGATGGTGCACGCAAACTTTGTCCATATTGTTGAAACTATTTACGGCCATTCTATTTAAATAGCGTTCCGAGTATTCATAGTGGTCACCATCATCACTATCACTCGCATAATCCGAGTCATCCGAGATGACTTGATAGTCGTTGTCGTCATAGTTGGCGTTGGCGACATCATCATCATTATCGTCATCGTCAGCGTCGTCGTCGACGTCGTCATCAATGGTGATGACCTCAGGCTCTTCATCTTCAATAACGATGACCTCGGGCTCATCATAATCGTCCGGTTCGGCAACTCCATTGTTGACGTCCATGCGGCGCTCACCACCGTCATTGATTTCAACGGCGTCACTATCATAATAGTGATATTCAGCTAAATATACATCGTCAACCACGATCATTTCGTCTTCACTATCCGAAATCACGATTTCTTCAGCCATTTTTAATCTTTCTCACGCTATCTTGTTGATGTACAGTCAAAAAGTGCACTCTCCGGAGGTTCGAGACTATAATGATGAAAACTGCTGCCCCAAATGCCCTTTTGGGGAAGTGCATATTTTCGAATCCCTATAGGTTTTTTCTAGTATGGTGGGGATGCCTATCTGCTGATCGATTTTTTAACATAGTTTTAGTACGAGAGATGGAAAGCGCTTTCGCACTTGAACATAGGCGAAATACGACAAAAAAAATAATAAAAACGTTGTCTCTTAAGAAGTTACGTAGAGAGCTGAGAAAAGGTGGATGAATTTATCCAGATGATCATTTTTTTCAACTATCTGGACGGAGGCTCATGTCCGAGAGACTGTTATTCACTGCAACGTTTCAACCACCTCGTCCGAAAGTCTCAAACTTTACGACTCTTTTTTTTCTTACGTCGAGCGCCAGGGACCGTCATACCCTATCGCTTCGCATGTGCAACTCGGGCCTCATCATTCCATAGGTCCACACTTGAAAACCCATAAAATTTTACGACAGCATGCGACGAAGACAGTGATCCGGGGAAAAAATGCATTTCCATTTTGCAGGGCTTTAGTTTTTCATCTCTGAATGATAATATATACAGAGAGTGCAACGTCAAAACTTGATGCCGAGACTTAAGATCATGCAGGTCTGGACAAGTTAGCCCCATGGTTAAGGATTTTTTCTTCGTTAACACCACTCTCCGAGCTATTAGAATTTTTTTGATTGCTCCGCTATTCAGAACATATATGATAACGAGATGTTTATGTTGAAAAACTATAAACTTTCGGAGATCTATGGATAGAGACCTGTTTAGGCTTCGACCGTGCACCACTTAGGAACTTTGAAAGTGCGGGGAAAAATGGATTTCACGAGTATCAACAAAGTCAGCCGGATGGCGGAATTCCTTCCTACGAAGAAGCTATCAGAACTCCGCATTCACTCGTATCATCGAATCTCCGACATGAGGGCCGTGGAAACCAAGTTTGGGAAACGATTCATCGCGAGCATCGTCGATGAGTTCACCGTCTTCCTACCAGCACGACTTGTGAAGGCCTTCGACGAAGATTTGGAAACGTTCGAGCGTATGCGGCAAGCGGCACGTGATCATCATCTCTACATGACGTACATAGGTGGAAAATACAACAGCGTCGACCTCTTCTGACTCAGAGCACACCATGGTGGACAAAGACGAAATCACATCATCGAAAGTATGCTGTAACTGGTGCGCAAATGGTCAACTCTACATGCAGTTGTGGAAAATACAATAGCGTGAAGTTCCATCATCTCTGTGCATGGTGGAAAAGATCAAATTCGTGGGGGCAGCATCGTTGAGTGGTACAACCGTCGGCATCACAGTCGTCTCGCCTTCGTTTTCAACGTTTTATGTGTTGACTATGTAAAAATGTATGTAAAAAAACTGTTTTATCGAAATGTAAGAGGAGGAGAAGTTCAAACTATTTTCGACGTATAAAAAAGTATACAAATAACATATATTTTAATCGAAATGTTTTTATTCATTTTTCAAAAAAAACCTCGCTCACCCAACGCTTCGTATACACTCAACCAGCTTTTCAGCGATTATACATTTGCATGGGCGCAATTGTATTTCGTGTTAAAGGAATGATGCGGACATTGGGATTTCGTGATTTTCGGCAACTTCTGCAGCGATGGACAGTCCAGAGTCTCCAAGTCGATGAGCTTTGTTGCGGGATCCGTGAATCTTGATAGCCATGTGCATTTCTCGAATCCCTCCGCATAGATGGTAGGAGCTCCTTGCAAGATTCGTAGAAAGTTCAGTCGAAGACTTTGCTACGTGGGAGCAACGGATTGACGGGTTCATCGAAGTACTGAAATCGCAAAGCCGAATTAATCGCCCACGATTATCAACTGAACGTCAGCAGTCATTGATAGCCCAAATATCGCATGTGGAAGGATTGAAGAATTCCACGCATAGACATTTTATACACATGGGTACAGGAGACAGCGATGATGGGTTAATATGGCGAGAGATTGAGTTGAACGCGTAATGGTCCATACTTCAACACCTGCTCGATGAAATAAAATAACGTGACAGTAGCTGAGCTTTACGACAAATACGTAATCTTCCAATAAATGTAACTAAGTATAATCCAATCCACGTTGAATGTTATATCTTATTGCCGTGGGAGATAATGATTATGAGGGCTGCAATTGATATGCAATCAAAAGATAATATAAGCTGCGCATGGGCGGCTGTCACAGCTTTATACCCAGCTGAACGAAACAGTGAGCAGGCATCTTCTTACGCACATTGTTTAACGGTATTGAATCTACTGAACATTGGATTCCCAGAGACAGCAGATAAAAAAATTGAGCTTCAAGCAATCGATTCATCACTGTGTATACCACAAAAAAAATACATTGTTCCGATACGCATTACTCAATGTGAGAAGGAAAAGCACATTAATTTGAAATGCATACAAGGTACCAAGGACAATAATATATGATATTTCGCATGAATCGAGAACCTGTCGAGTCTCCTCAGCACATGACTGAACAGTAACAGCTATAAGGATATATGTATGCGATCGGAGTGTGAAGTCAACATAATGACTAATTCGTTATATGTGCTAGACGAATTAAACAACAATCCACTATTTCACAGGTGTTTGCATTACTTTAGATCAGCGGGCAAATTGCAATCACATGAAATCGATTGTTGAGCAGAAAAGAACTGGACCAACCGACTACCATCGGACAAGCCATAAGTGGCTCCATTGTAAAGGCCCATATGGAGTGTTTATGTTTCTTAAAACTAATGATAGAGTAGATGAGGGTGTGGAAAGACTGATGAGAAGAACGTGGCAAAGGACATGTATCAATATCATGGAGTATTTATTATTAACTACTACATATGTTGTTCATATGACGAATCCCTACCATAGTATCAATCACAGCACAGCGCTGATTCCATACCATGATTTGTTGAAGAACTAGAAAAACTAGCGCTGTGCATATAATACATTTTCTGCGACAACCAATGCTCGTCGTGAGTTAATTCTAATACGTTGGCGCAATGACAATAATTGTGTATTCAGTCATCATCCATCAGAAGAGGTGGAAGTTGAATTACTCAAGATATAATGGCATATGCTCCACATAATATTAACTGATATAAATAAATTGTCATTACTTCGAATATTGGAATGTATGCAATACTTGAGTTTGTGTTTTCGCTTTTGGGGTCTATACGAGTATCCACTACTACAAAGCACAACGAAATATTTATAGATCGTACACGCTGCCATCCCTGCTAGACAAACCAAAATATGTCATTTTTGCGTCATAGACTGGTAAAAAGAATTCTGTGGCAAATGACATTACATTATTCGTCGACTGCAAACTCACCAGAGTTAAACTTTATCTCAATTCGGAATTCTATCCAGACGATGGCTCGAATTTGCACTTCGACAAAAAAAATTCGGCCCTCTCACGGTTAATGATTGATTGCATCAGAACGAGCCTGTGAACAAATGCTACCATAGATGCGTGAATAGAGTTCGAATGCAAGGAAGAATCACCATCGAATACAACTGCATATTGTTTCAAGCGTGCACGATCGCGTTGTTGCATATTGTCCAATGACCGACACTATACATACAATTCTATAGATCCGCAAATACTCCCTCGCCCAAATGAATGAATAGTTTAAAAATGAGTTTCTCAAAGATCAACGTCAGTCATGATTGGATCTTGTCATCGACTAGATCACGCTAAAACATATTCATGATGACTGTGCCCACCTTTGTGGATCTTCAAGGATTCATTGTTGGAAGGAACTTTATCGTGAAGGAAGTAGCAATTCTGAGAGCGGGATGCGTACTCTCCCATTACATTTTCGCGAGTCCCATACCATGGAGACTTCTCACAAAATCTGAGAGATACGAAGCATCATGGTTGATTCGCAATCATCATGATCTCAAGTGGGCCTATGGAAACGTTCCATATAGCATGGCCGAAGATTTAATAATGGCCGCAGTTGAAGGTTCAACGGAAGACAACATGTGTTCTTTCGTATATGTTAAGGGTCATGAAAAACGAGAATGGCTAGCTGATATACTAAATATGAAGAATGAGCTAGTTATTGAGTCGTTGAATATGGACTTGGACGATCTGGATGCCTCAAGTAAATTAGATGGAAGGTTCTACTCTACGATGTGAAAAGCATAAAAACATCTGTGCCTTACAAAATGTATTTAAAGTCTACAATTGGTGGCTGAATCATAAAGATTCGTGCAAATAAAAGAAAATGTAACATTATGTACTTTTTTATTCTCCTCACCCCGTACTTGATTATGTCAGAATCATCGGATATCGAATTCTGCAACCGGATAAAATATTTCTTTCGAATGTGAAACCCATTTTTTTGTATGAGATATACAAAAATCGAACACTGCGAGGTGATTGAAGATTTTCGAGAGTCCTTCGTGAGATGTTCAAGAGACTTCCGAAGACATTCGTAAGACATTTGAAGACATTCCCGAGACGTTCGAAAACATTCATAATACGTTTGAAGCCATTCATGAGGGATACAAAGAGGTTCAAGGGACGTTCTACGACGTTCATGAGTCGCTTGAAGATGTTCGGGAGGCGTTCAAGAGCCTTTAGAAAACGTTTATTAGACGTTTGAAGACATTTATGAGTTTCGAAGACGTACAAGAGATTTTCGAAGACGTTCAAGAGATCTTCGACGGCATTCATAATACGTTTGCAGACATCGATGATGGGTTCGAAGACGTTCAAGAGACTTCCAACGACAACCATAGTACGTTTGAAGACATACGTGCGCGGTTCAATGACGCTTGAGAGACCATCGAAGACATTTCGAGGACCTCGACGACGTTCAAGAGGTTTTCGAAGGCATTCGCGAGACTTTCGAAGTCGTTTGAGACATTCACGAGGGGTTCGAAGACGTTTAACAGACTTGCAAAAACATTCACGACGGCTGTGAAGACGTTCAAGAGACTGTCGAAGACATGTATAAGACGTTTGAAGACATTCACGAGGGGTTCGAAGACGTTCAGGAGACATCTGAGTACTTTCCTGAGACATTCGAAGATTTCATGACGTGTCAGTTTTGTTTGGGTTAGTTCGAGTTTGTTTGGGTGAAAATCCCAAACAAACTCGAACTAACCCAAACAAAACTGAAACGTCATGAAATCTTCGAATGTCTCAGGAAAGTACTCAGATGTCTCCTGAACGTCTTCGAACCCCTCGTGAATGTCTTCAAACGTCTTATACATGTCTTCGACAGTCTCTTGAACGTCTTCACAGCCGTCGTGAATGTTTTTGCAAGTCTGTTAAACGTCTTCGAACCCCTCGTGAATGTCTCAAACGACTTCGAAAGTCTCGCGAATGCCTTCGAAAACCTCTTGAACGTCGTCGAGGTCCTCGAAATGTCTTCGATGGTCTCTCAAGCGTCATTGAACCGCGCACGTATGTCTTCAAACGTACTATGATTGTCGTTGGAAGTCTCTTGAACGTCTTCGAACCCATCATCGATGTCTGCAAACGTATTATGAATGCCGTCGAAGATCTCTTGAACGTCTTCGAAAATCTCTTGTACGTCTTCGAAACTCATAAATGTCTTCAAACGTCTAATAAACGTTTTCTAAAGGCTCTTGAACGCCTCCCGAACATCTTCAAGCGACTCATGAACGTCGTAGAACGTCCCTTGAACCTCTTTGTATCCCTCATGAATGGCTTCAAACGTATTATGAATGTTTTCGAACGTCTCGGGAATGTCTTCAAATGTCTTACGAATGTCTTCGGAAGTCTCTTGAACATCTCACGAAGGACTCTCGAAAATCTTCAATCACCTCGCAGTGTTCGATTTTTGTATATCTCATACAAAAAAATGGGTTTCACATTCGAAAGAAATATTTTATCCGGTTGCAGAATTCGATATCCGATGATTCTGACATAATCAAGTACGGGGTGAGGAGAATAAAAAAGTACATAATGTTACATTTTCTTTTATTTGCACGAATCTTTATGATTCAGCCACCAATTGTAGACTTTAAATACATTTTGTAAGGCACAGATGTTTTTATGCTTTTCACATCGTAGAGTAGAACCTTCCATCTAATTTACTTGAGGCATCCAGATCGTCCAAGTCCATATTCAACGACTCAATAACTAGCTCATTCTTCATATTTAGTATATCAGCTAGCCATTCTCGTTTTTCATGACCCTTAACATATACGAAAGAACACATGTTGTCTTCCGTTGAACCTTCAACTGCGGCCATTATTAAATCTTCGGCCATGCTATATGGAACGTTTCCATAGGCCCACTTGAGATCATGATGATTGCGAATCAACCATGATGCTTCGTATCTCTCAGATTTTGTGAGAAGTCTCCATGGTATGGGACTCGCGAAAATGTAATGGGAGAGTACGCATCCCGCTCTCAGAATTGCTACTTCCTTCACGATAAAGTTCCTTCCAACAATGAATCCTTGAAGATCCACAAAGGTGGGCACAGTCATCATGAATATGTTTTAGCGTGATCTAGTCGATGACAAGATCCAATCATGACTGACGTTGATCTTTGAGAAACTCATTTTTAAACTATTCATTCATTTGGGCGAGGGAGTATTTGCGGATCTATAGAATTGTATGTATAGTGTCGGTCATTGGACAATATGCAACAACGCGATCGTGCACGCTTGAAACAATATGCAGTTGTATTCGATGGTGATTCTTCCTTGCATTCGAACTCTATTCACGCATCTATGGTAGCATTTGTTCACAGGCTCGTTCTGATGCAATCAATCATTAACCGTGAGAGGGCCGAATTTTTTTTGTCGAAGTGCAAATTCGAGCCATCGTCTGGATAGAATTCCGAATTGAGATAAAGTTTAACTCTGGTGAGTTTGCAGTCGACGAATAATGTAATGTCATTTGCCACAGAATTCTTTTTACCAGTCTATGACGCAAAAATGACATATTTTGGTTTGTCTAGCAGGGATGGCAGCGTGTACGATCTATCAATATTTCGTTGTGCTTTGTAGTAGTGGATACTCGTATAGACCCCAAAAGCGAAAACACAAACTCAAGTATTGCATACATTCCAATATTCGAAGTAATGGCAATTTATTTATATCAGTTAATATTATGTGGAGCATATGCCATTATATCTTGAGTAATTCAACTTCCACCTCTTCTGATGGATGATGACTGAATACACAATTATTGTCATTGCGCCAACGTATTAGAATTAACTCACGACGAGCATTGATTGTCGCAGAAAATGTATTATATGCACAGCGCTAGTTTTTCTAGTTCTTCAACAAATCATGGTATGGAATCAGCGCTGTGCTGTGATTGATACTATGGTAGGGATTCGTCATATGAACAACATATGTAGTAGTTAATAATAAATACTCCATGATATTGATACATGTCCTTTGCCACGTTCTTCTCATCAGTCTTTCCACACCCTCATCTACTCTATCATTAGTTTTAAGAAACATAAACACTCCATATGGGCCTTTACAATGGAGCCACTTATGGCTTGTCCGATGGTAGTCGGTTGGTCCAGTTCTTTTCTGCTCAACAATCGATTTCATGTGATTGCAATTTGCCCGCTGATCTAAAGTAATGCAAACACCTGCGAAATAGTGGATTGTTGTTTAATTCGTCTAGCACATATAACGAATTAGTCATTATGTTGACTTCACACTCCGATCGCATACATATATCCTTATAGCTGTTACTGTTCAGTCATGTGCTGAGGAGACTCGACAGGTTCTCGATTCATGCGAAATATCATATATTATTGTCCTCGGTACCTTGTATGCATTTCAAATTAATGTGCTTTTCCTTCTCACATTGAGTAATGCGTATCGGAACAATGTATTTTTTTTGTGGTATACACAGTGATGAATCGATTGCTTGAAGCTCAATTTTTTTATCTGCTGTCTCTGGGAATCCAATGTTCAGTAGATTCAATACCGTTAAACAATGTGCGTAAGAAGATGCCTGCTCACTGTTTCGTTCAGCTGGGTATAAAGCTGTGACAGCCGCCCATGCGCAGCGTATATTATCTTTTGATTGCACATCAATTGCAGCCCTCATAACCATTATCTCCCACGGCAATAAGATATAACATTCAACGTGGATTGGATTATACTTAGTTACATTTATTGGAAGATTACGTATTTGTCGTAAAGCTCAGCTACTGTCACGTTATTTAATTTCATCGAGCAGGTGTTGAAGTATGGACCATTTCGCGTTCAACTCAATCTCTCGCCATATTAACCCATCATCGCTGTCTCCTGTACCCATGTGTATAAAATGTCTGTGCGTGGAATTCTTCTATCCTTCCACATGCGATATTTGGGCTATCAATGACTGCTGACCTTCAGTTGATAATCGTGGGCGATTAATTCGGCTTTGCGTTTTCAGTACTTCGATGAACCCGTCAATCCGTTGCTCCCACGTAGCAAAGTCTTCGACTGAACTTTCGACGAATCTTGCAAGGAGCTCCTACCTTCTATGCGGAGGGATTCGAGAAATGCACATGGCTATCAAGATTCACGGATCCCGCAACAAAGCTCATCGACTTGGAGACTCTGGACTGTCCATCGCTGCAGAAGTTGCCGAAAATCACGAAATCCAAATGTCCGCATCATTCCTTCAACACGAAATACAATTGCGCCCATGCAAATGTAAAATCGCTGAAAAGCTGGTTGAGTGTATACGAAGCGTTGAGTGAGCGAGGTTTTTTTTGAAAAATGAATAAAAACATTTCCATGAAAATATATGTTATTTGTATACTGTTTTATACGACGAAAATAGTTTGAACTTCTCCTCCTCTTACATTTCGATAAAACAGTTTTTTTACATACATTTTTACATAGTCAACACATAAAACGTTGAAAACGAAGGCGAGACGACTGTGATGCCGACGGTTGTTCCACTCAACGATGCTGCCCCCACGAATTTGCTCTTTTCCACCATGCACAGAGATGATGGAACTGCACGCTGTTGTATTTTCCACAACTGCATGTAGAGTTGACCATTTGCGCACCAGTTACAGCATACTTTCGATGATGTGGACCGCTGTTCGGCGATGGTGTTCCAACGAATTTCGTCTTTGTCCACCATGGTGTGCTCAGAGTCGGAAGAGGTCGACGCTGTTGTATTTTCCACCTATGTACGTCATGTAGAGATGATGATCACGTGCCGCTTGCCGCATACGCTCGAACGTTTCCAAATCTTCGTCGAAGGCCTTCACAAGTCGTGCTGGTAAGAAGACGGTGAACTCATCTACGATGCCCGCGATGTATCGTTTCCCAAACTTGGTTTGCACGGCCCTCATGTCGGAGATTCGATGATACGAGTGAATGCGGAGTTCTGATAGCTTCTTCGTAGGAAGGAATTCCGCCATCCGGCTGACTTTGTTGATACTCGTGAAATCCATTTTTCCCCGCACTTTCAAAGTTCCTAAGTGGTGCACGGTCGAAGCCTAAACAGGTATTTATCCATATATCTCCGAAAGTTTATAGTTTTTCAACATAAACATCTCGTTATCATATATGTTCTGAATAGCGGAGCAATCAAAAAAATTCTAGTAGCTTGGAGAGTGGTGTTAACAAAGAAAAAATCCTCAAACATGGGGCTAACTTGTCCAGACCTGCATGATCTCAAGTCTCGGCACCAAGTTTTGACGTTGCACTTTATGTATATATTATCACTCAGAGATGGAAAACTAAAGCCCTGCAAAATGGAAATGCATTTTTTCCCCGGATCACTGTCTTCGTCGCATGCTGTCGTAAAATTTTATGGGTTTTCAAGTGTGGACCTATGGAATGATGAGGCCCGAGTTGCACATGCGAAGCGATAGGGTATGACGGTCCCTGGCGCTCGACGTAAGAAAAAAAAGAAACACACACACACACACACACATCCCCCTCCCCTCGTTCCCTCCCCTCGCCCCTCCCACGCTCCCTCCCCGCGCCCCGCCCCCTCCCCGGCCTCCATCACCGCTCGCCCCCTCCCCTCCCTCGCCACTCGCTTCCCCCTCCCCTCCCCCTCGCTCCCACCCCTCAAACGGTGGGTTATAACCGCTCCAGCCCTACTACTCAAGCCAACAAACGTTGCTTGTTTTTCAAGATTTGCTACTTTTCTTTTGTTGGTATAATTGAGTATTGAAACGAAATAGTTTCATTTAAGCCGTTTGGGTTAATCAGTTATTTATTTATATTTGTTGTCCGAGACTCAATACCCTCCCTTAAAACCGTGACGCTGAGCCCCTCGCGAACGGTTTCCCCCTTCCCTAGCCCCCCGATTTGCTTGGTTATTACGTCGTTTTGTTTGGATTACCCGATCAATAAATTTACGAAAAAATTCCCCTAGCTACGCCTGGAAGAGAGTACCCATTATTAAATATTTTCTTTTTGTATCTGAACGTACGGCAAAGACCGTCGTGGATAAGTCTTTGGAAAAAGAACGTTAATTGCCCGTGTAGAAATGGGTCCCGCGTAGAGGTAGCCGCGGTCTATTTTTTCCCATTACTTGCTAGCGGCTGGCAGTGAAACTAGCACGCCACTAGCTTTGTACGTAACACTTGGAAATCTAACGCCTAGCCAGATGTTCTAGCTCGGTGCTAGATAGCTCTTAGATAGACGCTAGCTGGAAAGAAAGCGATTTTATAATTCGACGCTGGATAGGGTACGCTGGTTAGGGTTCAACAGAAAATTAAAAGAAATCTTATCACTTTGGAAAAATAAGAAATTTTATTGAATATTATAAATATCGAGTATTAATACACGTAAGAAGTTAGATAAGTAGGTTAGAAATTATTATAATTAATAATATCACATTTGAAGTAATTTTTTTTGTTAAATGTTTATCGCTTTTTTGATAGTGCGCGATT